>JASFAU010000014.1:600000-1070776 GCA_039704465.1 Plasmodiophora brassicae
AAATCCGCATAGGCCTGCAGATCCGCCCAGCCAGCGGCCGCCTCACGCTCCTGCTCTCGACGGCGATCGCCAACAAAGACGGATGTCTGTTCCCAGAAGGTCGGTCACCTATCGACTTGAAGGGCGGCGCTGGATCAGGCGACCTGGGAGCGACTCGGAGGAGCCCTCATCGACCGGCAATGATATCCGGCCACCGGGCATTGAGCCTGCAGATGAGCGCCACCCATTAGGTCTTCGGACGCCAGGCCAGACGGGCGCGCCCATCTGGACCGATCTGCCTTCACCTCCATCACCGCCGCAGTTGCTCCCTGTGGAAGGGATCCCTCAACGTCGTCGCCGTCCTCGTGGTGACCAGGATTCGTCCCAGCTGCAAGATCGTAACACGCGTCGTCGTACCCAGAGGCCGCCCCTGCCACCCGTTGGTACGATCAATCGGAATGTCGAGCGTCCCCCGTCGACGTCGACTGCGCCCCGCCCTGTACTTCGACGTTCCAACGCCGCCCTGGGCGTCACAGCCACGTTGCGGGAACAGGAACGTCACCTGGACGGGCAGGCGCCATCGACGGCGCCTATTCCGGACTGGAAATATCGCCTGAGGGATGGGACACAACAGGAACAAGCCCAGATGTTCCTGGACAGGGTATCTGATTTGATCGACGACGGCGACGAACGGGTTCGTGGCCGTCTGTTCGTCATGAGCGAATCATCGCATGCGATTGATGAAGGTGGCCTGTCGGCGTCACTGATCCAGTTCGCGTCGGCCGAGGTGGTGTCCCGCTTAAGTAGGGCCGGCCAGGTTCTGTACAGCCAGTTCATGGACCGGGCGTTCATTCCATGGTCACCCACGATGGGCACTGAAGATGAATGCAGGGACCTGATATTGCTAGGGGCCCTCATTGGCATCATCGATAACCACAGGCGACTGGGACCGAAGAGGGTCATGTCGCTGCCGATCCCACTACCTGCCGTTGCATTCCGCGCGTTACTCACAGACGATGCTCTCGGCCTCCCCACGGTCACAGACGATGACGCCGGGGAAACCGCCCTGGCTGCCGTCTACAGGCAGTATTGTGGAGATCGCAGCCCTGCCCAGTGCAAACGCGACAGGCAGATCGATGTTGACGACATGTTCCCGCATGTCCTCGGCGTCGACTACAACGGTACGGCAGACGGGTACATTCGTGGGCTGGTACGTCGTCGCACTTGCATGCGTGATCAGTTATCGAACTGACGGAGACGTGTTGCACAGGTCGCCGTGCTTCTGAATTCGCCTGCGTTTTATGCAATGCGTTATGGGTACCTGGCGACGGTGCGTCCGCCCCGAAGACCCCCGAACTCGTTCGAGGCGATGCATATGGCTGTTATCGGCGATACGGTTGTGACGATGGCGAAGCTGGGGCCGAAAGTCAAATTTCTTGTAGACGAGGATCTATGTCGTCGTGGTGTTGAAACGGCTATCAACAACGTCCGCTGGGTGCTGGCGATCTTGTCGGACGTCGAGCGCGCCGACTTCGTCGAGGCGGCGACGGGTGCCCGGTGCCTGCCGTTGACCACCGATCAACACTCCATGATCCAGGTCAGCTCCACAGGCATGCGAACTGATTCTGTAGACTGCGCTCTGAACGTAATCTGCAGATTGTCATGCATCCGTACGATCACATGACGTTTCACACGTGCTTCCGCACCGTGGACGTACCGTTCGCCCTGGCCAAAAACAAAGACGATCTGCTTGTCCACCTTCGAGACGCGGTCAACGAGTTCGTTGGCCAGGGGATCACGTCCACCAGTCACAACGCTATATGAAGTGTAACCGGCATCCATCCACATCCCGCTCCTTCAGTGCGCGCATCATTCACATCTTCGTACTGCAGCCGTGGGCGCGCAGCGCACAGGTGCGCAGTGCGAGGGGTGGCAGTTTCTGCGTCGCTGGGACGAGTCCACCACCTGCGGTTCGGGGCTGTGGCCACCTGTCGTTGCCTGTGTGCGCGCCCTGCTGTCACGAAACCGTGTTACGCGTGGAGACCATGGCCGCTGCTGTTCCGTTGATACTGGTGCTGGGTTACCTGCTGACCGCTTCACTGCATGCCATCGACGCCCGGGGCACATGCTCAGACGTGTCGACGTGGACGGTGGACGAGATCGACGGATACCTGACCGCTCTCCCTGCCAACGCCGTCGCGAAATGTTTCGCAATAGCGTTGCTGGGTTCCATTGTTGTGGGCAGGCGGGACGCCGTCCAATGCATCACGCGACACCATCGCTTCGGGGCGAGCCGTGTTGTTTTAACTCGTATCGCTTGGTACGCCTACGTCCTTGTCCGTCGTAACGGTTCGCAAGATACCTGGCGGATCCTACATCAAGACCTCTTACCCGCTCTTCAAATGGTGTGCCCACTCTCCCAACCCCAGATTCTCGCTCGGTTTGTTCGGCACTACAATGATAATCCTCTGCCGGACTCAGCCCTGTCCATTGTCCTTGACCGGGCACCTGACCTGCAGGCGGACGCCCAGCAATGCAGCCCGAATCCCAGTACCTCCTGCCAGCTCGTGAGGCAAAGTTGCATCAGGCTGCCGCCGAATGATGCGACACCTGAAGATGGGTCTCGTGCTCAGACCCAGACCGTGGCTTCGGCACCCTGTACGTCCAGATCGCAACAAGCCGCGTTGCATCCGACCGCAGCCATCTCCCAGCGTCGTCGTGCTCGCGGGAACAGTGATGAGGAAGAACAACGACCTGCGAGGCGACCATGCACCCGTAGACCACCTCTGCAGCCTTTATTCGGGGTGCCACCGGCACCAATGAATACGGCGAGTAACCCGAACGCTGTCCGCCCTCCAAGGGTGCCTCCACCGGCACATACGGCCCATGTCGCAATTCGGCGAGTCGTCCGCGTGGGCGCCGCTGCCGCTACAGCAGAGCGGGAACGAAGCTGGGGCACTCAACAGGTGACCTACATTCGTCCGTGGACGTACCTGATTAAGGACGGGACGCAGCAAGAACAGGGACAGGAGTTCCTGGCCAGCGTTGCCGCCATGATCGACGCTGGCAACGATCGCGTCCGCGGTCGACTGTTCGTCAAAAGTGAATCGTCGCGGGCAATCGACGAAAGCGGCCTATCGGCGGCACTGATTCAATTCGCGGCAGCCGTACTAGCGGGTCGGCTTGGTAGGGCCGGCCAGCTTCTCTACAGCGAGTCCAACGACCGTGCGTTCGTCCCGCGGTCGCCTACAAGCGAGAGTGACGACGAACGCAGGGATCTGATGCTTCTGGGTGCTCTCATTGGCATCGTTGACAACCATCGCCGAATGGGGCCCAAGTGTATCATGGCGTTGCCGATGCCATTACCCAGCGTTGCATTCCGTGCGTTGCTCACCGCCGACCCCATTACGGTCACTGGCAACGAGGCCAGTGAAACGGCCCTCGCCTCCATTTACGAGCAGTACTGTGGGGACCAAAATCCTATTCAGTGCAACCGCGACAGGCAATTCGACGTTGACGATTTGTTCCTACCCGTACCCGGTGTCGACTACAACAGCACGAACGAATACCTTCGCGGACTGGTTCGTTTCATTGGGTGTGCACAACCGACAACTGATCGCAGGTTTGCAGGTCGGCTTGCTTCTGGCGTCGCCTGCTTTCGAGATGGTTCGTCGCGGGTACCTGGAGACGGCACGTCGACCTTTAAGGGATCGTACGTCGTACCAGGCGATGCGGGTTGCCGTTATTGCAGATCCGCATGTGACGCCGGCGAAGTTCGCCCGCACGATGAGGATTCACCTTCAGAATATGGCCGGTATAAGATCCTGGGAGCGGCACGTAATAGACGTCGCTACAAACATTGCTCAAGTAATTCGGAGCATGACGGGCGACGAGCTCGCCGATCTCGTCGAAGCTGCTACAGGTACCAGGTGCTTGCCGTTGACGATGGACACCGACTCCATGATCACGGTTGGTTTTTTACAAGTCTTCTGGGCAACTTCTGTGTCCTGAATTGGGAGTGGTCGCCGTAGGTATCTGTGCTGCCCTGTGATGGGATTGCGTTCCACACGTGCTTTCGTATCGTGAAAATACCAATCGCCCTGACCCGTAGTGCTGCCTGTCTCCGGTCGCACCTTCTGGGCGCCGTCAAGGACTTTATCGGCGGAGGAATCACGTCCAGAAGCCACAACGCTGCCTGATATGGCGCCTATAAAGTGATTCCAACATTGCGACGTGACTGTCTGAGACCAAATGCAGGTCGGCAACCTTCGAGCCACGTACACGGTCGTACTGCGATTCAGCAGGTGCGAATTGGCGCACAAAAGGCGCCGGCCGTCGGTACGTTTCCGGGAGGCGCACAGCATCCTGCTGCGTCGTTGCAGCGAAACCGTTGTTGACACATGGATGCTATTAATTTTGTTGTGTTCGTCAAACACCGGTACTCAACGCAAATTAGGGTCCCGCTGTCCAGCTCCGGCCGACCCGCGGCATTGGTCAAGTTGCGCAAAACCAGACTGCGTGGCTACAGCAGGGCTGGAATGGGAGCACCAAGTGAGCCCGCTGTGCGGGGTCGATTGCAGAAACTTGCGGAAGACCCCCTCCCCGCTGTTGTCGTTCTGATCACGTGCGCGTGGTACCCGTGCGGGAAGACCGTGTTCGTTGCTGCTCAGTCGACGTTCATCACGTGCGCGTGCTACCCGCGCATGAAGACCATGCTCGCTGCTGCTCAGTCGACGTTGGTGCTTGCCTATCTGCTCGCCGCTTCACTGAGCCCCACGGACGCAGCGCGGTGCTCAGAGGTATCGATATGGACGGTGGAAGAAATCGACAGGTACCTGACCTCACTTCCCGTCAACGATGTCAAGGAATGCGCCGAGATCGCGTTGCTGAGTTCCATCGTTGCAAGCAGGCAGGACAGCATCCAATGCATCGTTCGTCACCGTCGGTTCGTTACGGACAGCTCCGTAGTCGTTCGTGTAGCATGGTACGCCTACGTCATTGCTCGTCGCAACAGTTCACCGGTCAATCTCGACTGGAAAATCCTGCAACACGACCTCCTGCCCCTCGTTAAGACGGCTTATCGTCTCGACGAATCTGAGATTCTTCTCCGCTTCGCCCGGCACTACGAAGCTAATCCTCTGACAAGCATAACTCGGTCTACGGTTCTTAACCTGGCCCCGGATTTGTCGGGTGGCCATCCCGTCGAGCAACACAGGTCCTACCCTATTGCCTACGACTGGTCGTTCAACCTCGGCAATTTTCTCGGCGCACATCCACAACAGCAGCCAGGCTTGGTGCCGCCGAACGAGCCCCCAGCTCTCCATCCAATACTAGGAGAGCCTAGCGCGTCCAGACCGCAAACCCGGTCGCAAGGGGCCACAATGCCGTCTGCCCAGCGCCGTCGTCATCGTCGTACGCGCAGCGATGATCAGGATCCATCCATGTCGCAAGGTCGTAACACGCGGCCCCGTACCCGTTCGCCTATGCAACGGGTGTTTATACCGCCTCCGAATACGAACAACCGAAACGTCGAGCGCTCCTCACGGGTACCACCACATCCATCCGCTGATCAATCCAGCACCGTCGGTTCCGTCACGACGTCGCGGGAACAGGGGCGCCGAGTACTGCAGAGCGTTCACGTGTCGCAGGCATCGCCCGTCAGCAGCTGGAGGTACCTTGTCTTGGACGGGACGCAGCAAGAGCAGGGCCAGGCGTTTCTGGATACGCTCTTTGCCATGATCGATGAAGGCGACGACCGGGTGCGAGGTCGACTGTTCGTTAAGAGTGAGTCGTCGCCGGCGATTGATGAGAACGGCCTGTCGGCGTCATTGATTCATTTCGCGGCGACCGAGTTGGTGACCCGCCTCGGCAAGCGCGACCAGATCCTCTACAGCCAGTCAATGGAGAAGGCGTTCGTCCCGAGATCACCCACGGCCGACACACATGAAGAATGCAGGGACCTGTTGCTGCTGGGCGCCCTCATCGGCATCATTGACAACTATAGGGGAATGGGTCCGAATCGAATCGTTTCGCTGCCTGTTCCTTTACCTGTCGTTGCATTCCGCGCGCTACTCACTCATGGGCCCGTCGCGATCACAGATGAAGATGCCAGGGAAACGGCTCTCGCTGCCATCTACAAGCAGTACTGTGGGGATCTTAGCCCTGCCCAATGCAAAGCCGACAGGCAATTGGACGTTGACCAGGTGTTCCCTCACGTACCCGGCGCCGACTACGACAGTGCTGACTCCTACCTGCGTGAACTGGTAATCACATTGACGCTTGCAGAACGCGACGTATTGATAGTGTGTGTCGTACAGACTGGTCTGCTTTTAAACTCTCCTGCATTCAGGATGGTCTCTCAAGGGTACCTCGCGACGGCACGTGAACCGCTAAGGAAACCAGAGACGTACCCGACCATGCATGAGACCGTTATCGCCGATTCGGTTGTGACGATGGCCAAACTGGTCGGTAAGCTCAAGATGGTCACGAGTCGATGCTATCTGCAGCATGCCATCAACTCCTGCTGGAAAGTTCTTCGCGTTCTTGCGAGCATGTCGGACGACGGGCGCGCCGACTTTGTCGAAGCTGCGACGGGTACCAGGTCCCTGCCATTGACCCGAGACATCCACTCCATTATCAAGGTCTGCTCTCACAGACATGACGTCGGGTGCATGCTCTGATGTGAACATGGGGCTCCCGTAGGTCAAATTGGCGCACTGTAATGGAATAACATTCCGTACGTGCTCTCGTACTGTGGAAGTACCGTTCGCCCTAGCGTGCGACATGCCCGCTCTGCACATGCAACTTCAAGACTCCATCAAGGAATTCGTCGGGCGTGGCATCACGTCCAGTAGCCACAACATTCCCTGATCGTACCCTGGAAACACCATAAAGGGATAACAATTGGTCGCCCATAGCAAGAGCGTACATAGTCCTAAGGATCTGTATTGTTGGTCACATCCGTCAACCCGACTGGCCGATTCGACCGTCGTCCCAACCACCGCGTTCAACGAACGTGACACGGTGTGGATCCCACCCGCGCCGACGATCGCGGCAGTGCCGGCCCGTTGCGGAGCCGACGTCCAGACTATCGCGGTCTGCACTCAACGCGAATGCGTCTTCATTTCGCAGACCTGCTAGCTGCGGGCTGGGTGGGGTTCTCTTCTCGGAGGCCCGTGGCCCTGCCCGAAATGGAGTCGCGTCGGCCGGACGCCGCGGCGCGCTCTTCTTCGCAGCGTCCGCGTGTGACTTCGCGGACACCGCGAATCGCGATCCCGTGGCAGGGAACGGCGCTGAGCTGCGCAGAATCAAGTCCGCCACTTGTTGCCCGCTACGCCTTCACCGCTGGCGTTAGAACGTCCACCTGCTGCTGCGCTGCGCCAAACTCCGAGCCCAGCTGTGGTGTGAGGCCCCGCAACCGTTGCGCTGTGAGGTTTGTGTGTGTGTGCCTTCGGATGACGGCCATGCGCGTTGCTGCTCCGTTGGTGCTGGTTCTACTGCTGCCCCCTGCGCTGCATGCCGTGTTCGACCCGGCGGGATGCGCTGAGGTCGCATTCCGGTCGGTGGACGGTATCGATCGGTACCTGGCCGCAGTTCCCGTCAACGACCATCGGAAATGCGTCGAGGTCGTGTTGCTTACCTGTATCGTTGCAAGCAGGCCGGACGCCGTCCGGTTCCTGTTGGATCGTCGTCGTTCTGAGATCGGCGGTGACGTCGCCATTCGTGCCGCCTGGTACGCCTACCTCTTTGCCCGTTTCGATACTTCTCCCAACGACTTTCAAGCCATATTGCATGAACTCATGACCATCATCCAAACGACCCATTCGCTTCCCGAATCCGAAATCCTTCGCCGCTTCGATCAGCATTACAATGGGTGGAATCCGCAGGGCATACCCTCGTCCAGAGGCGTTGGCAGTCGAGCCCCGGGTGTCCCAAATGTTGATCCATCAAGTCCATACACCACGATCCACCAACACTTTGGGGAGGCTCCCGACCTCGGCACCGTCCTTGATGCACATCAACAAGAGCAGCGATTGTGGTCACCGACGACCGCGGCTGTCGACCGGGCACCTGGCGGTTTGTTCGCCGCTCGGTCCAATGTGCCGATTCTTCAGCTGGTCCTCGCTGCGTTGGGGCCCGCTTTGAACCACCGTCCGCCTAATCCACCGATGGCCGGTCCAGACGTCAGCGGATCCGAACCGCCACCACAGCTGCCTGCGATCGATGAAACGTCCCAAAGTCTGCGAGGTCGCTGTCGTGAACGCAACTATGGCCAGGAGCTGTCTCAGTTGCCTGATCGAGTCAGGCCAACGAGTACGCATAGGTCCTTGCCATCGGTATCGGCGCCGTCATCACCGACCGATAGGCGTCACTCAAGGCCGCCTTTGATACTCTACGATTGTCTTGCGACCGAGTCCGCCCAGCGACATGAGCCGTTGTTGTCGACCTCTGTTGTCGACTGGAAGTACCCGATACAGGACGGGACGCAGATGGAACAGGGCCGGGACTTCCTGGCAAAGGTCGCTGCCATGATCGACGAGGACGGCGACCTCGTTCGAGGCCGACTGTTCGTCAAGAGCAACTCATCGCCGGCGATCGACGACAGCGGGCTATCCGTGTCGTTGATTGATTTCGCAGCCGCCGAGCTGGTGGTCCGACTCGGCAGAGCGGGCCAGCTTCTGTACAGCCAATCCATGGACCGGGCGTTCGCGCCACGGTCGCCCACGATTGAAACGGATGGGGAACGCAGAGACCTGAGGCTCCTGGGGGCCCTGATCGGCATCGTCGATAACCACAGGCGACTGGACCCCAAGTGGGTCATGTCGCTGCCCATCCCGCTGCCGGTCGTTGCATTCCGCACGTTGCTCACCGACGGCCCCGTCTCGATCGCGGTTAGGGAGGCCAATGAGACCGCCCTCGCCGCCATCTACAGGCAGTTCTGTGGGGATCGAGACCCTGTTCAATGCAAACGGGTTCAGCAGGTCGACGTTGACGAGTTGTTCCCGCATGTGGCCAACGTCGACGGCAATATCAGTGCCGACGAGTACCTTCGTGGACTGGTACGTTTCCCTCGCTGCTTGGGCAGCGTGCCACACTGACCTGCCGCTCTTCAGGTCGGTCTACTTTTGAACTCGCCGGCCTTTGCCGCCATTCGTAGCGGGTACCATGCAACCGCACGAGCACCGCTCAGAGCCGCCATGGCGTATCGGCTGATGCATAAGGCCGTTGTGGGCGATACCATTGTGACCATGGCGAAGCTGGACGAGAAGCTGGAGGTCGTTCTGCATGCGGAGCGATCCCGAGCAGACGACGTCCACCGCGCCGCTAGGAACGTTCGTCGCGTGCTTGCGGCCATGTCGGACGACGAGCGCGCCGACTTCGTCGAGGCGGCGACCGGGACCAGGTGCCTGCCGTTGACCACTGACCAGCATTCCATGATCAAGGTTGGCGCTCTTCATGTGTACCCTCTCTTGTTCTTCCCATGACCGTGGGCATTGCTGTAGATCATTCTGTGTCACGTCGATGGCGTTGCGTTCCACACGTGCTCCCGTACCGTGGATATACCCGTCAACCTGGCCACCAACATCAACAGTCTCCGATCGTTCCTTCGACATTCGGTCAAATCGTTTGTTGGCCGGGGAATCTCGTCCAGCAGCCACAACGCTGTCTGACTGGTCCCAAGCTGTCCCATGACCCAGATTGAGAGGAGCACGGCGGCGGCACCTGGTAGGCTGAGGCGCGTGCGACAGTATAGAATGTTTGTATTCAGGCTACAAGGGATGCCCGAGCCGGGTCCGTTCGCTCCGTTGAATACAGGGTGCTCTTCTTCTCGCGGATATATGATTTTCGTCTAGATCTCTGCTGTATCTCTTGCATCTCTCGTTCGCGAATCCACCCGATTCGAAGAGGTCGACCCTACATGGCGTTATTAGCAATCGGAACAGCCATGTGCCGGGCCAACCGACATTCAATGCCTTCCGTGCCAGTGCCCGATAGGCACGAAGCGCGTCTTCGTGGCAGGCAAACCGAGCAATGACCGACCCTGTACGAACGCACCATCGTCAGACGACGACCACATGCGAATGCAGAATATGGGCGAACCCCGGCCGATGTTGAACTGATCGGTCTGTATGCAACCCTGCAGACCGTGGCCTTGGATCGACTGCTGTCGCAGGAGACTGGCCAGCGAGTTCTCCACCGCGTAACCGCAGATGTCGAACGGGAGGTTGCCGACGTACAGTGCCGACGGCGGCAGTGACGAACGACAGCTGCGAAACACGTTGTTTCTACGCGCGTCAGTAGTTAGTGTGTCCTAGCAATGACAACCACGCCGTCAGGAGCCGAGCACACACGGTTGGAAACTATCGCGCCGCACCTCGATGGCAACACCGAATATACGAACGCTCACTTGCAGCGCTCGACGTGCCGATTCGGCGCTGTCAAAGTAGACGGCCGCGTACAGGTGCGATTCCGGAACAGGCTTCGGCTTCATGCGGGCTCGTCTCCGTTTGCCCTGGCACTGGTGGTTAGACGTGGGAGAAGGGAACACGACGGGGACACGTTACCTTGTCGTCGTGGGCTCGACCGCCACTGCTTATGGTGCTGGGCCCAGGTGCACCGTCATTGGCGTCATCAGGGTTCGCCTCTGCACTGGCTTCACCGTCCGCCTCCTCATGCAGAGCGTCCTCCGTGTGCAGTTTGTCGAAGATCTCGAACTGCGATGCCGCATCCGTTGCAGGTTCATCATCCTGCGGGACGAGCTCTTCGATCTTGAATTTCCTGAGGGTCGGCGGCGACACCGTCGTCGTAGTCAGGGCGCGTTTCGGTGCTCGCTCCTTGAAGAACTCAACGGCAACGACGCCACCAAACGGTGAGAACGATGCCGCAAGCTTGTTGGCATTGATATCTGCGGGTAGGTTATCAACGAACACCTTGTGCATGAATCGACGGTCGACATCGTCGGGCAGGGATTCCCCGAGAATCGACGACGCTTCGCAAGGGTCCGAGCACTCGACGCCATCATCGCCGAAAACGACAAGGCGATAGACTTCGTCCTTCTCGAAGGCGCTGCGAGTCTCCTCCAGCATGTTGACAGTCAGGACGGGAATGAATTCATGGAAGCCGTGGAAGAATTCGCCTTTCAAATCGCCTACGGCAGCCGCCATCAATGAAACCGACAAGGCAGCCGGCATAGGTGCCACAAACCGAGCGCATTTCTGACTTGGTTCAGGTACAGCCGAAGATCAGATTCGCGCAGCTTCAAGCCTTCCGCTTCACGTGCCGCTCGACGACATTGAATCTTGAAGATGAATCGGGCGATCAGAGTGTACATGGATTCAGGCAACTTCCGGACAACGCGAGCGCAGAACTGCTCGACGGTTTCGCCCGACGGGGTGGCCACTTCCCATTTCGGAATCTTCCCTCTAGCGGCATTGTCAGGCATACAGCATCGATGCAATTACGGTGGACAGACGTACTTCCGATTAACGAGGCTGTGCGGCAGGTATGAATCGAAATGCTGCTCTTCAATCTGCTCCGCAAACGTTTGAAAGGCGGGCATGAGGCTAGTGCGTAATTCCTCGGTCTCTACCACGGCAGACTCGGTGAGGTCCAACAAGGGATGATGGGCACTTAGGGAACACACCGAGGATCGACCATATCGACTGAAGAAACTTCAAGCAGTCGGTGTAGCTGAACGGGTGCAGGTCGGCCTCAACGCGCTTCTGGCGAGCGCTTTCCAGTGTCTTCACACGCCGAATGATCAAGAGAAGCTGCTTCTCAGTAACAGATTTGCAAACACGCGAAGCGAAATCTGATATGGACTCAGAGACAGGAACCAAGGGCGCCTGATGCCCCGGATAGTGGTCAAATACAGAGTCGGCGGATGACGCGTCTGGTCCACCGGACAACTCCCGGATCATTGCCCTCCCACGCTCGATGCGATAATGCTCAAGACGCTCCACAGTGAACTCGTCAACGAACTCGTTGATATCGGGCACTTGTGATACGTTGCCTCCTATGGAAATACAAAACGTCAGGTAGTGGAGCAGCAACGACCAGATTATGCCCCATACTGAGCATCTTCTCAACGCGAGCAAGAAACGCTTTCTTGAGCAACTTGAAAGGTCGCTTCTTGGGCGCCTTCATGTTGTCTGCCAGTGTGGCTGTAGTGGAACATAGCCGGCGAAACCGGACCTCGTCGAGAAGGGGCATCAGTCGACTAAAGAAGTCCTCGATTTCGGCATCGGTCTTCTTCTTCTTCTTCGCTTCGTTCTGCTGCCTGTCGTAGCAACTCGTCAGTCCAAATATTTCCACAGACGCATATCTCGGGTACGAATTCAGCGGCTGAGTGGAACGGTGACGTTCCGTCTGCCCGGCGTGGGACACGCTCGCAACGTTCCCGATCCCCGGCTCGCTTTCGTCCCTGGGATGCGAAGGACGAAATCATGAAATAGTTCCGTGCAACAGTCTACACGCTTACGCCGTCGAAGTATCAACGTCGCAGGACAAATGCGAGCTGGCAACCGGGTCGCAGTCGATCGTTGCGCTGGCCCTGTGTCGAGGGCCGTTAATGGGCAGAGAAAACGTGGTCCTGGGCTCCCCCGTACAATTCAACGGGCGGGTCCAGCGGCTGTACGCTGCTGGCGAGGAAACGCAAGCGAGCGGCGGGCGCGGAACGCGGCGCCGCTATCGCAGCGCGTATTCGACACGGTATCCGCACTGCATAGCGCGCCCGTACCCGACAGAGCATCGGCGGTGATGACGCGCGCACCAGTCGGCCGGGCCAGATACGCCGATGGCGATGCAGCTGTTGCTGTTCGCGCAGTCCGCAGCGATGACGGAACCGTTACCCGGATGCGGGATGCCCCCCGAGCCTGTCCAAAACAGAGGACGACGCGAATCTGCCAGGAGGAACCCATCCGCACCGAGGACCACAGCAGGAGGACGACGACGGATGATGGACAGTTGCCCGCCTGAGCACTCGTTCTCAAAAGGGATGATCGTGCCCGGCTCTACTGAAGACGTTCCACGGATACGTTTTCAATTATTCCGGTCATGGCACATGATCGCCCTGCTGAATCGACACGATCATCTGCGGAATGTGTCGCACCCCCCGTTCAGGCAACGCGCGTCAGTCTGTTGATGCCCAACCTGAACCTGCACCAGGGAAACCAGTCCAGGTAAAAAGTGCGCCGCGCGAAAGTCCGTGCTGCTGCCGCTGCAGTTCGCCATGGACGACCGCGTCGAAATCCCGACGCTGCAGGCGCGGCCGTACGAGCGCTTCCTGACGCGAATCGTTGATGACTACCTCGGGTCGGTGTGCGCATCCGTCGTCAAGGTTTTCCACAAGAGTGGCCCGTTGCCGCTGCCGTTGATCGGGCGGGATTGCCAGCCCGCGCTGCAGTCGGCGCACGTCAAGTCGGCGTTGAAGTCGCTGATCCAGCACGGCATGGTGACATCGTCGCCGACAGGGCCGAAGGGTGTGTCTCTGTTCGAACTTGACGAACGGGAGATCTGCCTAAGGATACGCGTCCCGAAGTACGTCGCCTTTGTCGGCAACCTGATCGGCGTCGAAGCCGAGGTCGCCCTGGAGCTGCTCGGCGAGCACGGCCGCCTGACCGTTCACGACCTGATCGAACGTTTCCGAACATCGCAGCAGGATGCCTCCGCCAAAGGCGAACAACGCTTCCTGCAATGCCTGCAGTCGCTCTGCGATCAGCGGTTTCTTGTCCAGGTCGATTTGCCTTCGGAAGACGGCGATCATGGGAAAGGTCACATTGGCTTGTGTTCGGGCAATGCGCGTCGACTGACCGATGGCACAGAACCAGCAGCGCCATCAACGAAACTGGCACCTCCGCAGAACGAGTTCAACGTCGACGAGAACCCGGATGCGGTCGTGAAGATCAACCATGAACGGTTCACGTTCGCGTTTCGCAACGAGTTGATTGTGGAATACGTGTCCGGCCGGCTGGATCCTGTCGCAGGGGAGATCGTCCGGGTCATGCTCCTGCCCAGGGATCGCGGGTCGGCGCCGGTCAACCTGACGGATCGGTACGAGTACTCGGAGATGTCGATCTTCGACAATCTGCCGGAAGTACCGGCCGTGTCCCGCGCTCAGCTCCGGCAGTACCTGCACGAGATGATGTATGATAACGTGCCGATCATTGAGCTGAAGGAATCGATATCGTCAGGCGAGGTCTACGTCGTCCGCGTCGATGCTATCGTTGGCGAGCTTCGTCGTCGCCATACGCAGTCGATCGTCAGGGCAAAGTTTGGTGATGAGGCCGGGCGGATCTTCATGCTGCTCCTCGACAAGAAGCAGCTGGAGTCGAAATCGGTGTCGGACCTCGCCCTGGTGTCCAAGAAACAGACCCGGGAGAAACTGTACAAGATGCTCGAGCAAGACTTTGTGCACTTGCAGGAATTGGCCAAGTCGGCCGATCGCAATCCCCAGCGGACATTGTACATATGGAGCGTCCCGCTGAATAAGGTGTACGCCCAGCTCCGTTCCGCGTTCATGTTTGCCTGGGTCAACCTTCGGGAGCGTTTGAAAAGGTAACGCCGATGGCTTGTTTCGGTGGCATGCCGTGCGAACTCATTCTGACAACGTCGCCCCAGGGAAACCGAAGAAGCCCAGCCAGTCATTGACCACCTTCGGTATAGCGGGGCGGGTGCATCTAGCCTGAGCGAGGCCGACCAGAAGGTCTACGAGACCTGGGCGAAACGGTCGGAACGGCTCGAGAATGCCATGCTACGCGTCGATGACGACATCCTGCTGTTCCGCGATTTGTAACTAAAGGCTGTTGGAAGCCCCGTTAGTGCCAACGGTCGGCTTCTGCGGGATCTCACCGGCAGTCGCTGTCCACGCGTTGCACGTCATCGAGGGCTATGCATGCAATGATATGTAACTAGAGCGGCAGGTCCTGCTGGTGTACGCTCCTCTATTCCTCGATGGTTTGCGTCGACGTTGACGCCCTCTCGGACATCGTCTGCGTGTGCGCGCCCCGTTGCCTGCTGCGGTTGTACTGCCTGGCGACGAACTGGCCAATCGTGAACTCGACCGGTAGCGTCTCGTCGACGACCGACGCTAACTGGTCGCGAACCGCTGCAACGGACTTGGTCTTCTCCACGAGGTCGTGCGAGGACAGCATGTACGACAGCGTCAGGCGGCCCAGGTCGTCTTGCAGGCGCAACGTCGACGCTGTCGCCGCATACGATGATCTGCGATAACCGTGGGATCTCGCGACGCTCGCCAGGATATCTTCCTGGAGCTGTTTGGCCACAGGCAGCTTGGCCTGCCAGTTCGCGGCCAGTTCGGACAGCACGATGTTGAGCTTTCGGTAGGCGAATTCACCGTTCCGGATCTGGCTGCACCGTTCGGCCAACGTGTCACACTCGGCCTCGCGAACGCTGATGATCTCCTGGCGCTTCAGCATGGACCGCGAACGCCATTCGTCCACCTCCATCTCGTGGGCCATTCGTCGCGCCTGCATGTTGGCAAGGTGCTGGCGGTGGACGGCGGCGACGTCGTCGTGCAGGGCAGCGGCCGCCTGAAGGTCCTTGGTCAGGTCGGCGATGTGGTCCGCCGCGTTCTCCCCAAGCTGCGCCAGGCGGGCCCCGCTCGATTCGATCAGTTCTCGGGCGCGCCGCGTCTCGGCCGTCTTGGTCGACAAGCGCGCCAGCAACGTCGCCTTCCGGTTCTGCTGGGCACGGTCCCTGGCCATGACGGCGTTCCTCTGCTCCCGCTCCTGTTTGAGCTTCAGCTCGGCAGCGGCGACTTGTTCGTCCAGCTAACGGCCACGCCTCAGTGATCCGGGCACCGCCGACTAGCAGCAGAGCAGTATTAGCAGCGACGAACCTGTCTGGCGCGATCCATCAGGGCCCTGGACGCCCTGGTCTCGACGTCGATCATCTCCAGGTTGGCGTTGCGCGCCTCGACCGTCAGCCCGACGCGCAGCGAAACGGCGAGCAATTCGCTCAGCGAATCCTCCAGGCTCATCAGGCCGCGTTCCCGTTCCGCCTGCTGCCTGCGCCGAGTCTCCTCCGCCGTCTTCACCAGCGCCTCCATGTCCCGGCAGACCCTGGACGTCGTCTCCTGCGTCGCATGCAGCAGGCGCCGCTCCTCCGGGATCATCTCCTCCTTGAATCGTGCCGCGAGCGCCGTCGACGCCTGCGCCACGTCCTCGTTCGTACGCAGCGTCGCCAGCAACTCGTTTCGCGCAATCTCCCCGTCCATGTTGCTCTCGCGCCACCGGTCCAAGGTCGGGACCAGCGCCTCGATCATCGCGTCGGCGTCGTCGACCATCGCCTGCCAGCGGTGCGCGTCCGCGCGAACGCGCTCTGGGACGCCGTTCCTGCGTTCGATCGCCTCCCGGGACCGCTGCTCGTCGTCCGCCAGCGTCGCGATGCACTCGCCGGCGTCGCTGATCCGCCCGCGAAGCCGATCGTGCTCGTTCTCGAGCGTAACGACAATCCTGGCGAGCCGGTCGTCCTCCTGTTTCAGGGCGGCGCCCTCGGCGATCGCCCGGCGCAGGTCGGCGTCGACCGCCTCGCGCGCCCTGATCGCCCTGATCGCGTCCCGGTGCGCCAGCGCGCAGGTGGTCGTCAGGGCGTCGACCCGCTGGAGCAGGTCGGCGGTGGCGGCCGAGAAGTCCAGCAGGAGCTTCTCGCCATGGGCGATCCGCGACCGCATCATCGTCTCGGACGCGGCGCTCCTCTGCACGGCCGTCGTCAGGACGCGCGCCCGCCCTTTCAGCTGGGCCAGGTCGTCGTGGCGCCCGGCGGCGTCCGGGTCGCGCTGGCGCCCGCCGATCTCGTCCTTCAGCGCCGCCATCGCCCTGACCTGCGCGTCGATGCGCTCCCGGGCGGCGTCGTGCTGGGCGGCCTGCGCCAGCGCCAGCGCCATCTCCCGCTGCACGACCGCCTCCAGCTCGGCGACCTTGCCCTGGAAGGCGCGCGTCCCGCGCTGCTCGTCGGCCAGCGCCGCCTTGGCCGCCTCGTGCCGTCGTTTCAGGCCCCGTTTCTCGCGTTCGAGCAGCGCGGTCCAGCTGGCCAGGCCGGCGACGCGGGCGTCCAGGGCGGCCTCGCGCTCGGCGACGTCGACCTGCTGCCGCTGCAGGTGCCGCAGGCGATGCAGGCGGCGCTGCTCGCCGTCCCGGATGACGGTGCCGATCTCCATGACGTAGGCGGCCGCCGGGTCGCACTCGCCGAGCAGGTAGGCGAACAGGCGCCAGACCTGCCCGGTGAGCCGGTCGGCGTCGCGCGTCGTCCAGCAGGCCCGGCGCACCTGCTGGACGACGCCATGGAACCCGGTGCCGTACACGAGCAGCGCCGTCTGGATCCGCCCGATCGCGCCGGGCGACATCCCGTGCCGCTCCAGGAACCGCGACAGGTCGCGCGCCTCGCAGCGCGGCGTCGCCCGGCCCGCGAACGCCTGCACGATCGCGCCGACGACGACCGCGCTCGACGACGCCGTCGCCGTCGTCGTGCGCGCCGTGCCCAGCGACGCCAACGCCCGGTAGTGGGGTATTGTTGCCATCCGGGGCAACGATGCACGGCGCGGCGCCCTGCTAACGACAACGAAGTACGTCGCCGCGTACACCCGATTGATCCGGTCGGACGTTCATTACCCGACGGGGGAACGCGACCCGATGATGGGGGCGGCAGCGAGCCGGTCGCTGAGGTTCGGCATCGACGACGACGGGGCGTTGCGCGCGGGGACCCGATTCCGGGTGCGCCTGTCGTCGTCGGGGCGCGATGGCGGCGGATGCGGACGCGGCCGTGGCGGGATGCCTGCGGCGAGAGGCGCAGCGATGGTGCTCGCGAGGCGTGGACGCCCGCGTCCAGTGCGATACGCGCGGGCGCCTGGCGATGCGCGTCCTGGACGATAGGGACGGCGCCCTGCCCGATGCGGTGTTCGACGCGTACGCGTCGGCGCCGGGTCGCGTCTCGCTGGCGGCATCGTCGGGCGCGCGGCGACCCCGGCGCGCGCCTCCCACGATCCCGCCCGTGCTGAAGTACGCGCTCGGCGAACATCCCGGCGCGATTCGCCGGCGACGGCGCCTGCCGCTGGTCCCCGGGCGGCCGTTCCGCGCGGACGGCACCCACATCGTCTACGTCGTCACCGCCTGCCCTCGAATCGCGGTCTGAGAACGTCGCCCCTCCCGCCGTCCATTGTGCCGAGGCGCTGACACGCGCGCGCCTGTGCAGGAGAACGCGGGCCTGTGGCTGGCGATGTGGACGGCGAGGCGGCTGACGCTGCCGCTGCTGGTCATGGCGTTCGTGGCCGGCGCCGAGTCGCCGAACGGCCTGCGGGCCGCGTTCGCGGCGCGGCCGACGCAGGCCTGGGCCAGCGCCGTTCGCGACCTGCGCGACCAGCTGCATCGCCTGGGCATCCCGATGCTGGTCTGGCGACGAGCGTCCGGCGTCGTCGACGTCGACCTGCTGGACGCCTGGATCCGGATCGAGCGAACGCACATGCTGATCTGCGATGCGACGGCGCCGGCGTCCATGCAGGCGCTGACACAGCGGGTGAAGGAGAGGCACAGGTCGCTGTGCCTGCTGTTCGTGGACAGCGACGTCGTTGCGGACGACGGCGATGATGTCGGCGGCGATATCGACGCCATGCGCTACGAGCTGGAACCCGAGCCGAATCCATCGCCGGACGTGCAGGCGCCTCTGTTTGCAAGCGCAGATGACGGGGGCCTCGCCATTCACGTCCCGCAGCAGATCATACGTCTGTTCGGGAAGCCGGATTGCTCGCCGGCGTCGCCCGGGGACCCGTCGTCGCCCACGATGTCGTCGTCGCATGCCGCGTTCGTCGCGGCGCTCGCGAACCTGAAGCAGGACGTGTCGAAGGACGACGATGATGGCCTGCAGGCGCCATCGGACGCGTTTCTGGCGCTGCTGGCGCACATCGACCTGGGCACGATCTCCCTGTACCGTGTGCTGGATCGGGTTCGGGAGCTGTGCCCCGAGTGCACACCGTTCTTCGTCGACCTTGCACGGCAGCGGTGTCGCGCGCGATCAGCCGCGTTCGCCCAGCAGGGCTCGCGCCCTGCCGCCATGCCGGCCTGCGGGTCGTCGTCGCCCAAGTCGACGATCGTCTGTCTATCGCAGCTGATGAGGGGCATCCCCACACAGGATCGGGCGTTCGACCGCCTCCACAGCCAGCTGCGCAAGACGGGCGTCCTGTCGCCTGCCCAGCGACGAATGTGGCTGTTGCGCCTCGGGTCGCATTGCCGCGACGACGATGTCCTGGACTGGGCCGTCAAGATCCTCGAGTCGCAGGCCATTGCCGCCCATCATGGTTCGTTGCCCTGGCTGCTGTGCCACGACATGGAGGCGATCAGGGCCCGAGAGACGGTGCGACCCCAGTGATGGCTATTCGGGACACGTCTTCGCTCCTCCTTTATTCGTGGTAAACCTGTACACACGTGTGACCTAAGCCTCGCTGCTCGCCAGGTCGTCCTTCAGGGATTCGCTGGGTCCCTGTGTTGCCGCCGTCAGCCATCGAACAGAGAGAACGACGGTCGCCTTGGGCCAACCTGCAAACGAGGAACGGGGACGTTGGGACGCCGGACCAGCCCTGGCATTGGAGGAAGCCTGCCGACGATTCGTGTTAGTCTGCATGCTGGGGGCGTACGAGGCGGCGGTGGAACGCACGGGACCGCCTCGCCGCTGTACGCCAACGCGTCGTCCTCGTCCGACATCGCCCCGAAGTTCTCGAACTCGGACTCATCCATGGAGCCCTTCTGGCCCGGGACCTTGGCGCGCCACGCCCTCGACTTGAACGCGTTCGTCAGCGTCGACAGCCTGCGCGCCACATCCTCCGTTCATCGACGGCGGCACCGCCATCTCAGCCAACGCGGCCCGCTCTTACACGTTGCTCTTCGCAATCAGGGACACGGCCAGCAGAAGCGCCGCGATGATGAACAGGACGACCAGCAGGACCTTGCCGGCTCGCTTCGGGAACGACGAGCACCCGACCAGAACCGCGTCCCACTGCTCGCCGTTGACGCACGTGTCGCCCACGATCCGCCTACACCGCCCCGACTTGTTAACCAACGAGCCGCCCGCGCGACGGTCCACCCCTGACCGGTATCCCTTCGTGATGCGGTGCATCCCCGTTGTGGCGCACAGGTCGCGGCTGAGATCCACGCCGGCGTCGACCGGGACGCATGGGCCGTCCGGGTCCTCGCGCCCGAACCCGACGTCGCACTCGAAGTCGCGTTCAGTGCACGGGCAGTGGCCCAGGTCGGCCTTCGGCAGCGACGCCGCTGGGCTGACGATGCACGGCGCCGTGCGCTTCCGCCGCGTGTACGTCGTGATGTGCCCCAGCAGGCATTCGCCCGCCTTCCCGGGGCGATCGTCGGACGGCGTCCACGTCTCGTAGTCGGCGCCGTCGCACGGGCGCTCGTGGACGCCGGCGAGATCGAGCCGGACGACGACCGCGTCGGCGTTGTCGCGCCCGTAGACGAGGAACGTGGTCTGCGGGAAGCCGGCCGGCGCAACGACGACGTTGTCGACCTCGATCGGGCTGGTGGCGAACGCGTACTCGTTCCAGGTCAGGCCCTGGTCCCAGGTGTACAGCACGGTCGTCGTCGGCTGGGCGTCCTGCGCCATGACGATCAGCCCGCCGTGGTTGCCGAACTCGTAGATGTACGACCCGCGGGCGACCTCCTCCCAGGTCAGGCCCGCGTCTCGCGACAGGTACGTGCCCATGCCGACGGCGTCGTCGTTCAGGTGGGTGCCCACCTGGCCCACAACCTGTTCAGTCCCCTTCCCGCTGTGCATCGACGCTCGCTGTACCGTTCCAGTGGCCATGATGAGGCCGACCGCGGCCGCGTTGCTGTAGAACGGCCCGTACTTGTCGACAATGCCATGCAGGTGAAGGTGGCAGTGGTCCTGGCCCCAGCAGTGGATCTCCTGGCCGAACGCGTCGTACTGGGGCGCCTGCAGGTAACTCCAGCGGCCGCCCTTGTCGAACGAGATCACGGTGCGGACGTCGCCTGCGTTCCCGGACGCGTCCTGGCCCGCTCGCTTGCGGCCGCCCCGGGCGCCCATCGAGCCCGCGTCCAGCCAGCGGTTGACGACGGCGCCGTCGGAGTCCCCGTGATGGACGTAGTTGGCCAGGTACACGCCCTCGATGCCCTGGACGCGCTCAAAGTCGGCGTTGCCGGCCGCGTCGCGCCTGTTGTTCGGTAGGCTCATCGAGAATTGCAACCCTGGCACGCGCTGGCGTTCAGCTGGTCGCGTACGAACGGCGCCTGTCGTCGAGAGGGGTGCACCTAACGAATCGGACACGTAGACGCTGCCCGACGAGTCGCCGGCGTCGGCGTGGTTGACGTGCACGAAGACGGCCCCTTCCGTCGAGTCGAGGATCGTGTAGCTGTGCTGGCGGAGCGTCGGGATGTTCGTCTCGAAGAAGGCGACGTTGTTGGCGGAGTCGCGCCCGCCCGAGTACAACGTCACCTGCAGGGTCGTCAGTCGCAGGGGCAGCCGGCAGGCGCGGGCCACCCCCACCTTCGTGTTGTCGTCGGGGTCGACGGCCGCCACGAACATGAACGCGGCGGCCGTGGTCAGGAATCGGTTGCCGCCAGGGACCAGCACGTCGTACGACTGGAAGTAGTCGTCGGTCATCACGAAGTCGACATCGGGGTCCGACGCCTGGAACCGCTGCCCGCCGTGCTGATCGCACCGCGATCGTCAAACGCCGTTCCGCTGGACTCTGCGCCAGATGCCCGCTGTACCTTGTTGTTGCTGACGGTTGCGAACAGGCGCCTGGGGCTGCCGGGCTCGTAGAACGAGCCACGTGCCCAGTCGGCTTGCGACACGTAGTCGGCGATCGCGTTCCAGGTCTGGCCCAGGTCCTCGCTGACGTGCACCTACGCGCATGATGAATGATGGTCAGCGTGGACGGTCGCGACCGCCCAGTGATGCTCCTCACGACCTGCTGCACGCATCTGTGCTTGTCGCTGGTCTTCCCCGACCGGCACTGGGCGGTCAGCGCCAGCGCCAACAGCCACGACGCCTTCTCCGGGTGCGATTTCACGTCGGTGACGCGGTCCAGGCCCAGTGCCCTGAACGTGCTGCCGCCGTCGCTAGACACCGCGCTGAACGCGTCGCCCAAGAGCACCACCTGGCGGCTGGCGCGTCAGCGGGCGCCACGAACGACCTGAAGCCGACTCACAAGTTGCCGCTCGACATGAGCGTACAGTCTGTCGAACGTCGCCTTCTTGGCGTCGTCCGGCATGTGCAGGCGGACGTCGTCCCACGTGCGCCCGTCGTCGGCGCTTCGGTAGACGCGGCCGGCGCTCGTGCGCGCGATGATCTTGTCGGCGGCCAGCCACTCCATCTGGGCGACACCGCCGTCCAGTTTGGACGTGTCCTCCTTCAGGTCAACGTTGTCCCCAGCCTGTGCGAGCTTCTTGGCCACCCGCTTGCCGTCCTTCCTCGCTTTCTTGTCCTTCCTCTTCGCCGCTGGCGCGTCCGCTGCCGGATGGTCGGGCGCTGTCGCGTGCTTCTGGTCGTGGTTCTCGGCAGCGGAATCGTCGACGTGGTCAGGCTTGGCCATCTCCTTCTTGACGGCCTCGGCGACACGGGACACCTCATCCTGCACGGTGCGCTCCTCCACGATCTTGTCGCGCACGATCTTCTCGATCGCCTTCGTGTCGACGTCGTCGGTCCCGGCGGCGACCACGACCTGCACCAGCAAAGCGGCGCCCACGATCGCCAACGACAACCTCCACATAGTATACGTGTTATGCAACGGTCGGCAGGCCGCGTTTCGAGCGTCTGTGCCGGCCTAGAGAAGCAGACCCGGTCCTGCTGAACGTCATACAGATTGCAACGTTACGGTCGCTGCTAAATATGTCTATATTGGGGTTTACTATACGTGGAGAGAGGCCGGCCGCGATGGGATACAAGTCGATAATAACGGTGGGAGCAGCAAAGGGACGGCCTCTGCACACAGCGGGGCCGGATCACGAATCGTCGTTCGGGTCCTTCGTTGAGGACAGGTGAACGGACGTCGCCGGCTTGGTGGGCGAATCGTCCACCACTGGGTCGATTGCCTTCTTCGGCGAGCTGTAGCGGGTTTTCGCCAGGGAGAACACCAGGACGCCGATGACGGCCGTCGAGCTGCCGATCCAGCCGAGCAGCGAGACGGGTGTGCGGAAGACAACAATGGCCGTGCCGATGACGAAGACACGCTTGAACGTGCTGCCGACCGCGTGCGTTACAGGCGAGACGGATTCCAGCGCCAGGAACGCGAACTCGTTGTACAGGAAGTACGACACGCCGCTGATCGCCAGCCACACCAGGGACATGGCCCCATCTTTGCTGTTCATTGCCGCCGTCCACCGCCCGACAAACTTGTCCGCGTCAGCAAGGACGCCCACAGGAAGCAGAAGGATGAACGAGATGATGGTCAGGACAGAATCTAACCAACAAGCGGAAGCCCGTCAGAATGGATGCCACCAATGATACCTGGAGCAATAAGCGCCACCGACAGAGGTTCTGGGCCTCCAGGTTGCGGCCTCTCGTGTCCTTCAGCTTCTCCTTGGAATAGATACCACGAAGCGACCCGCTAACGGCGGAGATGACGGCAGTGGCGAACGCCTTCCACGTAAAGGACAGCTCGGACACGGACGCCATCGCGATACCGGCGCAAACGGGGATCAGCGTCACGTACACTTGCCACGAGTAATACGTCCTCAGCAGGACGGCCGACAGGATCGCTGTCGAGAACGGCTCGCCTGACCTACAGGATCGATGAGCGGCCCATCAGTGCGGGGCGACACCGAACCTACTTGATGATATGGGCGAAACTGACCGCGCCTGCATCCATGGCGAGGATGCCCGCCAGGTGCGTCCCGCAATGGAAGACGGCGATCAGGACAAGCGGTTTCAGCGTCTGCCAGTCCAGAATGGGGGTCTTCCGCAGCTTGGTGAGCCAGAAGAACGCGATTATCGGGATCCCGGCGAACAGCTGAAATTCGGCGACGAGATACGGCATGGCCAGCGCCTGCAGCGCCTTCTTGTTGTAGATGTTGAAGACGACGGACAGGATGAACCAGGCGAGGAAGTAGAGCAGCGTCAGGAGGTTCGCCCTGAGGCGGGCGCGCCGATCCTCGGCGGCCGCCGCCGTCGCCGCGCCCCGCGACTCGACATCGAAGGCGACCGTCACCGATTTCGCATCCGTCGCCGTCATGCCGGATAGGCCCGAAAATAGCGATACCGTACTGGACGACGCTGCCACGTTGCTCACGCGGCAGGCTAATTACAGTTTTGACGGTGAGTGCGCCACCGCGCCCCCCACGGCGGTGCGGTGCTGTCCAGTCGCGCGCGGGCCCTGCCCCACGGGCCACGGAGGTCGCCCCGATATAACTGCGCGACTTGACCGGACCGGCAACTGCGCGCCCCGACCCGTTGCTTCGGTCAACCGCGTCTGCGAAACCAGCGCCCAGCTGGATATGACGGGCCGGTTTAGAATACGGCGACCGGTAATTAAATATCCTATTCTATTATTTTCCGGTTCGCATGATTGGCCGGGCGCTCGCGTACATGTACTGGTCGGTTGCGATGCGGGATTTCTTCCAATCCTGGGGGCGCTCCGGCCGGCTGTACTCCAGGATCTCGTGCATGGGGCCAGGCCAGCGGAGCTGGTCCGGTTTCAGGATGATGCTGGAGATCATCGGCTGGAATCGGTGCTGGCGGCTGTAGAACCAGAACTGCAGCTCGCCCTGGCCGGAGCCGTTCAGGAAGAGATGCCTCTCGATCAGCTTGTATTCCACGCCGTCCTCCGTGTAGATGTACCCTGGCTGCGGCACAGTCGGGCACAGGAACGAAATGACATCGTCCTCGAGCTCGAGCACGTCCATCGCCACGCGGACCATGGTCTTCTCCAGCCAGACCGACACCTGTTGATCCGTCATCCGTTCCACTGGAAGCGATCTGCACTGGCCCTCGATCTTCTCCGTGAACCTGACAACCACCAGACGCTTCCACCGGTCGGCGAGACGCACGGGAATAATCGGTTTGCCGTCATACCCGGACGTCACTGCGTTCATCGTGTCGATCCCCGTCAGGACGCATTCCTTCATGCCGAGAGCGTCGAGTCGCTCGAGGCACTCGGCCACGTCGTCCTCCGTCGCGTCCGGTTCAGGTTCCGGCATGGTCTTGTCCACCGCCGCACGATCAAACGGCGTCCAGTCGTCCGGTCGCCGTTCTCGCGTCTCGAACCAGCTTCGCAGCCTGCGAATGTGCTCGTCGTCATCGTCTTCGTTCGCGCTCAGCGATAGCATACGCCGACAGGATATCGCTGGCAAGGGCGGCGTCCGCAGGCGACGCACGACAGCCCTGAGCGCCATCGTAGTATGCGCAACTGGCACTGTATTATTTTAGCTTTCCGTTGGCATGGGCGGCACGCGGCCCGGAGGCATGATCTCCCAGAGATGGCGAGGCCAAAGCATGTCATCGGGTTCCAGTTCGACAAGGGACTCCATGGCGGTCTCGTTGTCGACGGTGCTGAGCCAGATCAGTTGCAGAACGGGCCGCTCGTTCCTGCCGAGGAACAGGTGCCGCTCCAGGAGCGTGTACTCGACGTTGTCGTGTGTGTACTTGAAGGCAAGCGGAGGCATGGATGGCACCAGGAAGTCAATGAGGTCTTCCTCACCGGGGATCAACGAGACAGCAGCACGCATCATGATTCGCTCCAGGTGTCCCATCACCATTTCGTTCGTCAGCGGCAGGTCCAGCAACTGCCAATCCTTATCAGTGACGTAAGTCGCGAAGTCGAAGATGACGTTGCGGCGCCAGTTCTCACGAATCGGGCCCGGGATGACGTTCTTGCCATCTGGACTCTTGAGCCATAGCCAATACGCGACGCCGTCCTGCACGATCCCGTCAAACTCGAACTTCTTCAGCATCTTCAGACACAGCTCGACATCGTCATCCGTCGCTATCCTGCCACTGGGCTCCGGCGCTCTCATTTCCGGGTTGAAACGAAACGCGCCCGACGTCTCATTCGACGCTTTACGCTTCGTATCAGACACGTTCGGCTTCGAACCAGCCGCGCCCGGTCCCCCGTCGGATACGCTCGGCGTCGCGTCAGGTGCGTCTAGCGTCGCAGCAGGCGGTGCCGCCGGTCGCGGCATCTTGACGCGCTCCCGCTGCGCCCTGGTCGGCAGCTTCACGCCCCGCAGGCTGAACTTCACGTTCGACCCCAGCGACGTCTCCGTCGCCAGCCGCCGCCTGCCATGCTGCACCATCGCCCGCGCCTGCGCGCTCACCCGCACCGCGACCCGCTTCCACATTTACGAATCCGGATCCCCCGCGCGACACAGTGGCAGTGCAGCTCTGGCCCCGGAGACCGCCCGCGCTTACGTTACAGTGCGTCACCTCCACGTCGTCCGAAATGTGTGTTGTTCCGGGGGGTTATGTGCTTTTTGCGCGCTGGGCGGCGGGATGATTTTCGCCCGGGCCATGACTGGTGCCCGGAATGGAGGCCCGGCAGGCCACGTGGCAGGTTCAGTTTTCGGCCGATTCGGCCTCTGGGACTTGTGACGGCCACCGCCGTCGGGGGAGGATGGGGCGGCGCGCTCGTCGCCGTAGCCTGGCCGCGATTGTCGTCCTGGCCTGCGCGGTTCGCGCTGGGTGGTTGCTGCCCGGGCTGGAGCATGCCCACCTGCGGGACTGGGATGTGCCGCGCCCGTCCAGGTCGAGCCGCCCGCCGTGCAGGCCGAATGCGCCCCGCGTCGCTGTGGTCGTCAAAATGCCAGCTGACACTGAGCACATGGGACGATCCGTCTCCCATGGCGGATGTATGCCAGATGGTTGTTGGCTGTATTGGCAGGACCTTTAATGAAGTCAACAGGTAGTCTGGGAGAGTACGTCGCTCCAAATGCGTTTGTGGTCGGGCAGTGTCCACAGTGGAAAGCGTTGATTGTCGCCATGGGCCTCGTCGACCGAGGCATAGCGCACGCGGTCATCTGCCTGCCAGAACGACGAACCATCGAGAGCGAAGCGGCAACGAAATCGAATGAAACCCGGTTTCGAACGCTGAACCTGTACTCGAAGTACATCACTCAGAGCGGAGCGCATCGTACCGTCCCAATGTGGGACCAGGGGTTGACTGGGTCCGGCCAGATCGTCGCAGTGGCTGACACGGGCCTGGACCACGACCTATGCTACTTCCATGATCCGAATCACCCGACGCCGATCGAGAATGTTGGCGGGTCCCAGATGCCTTCGTTGTGTGTGACGCTTGTTGATGTGATGTGCAGGTGAATCTGGACCATCGGAAGGTTGTTGTGTATCGAGTTCTCCCACGTGGCTTACCGCCATCCCCCGACACTCGTCACGGGACGCACACGGTACATAACGAATAAGTCCACCGGTGATGATGCACTGACGAACTGGGTACACCAGGCTGGGTCAGTAGCGGGTGAGGTGCTACACATCGACCAGTTGGTATCTAGTCAGATGAGTCGGTTCAATGGCATGGCCAAGCATGCCAGGCTTGCCGTCTATGATCTTGGTCCGAAGTCGAACGTAAGTTTGTGCCTGGCACATGGTACCTCCCAGTCCTCACTGGTATCGATGAAGATTAGGATTCCCGGCAATCTGTACAAAGACCTGTACGAGATCATCGTCGCTGATACGGACGCGAAGATCAGCAGTAATTCCTGGGGCGCTCCTCTCGAAGTGGACAGTGACGGGATCTATGACCAGTATGCTCTGGCAACTGACAAGTTCGTCTGGGACCATCAGGTTGACAGCCAGAACCCGCACGTTATGTCCGAAGAGCTAAACCTTGCTGGTTGTAGGATTTCTTGATCCTGTTTGGTGCGGGTAACTGGGGTCTAACGGCGTCCCGCCCGTCATCAACTATCGGGACCCCGGCTATCGCGAAGAACGCGCTGACGGTCGGGTCAGCGACGAGTTACGCGGAGAGCTTCAGGGACGCTCATGTCATTCCTCATGCGTTCTTGCAAGTCGTTGAGCCGCTGCAACGTCCTGGCGTTACTGGTTTGCATTCGATCATACAGGTGAGACTCGCATCACCACCACCAGTGCTATTTCCATGACACTATAGGCAATGCGGTTGTGTAGGCAACGTTCGGTAGCGACGTACTTGGTCTGGAGCCCATTCCGCGACCCGTCTGCGCAGCGGACCCGTTCGACGCTTGCACGCCGCTGGTGAACACCAACGATACACGAAACGCACTCGTTCTAGTGGGAGCCAGTAGCGGAGGCGGCTGTAACGCCGTCGTCAAGGTGAGATGCTTGAACGATCCGTGCGAAAACCATAGCAGTTGACGATGTGTCAGGCACTTCATGTGCAGCAGGCAGCAGGAGCAGCGATTCTTATTGTTGCGTCCCACGAAGGCAACGAGCCAATCACAGGCATTGGCCTCGATGTCGAATCGGTAACGATCCCGGTCTTGGGCATCGACAGAGACCTTGGAAGAAACCTTCAGTCGGTTGTCGAATTGGGCCCAGTGAAGGTCCTGGTCCCTGCCTACGATGCCTCGCTGAAAGAGAAACGCAACCTCGGCTACGTGTCCGATTTCTCATCACGCGGGCCTACCTTCGGTACCCCTCTTCGGAGCTTGCGTCAGGGGCGCCGGGAAACTAATCGTGACCTTCGCAGACGGCCGCATCAAGCCTGATATTCTCGCACCCGGCGAATACATCATGTCAGCAAAGAGCGACATGAACCTGAACTCGTTCCAGTGCGATCGTACGTGTTGCCCACCAATGCCTTGAATCCGACACGCCCTGAACAATGCCGGTCTGTTAGCCACACAGTATTCGAGTATGAAAGGGACGTCCATGGCGACGCCGATCGCCGCTGGGAACGTTGCCCAGATCCGGCAGTACTTTGTCGATGGATACTACCCCTCTGGACGTGCGGTATGTTACCCTGATCTTTGTATGAAACGCCACCCTAATGCAAGACACGTAGAATCCGGCGGATGCTATCCGATCGCCCTCGGCAGCATTGCTGAAAGCCATGGCCATTAACAGTGGCGTTACGATGACGGGCTGGGTCGTTTCGTTGAATGCAGGTAGGGTTCGTCTGTGTGACTGCGGACGATTGCTATTCATTGGCAAACCAGGTCCTGTCAACGTCGACCCTCCACCATCGATGCTACAAGGTTATGGCCGGATGCAGTTGGATCGAATCCTGCCGCTGGCTCCAGCTGCGTTCCAACTTGTCATTAGCGACAACAGGTCGATGGTGACTGGAGACCACCACCACTTCTGCTTCAGGGTGCGACCTTCCGACCGACCGTTCAAGGCATCGCTAGGTCGGTCGCGTTTGATGCACCCGTTTCGGATACAGGATCAAATAGCCTGCGTACAGTGTGGACAGATCCGCCACCAGATCTCGATGCCGATTATCTGCTGATCAATAACCTCGATCTGATCGTGACGTCGATCCCGACAGGCGCGCTATGGATCGGCAACTTCCGCGATTCGATCATCGCTGACAACTCGACGCGTTTGCACACCTTCATGGACGCCATGAACAACGTCGAGCAGGTTATCGATCACCTGTCTATATGTCTGACGACTCGCTGACGACAACCTGTAGGTCGACGTCGGGCCCGATCAGGACGGTCTCTTCGACGTGATGGTATCTGGGACCCATGTCGTCGTTGGCCCTCAGCCATACGCGCTTGTCGTTACGGGAACGTACGTGTCGGTGTAGGATTGTGCACGCACATATCGATCTGAAGCGGGGGGGCGGCCAGGTTCGATCTAGAACCATTGTCGTCGTGTCGAAGCACGAGAACGGTTTGCCCAGATAACTGCAGTCAAGGCCAAGGGTTCTGCACGGCCGATGGCCTCTGCCAATGTCACGCTGGGTTCGCTGGTACCATAGCATGCCATCTGCAGGCATGTCTGGATTGTCCTCTGATTCAGGAGCCCACAGGATTTGATTGTTCGTATGCAAGCACCAGTGTGAAGGGGCGGCCAGGGGCCATTCAGACGAGCCGGGTGGACGTCGGCCAGTGGCAATTCTACCACTTCGACGTCGTCGACCAGGTCGCGCCTGGGGATGACCTGGCGTTCGGTTCGCAGACGACATGTGTCCTGGTGGCCGTGTCGACGACGGGTTCGGCGCCCAACGCTGACCCGGAACTGTTCCTGTCGTTCGGCGAGATGCCCAGCCTGACGACGGCACAATGGTCCAACCGGAGCCGAACGTTCCCCAGCACGATCGTCGTGCAGGGCACGCCTACGCTGCACCTGGGACGGTACTACATTGGCGTCCATGGTGGATGCTGCCAGCCGGCGTCGTTCCAGCTGACGGTCAGCGATTCATGCGGCCCGATGGTAACGGGGCTCAGGCAGGCGGGCGCCGAGCTCTTCAAGGTACGAACGCGTTCGGGTGCTTCGTCGCGTCGATGGGCTCGTAATAACCGTGTGGCAGGGCACAGCAACCTTGAGCGTGGGGCAAGTCGTCGTCATCGTCATGCTTGTCACGGCCATCGTCGCCGCCATCGCCGTCATCATCGTGCGGCTGCTGATCGAGCAACCGAACAAGTATCGGCAGATCCAGCTGGCCCACCCGGCGACAACGGGACTGGACGGATAAGGGCTGAGCGCATTGCATTACCGTACCTAGATCTATACGGCAAACACCTGTAAATGCCAATTCCCTTTAGGCGGGACCGCCGATGGCACGTGCCGACGACGCGCCGCGCCCAATGGGACACCGTTTCACATAGCACCACTTGCGGCCCTGATCGGTGGGGACCTCCTGCTGCAGGACGTACTGCCGGGCGTCGAGGAACCTGGGCATGTGACGGAACCTGTCCGGGTACGTGTTGACCGTCACGACCGGGACGGGTTCGGACGATTCGGCGACGTCAAACAGGGCGCTCATGACGCCGCTCCGTCGGTGTTCGGCCCTGGTGCCCGCCAGCCACACATGCACTCCTGCGCCGCGGTCATGCACGAACACGAACCCTTGTAGCCGGCCTGGGTCGCGCCTATCGTGCGCGTAGTGGATACGCCCCCGAAGACGAAACCGTTCCCGCCACGCCTCCATTGTCAGGATCGGACTCGACGGGTCCTGGAACACGTCGCGCGCCAGCTCGAGCACCTGTGCAACGCGCTCGTCGGACGCATCCGTGATCGTTCGCACGTCCATCGTGGGCCGCAACGTTGCTCGTCGTTATATATATTTAGAAATACAGCGCCTCCTCTTCGCGAACGTTGGTCATGTCCTCGGGCATCTGCAGGGCCTCGTCCGGGTCCAGACTGGGCGTCGGTTCGGCCAGCAGCGGCACCGCATCTGGACGGAGACGTTCCTGCAGCGCGCGCAGACGATGGATGTCGCCCGTGGTCGGGTTGTCGCCGAACCAGTTGCAGAGCGTCATGTCGAGCGGAACAGAGATGACCGCGTACACGTCGGGGTCCTCGAGGTCCTCCCAGGTGAACTCGACGTCGACGTCGTAGTTGCGGCGCCTGCCGCGCGTGAAGACGCGCGACGCCAGCTGGCAGTCCAGGGCGCAGACGGGGAGCTGGAACCCGAGCCTGGGCGCCGTCGGGCACAGCAGGCCAACGTAATGGTCCATGTGGTTCAGACGCAGGAGCGCCTCGACCACCATGATCCGGTCCAGCTCCGTTGTCAGCGTGTCGCCGTCATGGTCGCTGAACGTCTCCAGGTTGTCGATAAACGACGCAAACCTGCGCCGCGAGCCATCATCAGATCATCATCGTCCACAGGGCGGTGGGCGGCGGGACGCTATACCTGATCAGGGCGCCCTTGCGCCATTCCGGCACGATTGTTCGATGGATGACGGGTTCGTCGCGCTCGCGCCAGTTCTCCCAGCTGGCCCGCGCGTCCTGGAACATGCCGTACAGGCCGTAATGGTCGACGGCGCGCCTGGCCACCTCGACGCGCTCCTCGGGGATCACCTCCGCGTCGGGGTCGACCCGGGGCGTCTTCGGCGGCGTCCGCGCGATCGACGTCGGATGCCGCTGCAGACGCTTCCGGATCGCCTCGGGCAGCAGGAACCATTTGCCCAGCCGGGCGCGGTACGCGTCCGCCGCCATCGACTCCAATCACGCCAGCCCCTCCTGATTTGGCGCACGCGGAGCTCGATAGGTGTTGGTACTTTAGTGACCCGCGCGCCTCAGCAGCAGCAGCAGGCCTGCTGAGCGACACAGCAGGTGGCGGTCGCACAGCAACTCGCAGGACGCCGGCAGAAGCAGGCCAGGAGGGCGATCAGCAGGGCGACGACGACGACGAGGACGGTAGTGAGGGTGGCTCCAGTTGGCAAGCTCCACGACACATCGGTTGGGAGCGCGGGGAGGTCCAGCGCACCGCTCACAGCGATCGATGCTGCGACCACGACGATCAGGACGGCGCCTAACATCGACGCGGGCTTCGCGATCGATGGTGACCCCCTCGAACAGAGCCTGTGCACTTCGAAAACGTTCCAGAACAGGGCAAGATTCCCGACAAGACAGCCATGACGAATGTCGGGTATAACATCGTCGTGTATGGGTGGGCGGGGCCCAATATGATCAGCTGGATTCGCCATCGACGACGACGCTGGCGGCGGAGGTTCGTGCCCCGTCTTCGAGGAAGTCGAACAGCTCGCTGGGGTCGCCCGGCCAGACCGTCAGCCCGTCCTTGAGTGGCACCGACGTGTGGAAGACGGACGCCGGCTTGGACAGCGTCTGCCACGTCATTTGTAGCTCGATGGTGCTGTCCTCCGGGTTCTTGACGAAGGCCCTCGCCATGAGCTCGCAGTCCTTGTCGTCGACGACGTGGAAGAAGCCCAGTCGGGGGGCACTCGGGCACAGCAGCGAGATCCGGTCGTCGTCGTCGCCGAGCAGGCGCAACGCCTCTAGGGCCATCATGCGATCCAGCTCGCGTGACAGTTCCTTCACGTCGAGGTTCTCCAGCGTGCCCAGCGCGCCCAGATACGAACAGAAGCTATGGCACACGGGCGTCAGTCGGCACAGGAGGCGAACCGTCGAACGGGGTGCACGCGCGCGCTGACGTGATGGTGACTTGCTTGCGCCAGCCCCTGAGGATGTCGGGTTTGATCAGCGAGCGGTCCTGGACCCGCGTGTTCTCCCACGTGCGAAGCGCCGTGTCCAGCAGGGCGTCCAGCCCGCCCAGCGTCTTCAGATGCGCCACCGCCCGCGCCACGTCCTCGTCGCTGATGCCCTCCCGCTGCATGCGGTCGGCGTCCGCGCGTCCCCGATCGTCGACGTCCTCGCTCTGCATCCGATCATACAGCGCGTCCATCTGGTCGCTCAGCCGCACGGCCTCGTCCTTGACCCATGGGCGCACCTGCTCCCCGGCGTCGTCGTCTGCGACAGCCGGCAACCCCTTCTTGAACGCGTCGAACCCCATGCTGTTGTGCGGCATACGCCGGCCTACCGATGCCACCCTTCGCCATCGTACCCGCGACGAGGCCGCCCGCCACGACAACATCACCAAACGAGGCCAACCGGCTGCCCAGGATCGCTATAAATGGTGCCCACCAACGTGGCCATTATGTTCAATACGTCGTCGATGCCTCCAGACGATCCCTCGAACGCTCTACAGCACCCGGGGCAGGAGCCGTTTCAAGGGTAAATTTACACTGGCGGTTCGATGCAGGGGGCGATCAGCGAGGAAGGCTGTCCCGGCCCTTGGTCGCCCAGGCGTACAGGTCGATGGTGTTGTCGACGAACAGCGTGTGCTCGGATGTGAGTTCCAGGGTCTGGTTCAGCATCGTGTCCGGATCCGCCAGGAGTTGCCAGGTCAGTTTGAGGCCGACCTTGCCGGCGGTGGCGTCGTCTTTCACGAGGGTCCGCGCGACGAGCTCGCAATCCTTGCCGTCGACGACGTCTAGCTTGCCGAGCTTGGCAGCGTTAGGGATAAGCAGCGTAATGGCATCGTCCTCGTCCTCGATCAGCTTCAGCGCCTCGACGCACATGATGCGGTGCAGGCCCTTAATCAGCTCCTGCTGGGTCTGCCTCTCGAACAGGTAGCCGAGATGCCTGCAGAACCTGTCGACGCGATCAGCAAGCCGTCCGTAGGCGACGGGCGGCGATGTGCGAACCCGATGATGACGTGCTTCCGCCATTCCTTCATGATCGCCGCCTTGAGCAGGGGTTGAGACGACATCCCATCGTGCAGGCACACAAACTTGTCCATGCATTCGATCAGCATATCCGCGGTACCTAACGCCTTCAGGTTCCCCAGCGCCCTCTCTACGTCGTCGTCGGTCACCGGTCTCTTCTCCAGCTCCCGCTTGTGCGAATCGACATCCTTCATCACCCGGTCGACGGTCTCTTCGTCGGCAACGTTTGGCAGTATTTTCTGTTGCCGGCCGACCGTCGAGAACCAGGCTGTAACCGGGGGCGTGCGGCGATGGAGTATACCGGCTCGGCTGCCGCACCACCTGCCGAGCTGCATCGTTCCGCGCCACCGCAGTCGCAGAGCTGCAACCCTCATCCTGTCGGTACCGGACTGCGCCCCCCGTTCCAAAGCTGCAGCACGGCCCGCACGTGCGCAGTGTGGCCCCCTGGCACGCACACCACTGGTCTGATCTTTGAACAATCAACAGCCAGATACCTGTATTCCGGTCAGCAGCATCCGCCACTCCGGTCAGTGGTTGGCAGCGTGCTGACGATGCCATCGTCGGGCGACCAGCGACTCGACGATCTGTTTGCAGCGGTGCCCCCAGATGGGGTGGGGTTCGGCGGCGAGCTCATCCGCTATACGCTTCGCCGCGATGGCCGTTGGGATCCGTTCGGCTTTGGCGCGGTCCAGAACCGATTGCGACACCTTCCAGATGCTGTTGTCCCAGTCGCGTCCAAAGTGCCTGGTAATGGCGGGGTCGTCCGAGACGTAGCCGTACTGCTCGTTGGCGCATGTGACGATGCCCATGCGGTTGGCAATGAAATCGGGAACGAAGACGATTCCTTTCTCGGTGATGGACACCGCGTCGGTTTCCTCGTCGAGAAGCTGGTTGTTCGCCGCACCGCAAACGATCGGCGCCTTGATCTTTGGGATCGTGCCCTGGTTCAGCACGCCGCCGAGCGCACAGGGTATCACAACATCGACGTCCTCGGACAGGATGCTATTATCGCCACGGCTGCTCAGCGCGAACTCGACAACTGATTTCCCGTTGTCATGCCGCTTGGCATGTGCGCTGGCGATCGCTAACGTATCGGGACTGATATCAGTTACCTTGACATAGTCGACGTTTCTGCGAAGCAGGTTGGCAATGACCGACTGGGCAACGTTTCCAGCGCCCTGGATCGCGACACTCTTGCCGGCGAGCGCGTCGCCTCGGTTGCGCCAGTCCAGAGCGGCCTCGACGGCACAGACAACACCCGTGCCGGTTGCGACGCTCGGGTTGCCACTGCCACCGACCTGGCCGGGTATGCAGGTGGTGAACCTGCTCACCAAATGAGCACGGCAACTCGAACCAGGCCTGTATGGGAGCCACCTTGTTTTGGAAAAGATGGCCATCATGTCCTGGTTCCCGACCCCAACGTCTTCAGCGGTAACGTAGCACCCGTCAAGGCTGGTGATGAAGGAGCCGTAGTCTTCGAAGAGTGCCCGGCGGCGATCTGGGCTCAAGCGACTGTTGACCGAGGCAATGACACCCTTGCCCCCGCCCCAGTACAATCCTGCCAGGGCGTTCTTCCTGCCCATGCCTTGCGACAGCCGCAATCCTAGGACCAGAGCTAAGATGGACCAGCTGTAACCGGTGGGCAGAGCGGCTACCGTCCGAGAGAAAGTCTGCAAATCTGTCGTAAGAAGGCCAGTACCGTACTCCCCCTGACAGCACATCAGACAACCTGGTCGGCTACGAATCCTGAACAATGTGACGAACGTACCGGCACCTTGACCGCGAACAGTCCTCCACAGTGTTGCAGAAAACAGGGCGTCCTTGGATGGCGACACTTCCAGGAAGATCGCCTACGCCCATCTAAGTCCAAGAACGAACATGTGTCGTGGAGGGACCTCATGCTGATTGAAATCGCGTTTGTCGTCGACGATTGCTGACGCGATGCCGTCGAACATGTTGTGCGACGTCCTAAACCGTCGGCCTTCGTCGAAAACAATGTAGGAGCGATGTTGCCCGGCGGCCAACATGGCCGATATCACGTCGGCGATTGTGCTGTCCATCGCAACGGCCCCACGTTTAGCAACGGACGACATTGTCGCGGTGGACGCCATGTCAAAAGCGGACACGTCGGCGCGTGTCGCTAACGGTCACCTTTTGCCACGTGTAACATGGAACGCTTTTGACGGAAGATCCTGCTGGCGTGATGATTGCAACAATCGCATTTTCATTGGGCATTAAACGTGACCATAGTGGGCGACCAAGTCAACATCCGAACGGTTAATGCCCAATGAAAATGCGATTGTTGCAATCATCACGCCAGCAGGATCTTCTTCCCATCCCAGCTGCGATGCTTCTTTCGCAGAAGTGCTCATGTCTAGAGGTCGACATCAGAAATACCGGAATGGTACACAAATACGTTCCCAGAATACGGGCGGATGCGCTTAGACAACATCTCAAAGACGTGATTGGCGTGGAGCTTGCGGAGGACATATATGATGGCCTTCCTCGAGGTCACGGGTCGCGCGAAGATATCCACCAGCATCAGGTCAGCTTCGCCAATCGTCTCACACTGAACGAATCGACAGGAGGCGTTGCGTCGTGTTGGGATTAGACGGCATTCATGCGGGACGTCGGCCATGCGGCTATGTCATACACTCGCTGGTCGTGAAATGCCAAACCGCCATTTCCGTCGTCAATAACCGCCTCCATATGTTTACACGTTCTCCCCAGGTCTACTGTGCCACGAGTGTGCGACGGTTGCCGCCAGAAGGAGAAGTGGACCAGAGCGTACAGCAGCGCGAACAACGACGTTCATCTGCTAACATTCACGTTGTATGCCCAACATGCGCCCAGTAATGAAGTATTATACACACAGCGCCTCTCGACCCTGAGTAGGTTTACCATATCTGTTAAAATAGCCGGGAGACGCGGTGGACTCGTTCCCGAACCGCTCTACGACACGAAGGTTATATGATCCGGATAGTGCGGTACGCCCTTGGACAGAAGCGGTACTGCAACGAATCGTAACATGACCTGCGACAGCAACACGCCGACGGACAGGGAAACGATCGAGGCGAAGGCCCAGGCGGCAGGGCCGTACCCGTAGCAGAACTCGGGTATCGCATGCCTCAGCAACGGGTCATCGCTAGATAAAAGAAATGGCGGACTCTTCCGGGATATGACTCGATTGACACCAACGGCCGTTCCCGTGAACAGCAGGAAATACGCCAGCTGTCGCAGGCCTCGTAGGTTATGCTTTCGGACGGCCTCTTGTCGTGACGATACTCGTCCTTGCGTTAACGAATATGCTGACACCAGCAGGCCAGCCGTCACCAAACGCTTCAACGGCACGGCTGGCGTCGCAGGAGTGAGAGCAGCAACCGTCGGCGGGTCTTGGAGGGGCTCCCGTGGCAGAACGGGCGTCGAATGAAGTGAAGCGGAAGTATTGGGGACAGGCGGAACCGGTCTGGATATATCAAGTGACGAACGACGAGACCCGGCGGGCGTCACAACGGATCGAGGAGCGGCGGGCGTCAGAGCAAGTGGAAGAGACAGGACCATCTCCGGCGGAGGCGTCTTCAGACCATCAGTGAAAGCGGAAGGGTCGTCAGACGTATATCGTCGACGGCAAGTGATTTTCGGAGGGCGCCACTGCCGGAAACCAGATAGCCCATCTTCCGATTTGGAGCGCTCCACGCGCATCGACTCTGCGGATGCGGGCGAAGCCGCCGGTGGTTCCTCCGTGGTGCTCGTTTGCGGTGGTGGAACCGGCAGGACGACCAGCGGAATAGCCGGCGGCGCCTTAGAGGGTGGGCTTCTTGGCATGGATGCGCTGATCTGGACGGTGGTGGCGATAACGACGACCAATGCCGAGCAGCGGAGCATGGCGGCTCTGACGACGGTAGCGACCCGCGGTCTCGGCATCGGTCTGGACGCCACCTGCCACGATAGTGCGACGGCGATCAGGGCCGCCGGTCGCTAAATCTGTTTTTGCGTGATGGCGCGACCAGTCACGCAGAATGCGCCGGCTGCACCCACCCACTGATGCCACCTCGTGTCGTCCCAGTCCCGTGGGCCCCTGTCCATACAGGAAATAAGAGTAACAAATTCCACACGCGCCTGCGCGCGTGTTTTTGTGATTTGACCATGCTTTCATCGGCCGCGACGGCCTGGTACGATATTTCGGTCGACGACAGTGTACCTAGGAGCATTGCTGTCGCGTTTATGCAAGCGCTGCCGCATGACGTGCTGGTCAGCATTCTCCAGAACCTGGATTCCGGTGAACTCGCGCGGATCGCGGTGACGTGCAGTGATTTGCGACGCGCGTGCGTGATCGTATGGCCACGCAGGCAGGTCCTTGTTCGTGTTCACTCAGGGGAGCGTCTGCATGTCACCGCCCATGATCCATACCTTGGCATCGGGGCGACGTTGCGGTCGCCGCCGGCCGGAATGAAAACGGTCAAAGCAGTCGTTGTCTTCGATCGCCACCTCGTCGTTGCCTGCGTCGAGGCCGTGTCCTCTCACGTCATATTGTACATGTACCTGCCGCGTTCCGGGAGGTGGCGCCGGCTCCCGCCCCCGTCAATCACGTCTATCGCTGCCTGCCAGTCTATTGGGGATCGATACCTCGTAACCTGTTTCGATGTCCTCATTTGTTAGCGTTGTCTAATGCGAAACCACCAGATTGTTGTCGAAAACGATGGTGCAACGATGCTGTATTCATTGGACGATAAGCTGTGGCATAAATGCCCTTCAGCGCCATCGCCGCACAGGAACGGGGCGGCTGGAGTCATTAGGGGCAGAGATCGAGGTCGGGCATTGATTGTTTGCGGAGGGGATACCGGCGAGGCGTTGGTGGAGTCAGGGGCGAAATTCGACCTGAAGACGAAGACGTGGTCTTCGATTGCGCCAATGCCTGAAGGACGCGAGAAGATGGGATCGTGCGTCTACAAGGACCGGCTGGTTGTGGCGGGAGGGTTTATTGGGGAAGACCTCGAGGACGATACCGCGTCATGTATCGCGTATGACCCTGCATCAGACACTTGGAATGAGATCGGGGACTTGGCGTGCCCGCGGTCTAACGTCAGTCTCTTCAATCTAGGAGGACGATTGGTTGCAGATTGCGGGGACGAATTCCTGGAATATGACGACAGAGTAAACCAATGGGCGCCGTCAAGGCTGACGGCGCGCGATCGACGCTCACCCGGAATGACAATCGCTCTAAGAGCGTTCATGCTCGGTGACATTGCTTGGGCACATCACAAGAGCAAGTTCCCGTCTAAGCGTTCATCGCCGATGCATCGCAGGATATTGTCCAGACGTTTACGCCAACGATAACGACAATATATATCAGCAAAGACAACGATCAGGGCCGTGTACTCATTTCGTCTTGGTGGCAGCGTTCGCGGACTGGGCCGACCCGCGCGGGCATTGACAACGGTCCTTCACCGGGACATCCGCCAGCGCCGCCTCGATGTGCTGCCCGCATCCCGCCCAGGTCGGCTTGCTGCACTTGTCGCACGACACTTTGCGGCACATGACGCTCTTGTATTCGGCACCTGGCGTCTGGAGACCCGTTGACTGCGCGCGGTCCCAAGTGAAGTGGCAGCTGACTGCGCGCACGTCGCGGTCCCGAACTCCCAAGAACAAGTGGCGACTGACTGCGCGCGGTCCCAAGTGGTAACTGACACTGGCAGCGCCTGGTCACTACTCTCGCGTACATATTTATCGAGTGCTGGGAGACGTGTTGGCCACACGACGCTGAGCGCGATGGGATGCTCCGTCATCCGTCGCAGGGAGTTGCGGGAACCCGCCTACAACCAATGTTCTGCCGACGAATACGTAATTTCGTCACATGTGGTCTACTGGTATGCGGTTGACGAGCATGACGCGGCACAGATATCGGCGGTGGTGGGCTCTCGTAAATTTGCATACCGTGGCAGAGCGCAACCGTGGTGCGTGGACGCGTACTGCAAATTTCATATGGAATTGCACGATATATCAATACGCTCCATTGCACGATATATCAATACGCTTGTTCACGATGTCGAACCAACTCACGGCTAAGTTACATCTTTACTGTTTAAACACCCAGCAACTTCCGGCGCGAACATCTCGAACTCCTTATACGCCTCCCTGGACGTCATTCGGCATGGCATCTGGTTTGATCGCGCCGTCCCTGAACAGCTGTGCGGCCTCTGGCGACTCACCAAGTCCGCCGCCGGGAACGTTGCAACGCCTCAGATCTCATTACAGGTTGATGTACCGTGCATCATCGTTGGTGCTCTCGCCCACGTCCTTGTCTTCGTCCCGCCTTCGCCACCGCCTACGTAACACTGCAAGCTATCGGATGATGCCAGAACTGCGGTCATCACGTACCAGTGGCCTGAGACGGCGTACGACGTGAAAGCGCTGTTCAAGAAGGAACTCGAAAGTCACGCCGTCGAAATCTACCACCCGAAGCTAGTCGCCAGTTCGCGTGAACTTGAACAGTTTCAAGCGGCTATGCAGGACCCCGTCCTAGGGGCAGTGCACGTCAAGCTTCCGATCCCGGTCCAGACCGAGGTGGGACTTTGTCGAAGCAGGCGACGTCCTGTTCCGACGGGACTTCCTTAGTCGTATGGGAACTACTGTATTACAGGTTAATGGACATTCGCTGGTGTTCCATCTTTGTACCGCTGGGGTTAGGATTCGACTGATGTGAACTTGGCGCACAAGCCACAGCACGTCCGAGTATGAGCTTGCACCTGGCACTGGACATCTACGTACGAGCTTGTAACTGGCACAAAGGATGTTTAGTTGGTACTGTTCGCGTCGTTGCACGGTCGACAGGGTCTGGTCTCGATGTCGCTGGGGTCGAACGCGAGATGAATGCGCATATCTCCGCGGTCGTTCTCGATCCAGCCATCGATGCCGATATCGAAAAGATACGATTCCAAGGATTCGACAGGGACTTCAACCTCGTCGGCTAGAAGCGATGCGAACGGGACGGAACGATTCGTGCTCGCCTGTGCTCGTAATAGCCGAACCCGCTGAGTGACCTGGTATTCGACCCTGCAGCAACGTGTCAAATGGGATTCGACCCAGCGATGATCAGAAGCGATGTACGCTTGCTGGCGACGGGTCACTTGTTCGCTCGACAATGTAGGGGCATCCAGTAGGAAGACCTTCTGTGCATTGTCATCCTGAGCCTGGATCGCCCAGAGAGCCGTCCCGGGCATCACTACAAACCATCGTCATCATAACCAACAAACATACAGCTCCAGCACACGTACCTACATTCCATCGGTTTGAATTTCTGGATCAGAGCGACGCGTCTAGCTCGAACGTCTTCCTGACCGAGACGAACCTTGCGCTCCTCTCTGGCCGCTTTACGTTGCGCCCGCTCCTTGATCTGTCGTTTGCGTTCTCGTGCATTCTCATTATCCTTCGCCCCTTCGAGCATCTCCTTCATAATCCACCGTCCCAGATAATACACGACAACGGCACCGCCAAAGACGGCTGCCGTCGTGGCCCAGCAGGTTCGTGACATCTCGACGGGGCCGTTCGTGCAAGATGCAACTGCGTAAGTGCAAGCTGCACCTGCGCTAGTGTCAGCTGCACGTACGGCACGACCGGGAGAGCCGCTCTACGCCAGTGGGAGCTGCCGCACGTGCTGCAGCGCAGAGTCGAACTCCGTCGCCCGTGTGAGCTGCACGCCGACAGGCAGTCTGGTCGAACTCCGTCGCCATGTCGGCGGTAGTCGTCGATGGCGGCATCATGGAGTACCTTTGCGCATCCGACGTGGACACGCTCGACGCGCTGTATTCGGATCGGTACACCTGCCTGGCCGTGTTCCGATCGTTGTCTAGGTACGCGCACCTGGGTGGCGGCGCCCGTCGCGTCCCAGCCTGAGTCTCTGGTGGCAGGATTGGGAAGCAAATCGTGTGCCGATTGTTGCCCTGTCAACCGGGGCAGGTCGTACCCGAGGCATTACTGTCCTCGTGGATTCGTCAGAGGTCCTCTGGCAGATTACTGTATCAGACTGTTCTCGCCGACTGCAAGCGGCTGCGTCTGTTGAATCCGCTTGAAAAGTGGGTACGAATAACATTGATGGCGTTAGCAGTAGCCGTAAATGAAGTGGCCATAGATCTGACGATGACGCCAAAGAATACGTGTTGAACGAACGGTTCCATCAGCGCATGTACGAGTCCCTGCAACCAGGTGCTTTAGAGTGCGTAAACAAGCACCCTGGCATTGTATCGGGACACAATATGAACATTATACTTGCATCAGAATTGACGACGGGGTCGCGGCACACGACCCGAATCCGCCTTCACTGTCCGATCTGGTCAAGACTGCCGAGCTCCGCTGGGAAATGGTAGGTTTTAAGGCCTTGTGCGCGTCGAAGGTTGAGTTCTGACAAACGCTCTCTACCTATGTAGCTACTTCACTATATGGTTGGCTCGCAACGATATTCGCCTCCTTCGAAACCAGTCACGAACCTGCTGAAGAAAATGGATCTCATGTAAGCCGGCTGCTCCTTCCGATCAGTGCATCTCGGGACTTACAACTGCCTCTACCGTAGTTCGCTGCAGAACGGACAAGTTCGCCCGACCAGTTTCGGGTTCAAATTCCTTTTCAAGGATCTGTACTCTCAGCTATGGACTATCCTGATCGGATACATGAACAACCTTGAGGTTTGCGTTATTGGGCACTGTCCTGGTATGCGGTCTCAAACTGTCTGCGTAGGCTCGAAGTATGAACCGCCTCGAAGTGCTGTCGTTCTTGTTTCGCCTCGGGTTCCTTGAGCTCGGCAAGGTAACTTCATGCATTGCGTCACGACTTCCGTGCTGACACAAGCGCCAGGGGTATTCCTTGCGCACACTAACCGCGAGTCAGAAGAAGGTCGTAGCTGATCTCTTCGAGTTCGGCATGATTCACCGCGCTACTGCAAAGAGCGACTGGTATTATCCAACGAGTCTTGCCATCGGCCTATCGTCTGGGAAGTCGGAGTCCCTGGGGGGCGGCGCGACTCAACGCTTTATTATTGTCGAAACTACGTTTAAGGTAACGGCGAACGCTTCGCGTTCATACTTCCCGGCGTTTACGTCATGCCAGGTGTATGCGTACACTGCCTCGCCGCTGCAGATTGCCTTACTGGGAATGTTCGTTGGGCTGGAAGCTCGACTTCCAAACCTAATCGTTGGTATGAAGTCAGGAAAGAAGTCATTTGGAGACCTTCTCTTACTGTGCTATATCTGTAGCGCGAATCACGAAGAAGACAATACGACGAGCGCTTTCGATCGGTATCGGGGCGGAAGAGATCATAGCATTCCTTCGTGCGCATGCGCATCAGGCATCCGCCCTACTTGGGAACGTTGCATCTGACCTGAATTCCCCTCCCGACAACGTCGTGGACCAAATAAGGCTGTGGCAGGTAATGTTGTTGTTGATGTTTGGAATCCACCGTTCTAAACGTTTGGGCCTCAGTCTGAGAGGCATCGTCTGTCATCACGACCAGCGGCGCTCTTTCGTCAATTCAAAGATCGCGACGAATTCCAGACCCTTCTGGACTTCGCCGAGTCTAAGCAACTGGTTCTTTGGAAATCGACCGAGTCGATGATGTTTGTCACCGTCCCGCATGGAGACGTCCCGATCCGCGAGTATTTGAATCGGATCAGGGGGCCAACAACAGCGACGAATACAGCAAGCAGCTAGAGAACTGGGTCTGTATTGCAACGCCTTGACGGGGCGTATTGGCATCACACTAGGCAGCTTCGTTTGTTGTGCCCAATGCTCCCGCACGCCGAGCATCGTTGCCGTTTGCGTGTGGACGTCGAGCGGATCATCAGGAGTGTATCCACCCCGTGTCTATCCCTCGCGTCCAGCTGATCGACTCTGGGGGAGCACTTGGCGTCGGAAAGTCCATGGGCGTTGTACTCTCGGCACATAGCATCCATGTTGGATGCAAAGCCGGTGAAGTCGACAAGCTCGTCGCCGGGCAAGGTTATGGAGCTGTTGTCGCCTTCGCATAGGCGAGATACCTTGACGTTCGTCGTTGTCGGCCGGCCTCTCACTGGTTCGCCGGGTTCAGCGCTGGCTTGCTTGACGCCGCCGATCCCCGGTATCGGTTTCATAGGCATCACCTCGACTGGTGCCGAGTCCATCTATATACACGAACGAGCAAAGTCAGGATAATTGGCGAAAGAGCGTCGACCACAATCGTCGACGACCGATAGTTGCGTGTTGGCCACGACCGGGACTGGAACATTTGCGTCCAGCATGGCCACCACCATAGAGTTGTGGACAACTGTCGACGCACGACTCGTCGGGTATACGCCCGGGCAAGCACGCTAGCAATCGTGTTTGGTATGAGGTCGTACCCTGAACAGCTTTTCTCTCGAACGACCCCAGGTACCCCCACGATCCAACCATAAGAGCGGCTTATGAAGGCCCTGTGAGACCCCAGGAACTAGGTAACCTTAATCAGGCAGACGCTTTGCACATACTGGTCTCGAATCGTTCATCTGTTCATCATGTAGGATTCCAACCGTCCCAGAGCGTCCTGTCTTGGACGAGGTACAACTGGGCGTCAGGTCTCAGCGGCCTCTCCCCACTGGTTATTCGGAATCTCCAGAGGTGTGAGGGGCGTAATGGGTCTACGCGCACTGTCGGGTGTCTTGGTCTTCGCGATCATGCCGATAACGTTGACGGCGCCGTGTGGCTTCGAGCTACATATGCCACTGCGCGAGTTCGCGTTGCACAATGCTGAGTTCGCTGGCCTGGTTGACATGCGGGATGCCTCGTTCGCCCAGCTTCAGGCCTGCACTGATTCCGTTAATCAGCTGCGAGCGGACCTGTGCAGGCACGCTGCCTTAGACGCCATCCACTCGGAGCGGGAATGGGTAGTGAAGGCGCTCATCCTTGGCGAGGATATGCCGCTACCGAAGATAACACTACGATACCCATACGATTGCAATCGGTATCGGTACGAACCTGGGCTGGCGGCAATGCTGCAATTCACGCTGGACGATCGCCATATACAACATGACGTGAGCATGTTCCTCGACGGAACGTCGACAATGCTGACGAGGCTAGAAGCCGACCTGGCAGGTCGTTTCAAGCCCTCCGAGTCAGGCATTGCGCTACGACAGGGTGATTGCGACGCCCTGGCACGGTACTACGATGCCGTCGCAGCCTCTGTCAAGGAGTTCCTGCGTACGGTCAGGCGAAGCTATGCCGCGCGTGCCACGAGGCACCGACAACGGTACCGCAAAAAGCGCGCCGGTTACGCCAGGCCCCTGCCCTCGCCACTACGTCCTGCCCTGTACACACAGATGGGTACGTGACGGTTCAGCGCGTTTAGATTCCTTAGCCTGCCCCATTGATGAACGTTTAGCGACAGGCGGACCCGTTCTCTGCTGAATGAACAACCGGTTGACTGCATCCCGTTTGCGGAGTCCGTGGCCAATGCCAGTGTGACTGCGGTCGCACAATGGCGACGTCGGTGTCGATCTCGGACCCGTACCGAGTGGCGCTGGTGCCCGAGTGCCCGGAGTGTGGGCCGTCGCCGCGCGGCGACCGCGTTATCCTCGACTCGTCGGGCGGCAAGTTCGTCTGCACCGACTGCGGCATCGTCGTCGGCGATCGTTTGATCACGGACGAGAGCGAATGGCGGACGTTCAGCAGCGATCACGGTGCCGGTGGCGATGACCGCAATCGTGTCGGCGGCCCCGATAATCCTCTCTTTGAGGATCGCGAACTGACAACTGGAATTGCGGCGGACCCATCGAACATGTCTCTCGGGCTGCCTGCCTTCGCCTGTCGACGCGGTTCTGAACTGTATTGGATTCAGGAATTCGGTCCTGGGCAAATGGCAGAGCCTGGCATCGGGGCGGGGTAGTGAGAAAACGATCATCGAAGGGTTCTCCGAGATTGGCGAATTCGGCCATCGCATGGACCTCAGCGATTCGGTCCAGTATCGCGCCAAGGAGATCTTTAAGCAGATGCACGAGACGAAGAAGCTCAGAGGGCGCCCCCGGAATCTCATTGTCACTGCTTGCCTCTTCATTGCGGTACCGCAGACGTCAACCGTCGCCGTCCGGATCGTGTCTGATCCTGTGCGTCTAGTGCCAGGGTCAGAACGTCGATCGATCCCGGAAGGAGTTCTGCCGCATTACCGATGTCGACCTTCGCGACCTGGGTCGAGTGATTCAGAAGATTCAGAAGCACATGAAGTCGGTGGCCCCATCGTCGTCATCGTCGGCGTATGGCCCTGTGGCAACGGCACGACCGCAGAAGCCATCGGCAGCAACGGCGTACCTGAACCGGTTCTGTGCCCTGCTGAACCTGAAGCAGTCGTTCATCAGCGCTGTGTCGACGGTGGTCAGGCGCGTCGAGGCCATGGGTATCATGGCGGGGCGGAACCCGGCCACGCTGGCCTGCGCCTGCATCTATCTGGTCTCGGTGCTGAAACCGGAAACCAGACGCAACATCAGCGATATCGCGGATGTGGCCGCGATTGCCGCCAGCACCATCAGACTCGGGTACAGAAGCCTGCACCCGTATCGTCATTCGCTGATCCCAAAGGCCTATGCCGACGAGTCGGACATTGAGAGCATGCCTGCGTCGTGACATTGTACCATACAGTTATTATATCCACCGCTGCTGCGGCCACGTCTGTATTATACTACCCTCTCGCACGATCATACGATCGGTGTCGTTGCCAGCGCTGTGTAGGCAACAACAGGGACCACGATCTTCCTTCGGCCGCTGAAGAAGACGGCAACGCCTTCGCCGATGCTGGCCACTAGGGACAGCGTCGCAGTCGGCGACGATAACGCGACAGGGGCGCTGTACGCCACGCTGCAGGCACAGATCGTGTACGACGCGGCCGACATCCATCTGCGTTCGTTCCTGTCCCGCCCGGATGCGAACACGATCCCGCATCGCAGTAGCGTTAGCGCCTGATGATGGGAAGCCGTCGTCAGCACATGGGACAGGACCGAATCGGGCATGCGGTGCCCTACAGGGATCAGCGCGCGCGCCTGTCGTGAGATAGGCTCGAGGACAGCGATCACGGCGAGCGTCGCGGCGACGTCACACAGGGCGAGCAGTTGTGGTATGACGTCGGCCAGGTAGGCGACCACCATGACAGCGGCGAACTTGACATGCAGCAGCAGGCGCACGAGGCGCGCGCTCATGCTCGCCGCGCGCCTGCACGGCAACCTGAGCGAAATCGGCAACCGGGGAACGCCTGGGCGTTGCCCGCGAATCGCTTCGTGGCGTTATCAGCCTACTAGCTGCCCTCGGGCGAACGCAGCGCCGGCGTCGACGCGCGAGTCGCAGTCCAGGCGCCGCGTCTAATTCAGCAGCAGCCGTTTGCCGGAAGCGCGCTGCCGGCCCAGACGCCCTCCCGGGTGACGTCATGCCGCGCAATCGGAAGGGAATCGGGGGGGCGCTGTCTACAGCAGTTATACTCGGCGCCCCCCGTATGTCTCTCTGCCTAAAAGCAGGGACGACGCTAACGCGACGACGAGCGCCCGGGTGACGACCGCACGACAGGTCGGCATCACGTGTGTTGGCATGCGGGTGTTGTGCCCTACCTACGCTAGGCGGTGCGCCCGAGAGATTCTCGGTCGCATAACGATTCGGTTGTTGCTGGGCACCGATGGGCAACAACCACGGGCGGGGTCGTGCGACAGCGTGCGGGCTGGGCGCCACCTGTAGGTACTCGCGCTCGCGAGTTCACCGCTCGTTCTTGCGACCAACAGGATGTTACGTGCTCAATGCGATGTCGCCGAACCTTCGACATTCCCATTCCGTCAACCGGCATCAGGTACGCGAATCAACCCCATCGGCTGAACATGGTATCGTACGGGAATGGAAGGTGTCGCAATCGCAAATGCACTCGGACTGTATTCCGCATATCAGCGCCGTCCCCCTCGCTGACGGCCAGCTCCCGTCTTTGTGGACCCGGGCCCTACACGTGCTTAATGTACGGCGTGCCAGGGAACGGGCAGACATTCCATAGCGCTCGACACCAACTACCCGCTGCTCTACCGAGCGCGCCGCGTCCGCTCGAGAACGACGACCTGGAGGAGCCGGCCGCGTTTCCCAGGGGGGCAGCTCGGCAACGTGCATGAAATGTAGCGTCGCGCATACACCTCGTCTGTCGGCATTGCTAAGCCGTGAGGCACCTTGCCTGCGACGCACGCGATCGGCGCCGCTCATCGCGGACGTCCGTCGTTAATGCCTCGACGGCGGCGTCCGGAAGAGTCCGGTCCCCGACCGCGCGCGCGTGCGCCTCCTACCAATTCCTCGTCGGGAGATCGTGTATCGACGAGCGAAACGAGGCGAACGTCGTCAAGTTTTGGTTTACTACTGGCGCTGTTTCAGTTTGGTGTGATGTTATCCCGGATTAGAGGACGATGACAGCGGCGGCGAACGCCAGGACGATGGCCGCCGCGACGTTGAGCGCCGGTGCGCCACTGCCCTTCTTCAGCGCCGTCTTCTCGAACGCCGACGCGTTGTATCGGGTCGCGTTGATCTGCGACGGCAGCCCGCACGAGTAGTCGACGACGAGGTGGTAGTCGCGCGCAGGCGCCTTCGCGGACGCGTCGCCGTACGTCGTCGTCGCATTGGTGCCGCAGGACGGCGTGCCGAACGTGGCCACGGTCGCGTTCACGTCGCAGCGCTCTCGGCGCAGGCACTGGTCCATCAGCACCGGCAACGGGTCGACGTGGCAGTCGCCCTGCTTGAGCGGGCCCTTGCAGGACGACGGGTTCCCGAAGCTCCCCTGCGCGAACCCGGTGATGACCTGGCCCTTCGGGCAGACGATCTCGCGGTGGCTCTTGGACGAGAAGCACCGCTCCTTGCCTTCGTCGACGTAGACGCAGTCGTAGTCGGCCAGGACGCGGAAGTTGTTCGCATCGCTGGCCGCGTCGCAGGGCATGCCGAACAGCTTCGGGTTCGCCTCGACGTAGCACGATTCGCGCCCGGCACACATGCGCTCCAGCGTCTCCTTCACGTTCAGGCTGCACGTCGTGTTGGACGACCACGGCTTGGAGCACGACCCCTTCTGCAGGCCGAACGTCGCCCGGCGCACGCGCTTGATGACGTGCTTGGCGGGGCACACCATCGCCTTGCCGCCGTTGTGGACGATGTTCTCGTAGCACTTAGCGACCACGGGTCTGGCCGGCTCGCGGCTGGGCGCGTAGCTGTGCTCGTGCTCCTGCCCGGCGTGCTTGGCCTTGTCACAGACGTAGTTGACGAGCAGGCGGTACCGTCCATCACGGGACGGGCAGGGCGCGCCGAAGAACGCCGGGTCGGCCGACACCTGGCACGACGTCTTGCCGAGGCAGGCGCCGCTGATCTTGTCGACGACGTCGCGGTGGCAGGCCGGGTTCGCTTGCCACAGCTTCGAGTGGAAGCAGGTGCCGTGCGGCAGGCCGAACGTCGACGACGTGAACGCGACGATCACGTCGCCGTCGTCGCAGCCCAGCGTCTGGAAGTGGTCGGCTGTCTCGCTCTCGAAGCACATGTGCTTGCGCCCGTGGGTCGTCGTCGTCGTACCCGACTGTTGCTGCTGCTCGTGCTGCTCGTGCTGCTGCTGGTGCTGCGACTTGGTCGTCGTAACGCCACCCCGCTTCGGCAGGAACGCATGCGGACGCGACTTGGTCGTCGTCGTCGTCGTCGGCGTCGTAACGTCAACGTCGTCGTCGCAGTCCTCGACAGCGGGAATCGGCGCTGTTGTGATCCGCTGGAACATGGGCGTCGTCGTGAAGTTCGGCAGGAACAGGGGCGGCATGTCGGTTGTCGGCGCCGCGTCGCTCCCGTTCGTCGTGTTCGGCGCCAGGGGCGCCGTCGTCGCTGTCGTTGGCGCCACCAGGTCGCCGGACGTGTTCGTCGTTGGCGGCGGCGTTGTCCCGTTGACGATCGTGACAGACAGCGTCGCGTTCGGGTGCTTCGGCGCGGTCGTGTTCACCATCGTCGGCGCCACCAGGTCACCCGACGTCGTGTTCGGCGACGTTGTCGGCGCCGTCGTTGTCGCGTTCGACTTTGGTGCGATTGGCGCGGTCGTGTTCGTCCCGTTCGGCGCGATCGACGTCGGGGCGACCATGTCGCCTGACGGCATCGGCGTTGTCGTGTTCGTCCTGTTCGGCGCGATCGACGTCGGAGCGACCATGTCACCAGACGGCATCGGCGTTGTCGTGTTCGTCCTGTTCGGCGCGATCGACGTCGGGGCAACCACGTCACCGGACGGCTTTGGCGTCGTCGTGTTCGTCGGGGCCGCCGTCGTCGTTGTCGCGTTCGGCGCTGTCGTCGGGGAGACCGATGCCGGTGCGACAACGTTGCCAGAGGGGGCCGGCGTCGGCGCTGTCGAGTTGGGCGACGTCGTCGGTGCGGTCGACGCCGGCGCGGCCAGGTCGGCAGACGGCGCCGGCGTGCTCGTGTTCGTCGTGGTGGTCGGCGGCGGCGTTGTCATCGACGTCGGCCCGGACAGGTCGCCCAGCGGCGCCGTCGTCGGGTGGATGCACTGATAGTCGACACGGTCGACAGGAACGCTCGTCAGGACGCACATCGGTTGCCCGTTGCAGAGACGCTGGACGGTGTCCAGCGCGGCGGTCGGCGCGGCCAGCGACCCTTCGTACGCGTTGACGATGTGCAGCGTCGATCCTTCCTCGCACCGGATCACCTCGGGCATCGCGGGCGCCGGCGCCGTCGTGAAGACGGGCACCTGCAGGCGCACGTTCGTCGAGTTGAACGGGTGCCGGGCCGTCGGCCCGCTCAGGTCACCGGGCGCCGTCGTGTACGTGGCGTTAGCGGGCGCCGTCGTCGGGAACAGGACAGGCGACGCGGTCCCACCAGGCATTGTCGTCGGGGCCGTCGTCCCGTTGACCAGGTCGATGGGCGTCGACGTGAAGACCATCGGACGGGAGGACTGGCCAGGCATTGTCGTCGGGGCCGTCGTCCCGTTGACCAGATCGATGGGCGTCGACGTGAAGACCATCGAATTGGAGACTTGGCCAGGCATTGTCGTCGGGGCCGTCGTCCCGTTGACCATGTCGATGGGCGTCGACGTGAAGACCTGACCCGGCATTGTCGTCGGTGCCGTTGTCGAGTTCTCTGGCGTCGACACATTAATCGGCATCGTCGTGGGCGCCGTCGTCGTGTTCAACGCGATATCCTCTGTTGTGGGCAGATTGCCAGGCGCCATCGTCGGCGCCGTCGTCTCGTTGACCATGTCGATGGGCGTCGACGTGAAGACCGTCGGCGCCGTTGTCCCGTTGACCATGTCGATGGGCGTTGACGTGAAGACCGTTGGCGAGGTGAACGACCCGGGCGCCGTCGTCTTGTTGTGATGTTTGTGCTTCTTGTGCGGATGCGTTGTCATCGGCAACGTGGCGTTGTCCGGTGCCGTCGTCATCATGGTCCCCGGCATGGACATGTCGCCAGACGGGAACTGGATCGGCGTCGGCGCCTTGGTCGGGTACTCGAAGATAACCTCTTCGACGATGGGCGCCATCGGCATCGCCGTCGGCATCGTAGTGGACGCCGAACCCGAGCCGTACAGGCCCGCCCCAGTTACAGACAGCGGCACGTCGACCGGTGCCATCGTCAGCTCAGGCTGGATGAAAAGAGCAGGCTGAATGGGCATCACAGGCTGTTGGAAGGCCACAGGCTGCTGAACGGCGACCGGGGCGGGCGAAGGCGGAGGCGGTGGCACCGTCGCGAACACTTCCGGGAACGGTGGCCACTGGATGTTGAAGTCGCTCGAAGGAGACGGCGTTGGCGCTGAGCCGGGCGTCGACGATGACCCACCGTTGTTGCCGCTGCTGGGCGCTGGCGACGACGAATTGCCCGACGGGCTCGGCGCTGGCGAGGAACTGCTCGACGGCGACGACCCGCTCGACGGCGACGACCCGCTCGTCGGCGTCGGGGAATTGCCCGAAGGCGAGGACGTGCTCGACGAAGAGCCGCCCGAAGGCGACGATGATGACTGGCTGCCCGGGCTGGCAGTCGAGACAGCCGTTGTCGGTGATGGTTCCGTCGTGGGCATGTTGATGTTGATCGTCGTCCCGCTGCTGCTGCTGCTGCTGCCGCTTGAAGTCGAGGAAGAGGACGAGGAAGACGATGATCCAGAGTCGGAGCTCGACCCGCTGCTCTTCTTGTGCTTGGGTTTCTTCTTGTGGTGCTTCTTCGGCTTCTTCTTGTGGTGCTTCTTCTGCGACTTGCCGTACCGGGCGGGTTTCGCGTTGCCGTACAGGCCCTTGTCGTTGCCGTTCACCTGGTACGGCTTGTTGTCGTTGAAGCGGAAGGCGGGCGGGTTCTGGAACTCGGGCGCCAGCGTCATCGGCGCCGTGGTCGGCGCTGGCGTTGGTGCCGGCGTCGGGGCGGGCGTCGGCGCCGGTGTCGGAGCTGGGGTTGGTGCTGGAGTCGGCGCCGGGGTTGGCCTTTCGCCATAGATTGGTAGGATCAGTGGCGCGTTCGCTAGCTTGGCGGCGACCTCCTTGGCGTACTCGGCTCCCTCACCGAGGGCGCGAACGTGGCCGGCCAGGACGAGAAGCGCCATGGGAATGAGGATCGAGACGGACCTGGCGGTCATCATAGATGGATGGAAGATGATGAAGTTGTCGTCGGATTGTCTATCAAGGCACGCGCCAACGTGCCGCTTATGATGAGAATTAAATACTGAACGACAACGGTCAGGCGGGCACGTGCGTCAACGGGCTCGGTCATGAGTCACACTCCCGCTCGACCACCCGATGAGTCCCACTGCGCGCGAGGACCTTCGCCTCCCGGGTCACTGATCTTCCCGCCCGGGCGCGCCCGTGACACAACTGGGCGACCTCCTTTTGACACGCACACATGGCACGTCCGGCTCCCTGCTGGCCCCGAATCCCCGTTTGGGTAATGACGAAAGCAGGTCCGAACGCTCTTCCATGAAACTGACAAGGAACTTCTCGTGCTACAAAATGTTCCCGACTGCGGCAGTGTCGGGCAGCCGGCAGCAATCGAGAGAGGAGGAGGAGGAGGTCCAAAAGAGGGTGCAAAAACGTCCCAACTTCTACGCGAAGAGGCATTGCGAATGGGGGACGCCGCCGTTCGGTTCTGGATCGTGGCGGTCCCGACCGAGGTGTCGTCCCATGCGACGCTGTCGTCGCTGTCGCACGCCGTGGCCGACTTGGGCCACTGCAGCGAGCTGACCGTGCCGAAGCTGCCGGTGGGCACGCTGGATCAGCTGATGGAGGTGGGCGATGCGCTGGCGAAATTCGACGAGACCGCCGAGTCGACCGTGAGGAAGATCGCCAAGCAGTATGTGGATACGCTCGCGGAGCATCGCAAGGGCAATGCAACGTCGGGGGCGCCACCACGGCTTGTTGTTGATAACGGTATCAAGTTGAGGATGCCCCGTGTCACCATGACGTAACTGTCCTGTTGACAGACAGCCCTGTATCGTACTTCCGGCGGTATCAGTGGGATCATGCTCGTTATCCACTTGGTGCATCGCTGGCAACTATTAGTGACGGGTTCAACGGCGTCGCCATCCGGTATGGTGACGACCTGAAGGTCCTGACACAGAAATACGGCGAGGTCAAGACGAGTCTACAAGCGCTGCTTAAGAAGGAGAGGTTCGACCACTTGAACGTGCACATTTCTCTCGCGTTAGTTAACCTGCTGCTTCCAGTGGAAGTCTACTTGTTCGACCGCTGAATGCGTTCGTCAATCGGAACGACATGGTCGAGGGCGACTACCTTGAAAGTGCTGTCGTTATCGTACCTGTGAAACGGGAAAAGCACTGGCTCGACAACTACGAAAGGATTGAGGACGAGTATACGTCGCCGGACAACGAAGCAGAACCAGCACCGTTTGTCCCACATACAGCGAAATGCCGATCGGTTCGTATTGCAAACGCGTTACGAGGCGACTGTCTGACAGCGCCCCTCCTCAGGTTGTTCCGGGAACGTCGCTCGAGCTGTTCAGGGACGAGGAGTCGATTGCCTACCGAGTCGTGTTGATCAAAAAGTACCGGCATAGGTTCATCGATGCCGCCAGGGTTCATCGTTACGTATGTCGTGAATACCATTACGACGAGCTGGAGGTACAGCGCCGATCGCTGCTGGAGACCGTCTTGCTGAGGTTCCCCCTCGGTAGGTGTCGAAAGCGGCTGCTGCAAAGTCGCAGTTAGAGCAGGAATACGAGTATCTGTGGAGGAACCTTATCAAGTGGTGTGCGACAGCGTATTCCGAAGTGTTCAAGGCCTGGGTGCACATCAAGGTAACGATTGCTGCGTCCATCGTTTGCACGCAACTCTGCTGACACGCCACACTGAAGATCGTGCGAACGTTCGTCGAGTCGGTGCTCCGGTTTGGCCTACCCATCAATTTCACCGCGGTAACAATAGAAGTTAAACCAGAGAGGGAGGAAAGGTACATGGACGCGCGCCCTGATTCCCTAAACAATCGGGTAAACTAATCGTTCTGCTACAGGTTGCGATTCATCCTCGATAAGCACTACGCTCATCTTGCAGGTGCCAGACTATTTCAGTCGAAAGACGAGGTCGACTACAGCGGCGTGGGTGCCGATTTCTACCCATACGTCTTCCTGAAACTCGACGTCTAATAAGAATCCAGTCTATCTATACAAGTGTCAAATGTAGCGAACGGCTCGAAGCGATGAGGGCGCGGCGGCGCACGTCGTTTTGTCATTCGGGGAATCGCCTGCGGACTTCGACAGCGCTGAGTCGGGCCCGGCGATGGTCAAGGTTCGTGTCAGCCTGGGCGCATCCAGCGTCACATGCTGATGTGCTGTCTGTCGCTCGTGCAGAAGACGACACGTGCCGTGCTAATCCGCCTGATATCGGAGGCGAAGACCGGGTTCTTCTACACGGCGCGCAAGAACCCGCGCCGGAACCCTGACAAGCTCGTCCTGGTGAAATACGATCCCGTCGTGCGCAGGCACGTCCTGTTCACCGAAGCGAAAATGAAGTAAGCCTGCGAACGAACGCGTGACGAGATATGTATTTGTCAGCATAAAGAGGCGGACCGGATCAGTGGCGGCCACCCGTCTCGAACTCGGCCTGGAACATGAATCCGGCGACTGGATTACCAAGGCCGTTCTTCTCGGCGAACTCGGCGGCGCTCCACTGACCCCTGGACGCCGTCTTTGGCAGCGGGCTGGCGCTGCTCGAACGATCCTGCTTGTAGATGAGGAACACGTAGCGGTGCAGGCCGGTGCCCGCCGGGGGCGTCGGTGGCGCGTATTCCAACAGGGTCTTGCCCTGTGGCACATCGGCGCCGGGAATGTTCACAACGATCCAGTGTACCCATTCGCGGCGCGTCGGGTTCGTACGCGATGGCGCGTCCGGGTCGACCATCAGCAGCGTGTAGAGCTGATCAGTGCCATCGCCCTTCCAGTGCAACTTGGGTGGGCGCTGGATCTGGCTCGGCTTGATCACTTCCCCGAACCGGTGCAGGCCGTATCCGCCGGGCAGGACGACCTCGGCCAGCTCGCGTGGCGCGTGCGACACCACGTCCGGGACGATCTCGTGCTTCTGGAATTCCGCCGACATGCCTTCCACCATTGCGAATACGACTGTGCACGCATCGCCGAGTTACATTCACCGCCGAGCACGTCCCCCAGACGGTAACGCGCGAACTGACCAGCAACGCTCCAGCACAGACGTAACGCGAACTGCAATGTGGCCGGTGCAACTACCAGTAACAATCTGGGCCGAGGCGCCCGCGGGGCCGGCACGACCACCAGTTTTTGCTTGTCGGAAATGAATGCCCGAGCCGACCCCGCGAAGAAGTTTGTCGGAATGATAAAGTTTGTATCAGGTGCGTACATGAAGTAGAAATAGAAATTGCTATCAACAAGGCAAGACAGTACGCGGCCGAACTGCGGTGGACCTGCGCGAGTCAACACCCCCCGGCTCTATGACTCATTGTCATCCCGAACGCGGGCCACCGGTTCATCCTGCGATCGTATCACGTATGTACACGGGCGCCAGGGTGCAAATTGTGTACGCGAGCAGATGGATGGAGAGAGCCATCTGCCAGACCTGGGTCGACGACGTGCCAGCGGATTTGCCGTGCGTGGGGCCACCCGCAACGTTGGCGGTCGGGAAGTGATGGTCGGTGCGGCGGTCTGTTTGTCGGGTTGTCAGCGTGCTTATGACGGGCAATGCGGCAGGCGGCAACGGCGCAGGCGTCGCGGACGTCGATCACGTTGAAGGGATCCACGAAGATTGTCACAGAGTTTTTCGGTGCAGCCCCTGTCAGATGAAGCGGAAGCGTGCCGAAGACCTGATTGTCGTGTCGATCGCAGGGTACTCGATCAATTCCATATTGTACCAGCGAGGGATCTATCCGCCGGAGAGTTTCTCGGCATCGGAGAAGTATGGCCTGCGAATGGTAATCGCCATTGGGTCTCCATTGCCGCCCACGTAAAGCAGAGGCTGAACATCCTTTCGCGCAGCTGGTCACCACTGACGCTGGCTTGGTTGAATATCTGGACCAAGTTCTGACCCAGCTGTCAGGTCAGTTCTGCGTTCGTTTGTCGCGACCTCGGGTTGACCGTGGACGGTTCAGAATGGTTGATGACCGGCCATGTCCAATGCCTTGTTCTGGTTATATCTAGTCAGCTGGACGGCGCGACCCTTGAGAGGTTCGCGTTTGTGTCCAAGCGCGCGCTTGCCATTGAACCGTGACATATCAGGTGGGTGTTTGACATTGTCACCGAGATGCCCGGCGAGGGCGGCGATGGGGACAAGCGGAGCTCCTCGTCTGTGCCGAAATCTGAAAAGGTACTATCGCGAGCCGCCAATTCAAACCTGCCTGATTGGGGCGACGCCAGGAAATCATGCGGGAGATTCAGGCCATCATGAGGCAAATCACGTCCTCTGTCACTTTCTTGCCGTTGCTCGATGTGCCATGTAACCACTCTGCCTTCAATCGCTCACGTGCTTGCTGCTGAAACCATATTGGTTATTGCTGCGGTAGGCTCGTTTGACCTGCTTATTCACACCGATCTAGACACGCAGGTCCCGAAGAGCTGGGAAGAAAGTGACCCGAAGTACATTTCCAATTCCGCCGAGGTCAAGCTTCGGTCGTTCACGACGAAGGTCTGTACGCGTCCCGGGATGCCGTTGCATTGGCTGACTCCTGTCGTATAGATTCATCGAGTGGATGCGATGGTTAGCTATAAGAACCCTGATGCGGAGCCAGACGACTAAAGCGCGCCATTGCCTAAAAACTTCCAGTATCTGTCGCTCTAACGAATGTCTCCCTTTGTCATATACTATTCAGTACGTTCTGCCTGACTCTCAACTGCAGCGGTCGAAACGCCCACGTCGTTCCGGACTTTTGAAAGGGGGAAGCATCCTTGCAGGAGGGGCGATGACGGCCTGTGTTTGAACAGGGGCAGACGCCAGCAGGACGAGGGCTACTCTTGCTACCTACAGTACGGTTTATCAGAACCCTGAATAGGCGTGTCCAGGATTGCATCGTATTGTGAACGGCTCGCGCTCTCTCAGTCTGCTAAGGGTGCACTGGAATTCGTAGCAGCTGTTGTCGCCAACGTAGCAGTATCGTGTTTGATCCTGCCGCGTGTCGCCGCCTGGTCGATTCGTTGTGTGTCCCGCTGACACCGTATACCCGATGCGACCTGGCTCTCGTGCCGTACTTGAAACGTTGTCGTCAGCGGCAGTCTATTCGGGATATGTCTCGTCTCGCATACACGTCGAGAGCAATGAACGCTGATAAGCCGTCGTCATCTCGGAGGCAGGTACCCGTCCCGTTCCAGCGCTTCAACCCGATTCCCACGAGCGAAGATTGACCACTAGGCGGGAATTCCCTCGGCGGGAGAAGGCACTCAGTGGGAGACGGGCCGCAGGGTTCGATAAAGTTCACCGCACGAATAACAGCATCGTACAGTATGGGCCGGGGCCAGTACGTTAAATCGTCAGGCCTATTTGCGACGGTTACAACCGCGCCCTGCTTTCTGCATGAATAAATGCAATCATGTCGTACCGTTTCCACAGTGCCGCCTGGACGTCGTACCCGGCACGTACCACCGCAGGCACGAGCGACTGGTCGCACGTCCCTGAACCTCTGGCCGGGCACACGTAGAAGACGACACGTGAAGAGCCGGCCATAGTCCTTAGATCATCGACCAGCGTAGTCAGCTGCTCCAGTGTTGCTGGACCGCATACGACAATACGTATGGTCGTAATCGAAGCCTGGGTTGACCTGCCGAGAGCGTCAGCCAGGATCCGGTCAGTACCGTACTGACGATTCTTGCACACCTGGTTAAGGACGAAGAAGCCGATGTAGCCTCACTAGTAGTTGGACCAAGTGACCCAGTGGCTGCTACAGATGTTCCTATGCATTGTTCTGCACTGCTGCTACAGGAGCAAGCGCGTTCCGTAACACCACCGCTGCTATCCAGGCAGAAGTAGTACCGCGACACGCCCGTGACGATCTCGATTTCCTGAAGCCTGCCAGGAGGGATCCGTTTCGCTACGTCGGCGATCTCCGCGTGCCAGCCCGTTTCATCGCGGTTCGTATCAGACCGGATCAGCGCAGACTTCGTTTTGGCGCTCAGCACCACAGAATCGTCGGGCGCCAGTTGCAATCCATCTCGAAGCATCTCTACCAGCGCCGCATCAGAGATAGCGCCGCTCGGCGCCGCTGCTCTTTCCAGCAGGGCAACGACCGCAACAGCAGCAGCAACGACGACGACAACGACGACCGCACCCGCTGCGAGAAGAACCGCAACTCGATGCAATGCCTTCGTCCTTGGGTCGTCAGGGAAATCATACAAGCTCATGGGCCTGTACGGCCTCAGCGTCAACATAACGTGACGACGTGGTCCTGTACCATTCGGAGGTTTCGGCCATCGTCAGTCACTGCCACTGGCGGTCCGGGGTCGAGTGCAGTCACGGAGTCCGCGACACGGGGGGGCGACGGAATCGGGGGCGGCGGGCGACCGACTCAGACCAGCGAGCGAGACGCAGCAATGATGCCGGAAGGCGCCGTCGTTGCTGTCGTCGATCGCGACCGCGCCGACGTCGAGGTCGAGTTCTGCACCGGCTGCGGGTACTACCAGAAATTTTCCGAGATCAGCACCGTCCTGGCCGAGGCGTTCCCGAATGTCAACGTCGTCGCCAACCCGCACCCCCCTCGAATGAGTACCGGTCTTTCGTAATCGATCACGGGCGTCACGACCTGACCCGACGTCTGCACAGAGGCGTTCGAAGTGTCTGTTCAGGGGCGGCTGGTCTACTCCAAACTGGCGTCGGGCGAGTTCCCCGGTCCCGACGACCTGATCGAATCGATCCATCAGCATCTGCGTCGTCGGCGCAGACGACGTCTCCTGTACTGGGCCTTGGGATTATCGGCCGCGACGGCCGCCTCCGTTGCCATCGGCGCTGCCATCGCCAGACGGAAGCGCGACTAAAACGTTATATTGATTAGCAACGGCCGGGCCTACCTACTCCTCTATGAATATACATCTACCCTGGGAACGTCTCATCGCCAGCCAACGGTGGGCGGCTCGTGGCCACGATGCCAACGAGGCCGCGCTCGGAAACGTTCATCCTGTCGCGCGCCCGTGGAGGGGGCGCAGCCTGAGACGAATCGTGTCGTGGGCCCGTCGTCCGGATGTCCGACGTCGAAGTGACCATCTGCTCCATCAAGTTCGTTGCTGGGCTGAAACGCGTCCGGCGTCGGTCGCTCAACGTGCGTGCAGGCAGGCGTTCGTGTTCAAGGTCCCGCCGTTGGCGTCCGCCCAGGGGTACAAGGCCGCCGACTGGGATAAGGAGCCGATCTGGACGGGCCGATGTCGCGTCGTTCGCCAGGGCGACGAGATGAAGCTCCTGCTCGAGCACACAGACAAGCGTTGGTCCCGCGATCCCGTGTGTCCCCACGACGCCCGTCTGATGTCGTGTCGTAGCCGGCCTGTTTGTCGGGTGCTCCGTGTCGGGGAACAACGTCGAGCCAGTGACCGACAGCTCCCGATACTTCGCGATTCGGGTGCAGAACGCGAACGGTAACGTCGAACGCGACGTGCAGGGCCTAGGCCGTCTGACGAGGTGGCCCAGGCGCCAAGGCCACGCTGGGGTTGGGTTTCAACTCCCGGGACGAGGCGTTCGACTTCAAGGTCGCCCTGCAGGACGTGGAACGCACCAAGGCTGACAACGAGGCGATCGCAAAGACGCAGAGCGAACCGCCGATGGATTTCTCGCTGAAGGGCCCCATCAAGCTGGGATCGTCGGTGGACTCCAAGACGAAGAAGGTCAAATCGGGGCAGTCGTCCAATGCGAAGATCGCTCCGCCGCCGGCGAAACCGGCGTCGCCGACACCGGACGCGAAGCCCAAGGCGCAGAAGGGGTCCAGCCAGTCGTCCGGCAGCAAGCAGGAAGACCTGCTCGGCTTCGACGACGAGTACGTCCGATGAAGTGGGACCTGACGCGCGTTTTCTGTTGCTGACTTTGTTCGTGCGCACCAGGTCTGGCTGGACGTCGTTCTGATCGGATCCATTACAGAACGGGCCGGCTGGCGAAGTACTCGAGTGCCCGCGTCGCGCTTCGATCCACCACGTTGAACAGCGGGTTGTTCGAGCACAGCCGATGTCGTTCCGAGTCGGGTTGATGCTGAGCCAGCGACAGGCCGCTCAGCGCGTAGCACGTGTGGTACAGGTCGGCGTGCTTCCCCGGCTTGTCCTTGAGGCCGCCGCCCTTCGCCTGGCAGCACCCGACGATATAGTCGCGCAGGGCATCCTCGTTGTAGAGCCAGTGGCCCACGCCCGCTGGGCCCAGAACGAGGTCCACAAGCGGCATGATGCCGCCCACCCAGTACGAGTAGCAACTGTCCACGAGCTTGTTCGTCCTGCCCTGGAACCCGCCCGCAACCGTCATCTGACGGTGAACAGCCCTATTCTGCTCATCAGCGTGTGTGGCATTGTTGACGGCCCGGCAACGACACTGTACCAGCGTAGCACACGACGAGCTCGTGTCGCGTCAAGTTCGCCCAGCAGCAGCAACGCGGCAACGCCACAGAACGCATACCTGTTCCGATGATCAGACAGGACGTCGGCAACGCTCGGACGCGCCAGCCAACCCGCCATGCGCTTCATTGCCAGGCTCACCGCCGAACCCGCCCTCGAACGTCTGACAGGATCGAAGCCAGTCGCCAACGCCAGCGCGAAGGTCGTCGCTTGCGATGGCGCAGAGGTTGGCGGCCGCCAGGGCACAGTAGGCTCCACGAATATCTGCAGGGTTCGCATCAGCGACGACCGCCCATGGGACGACGCACCAGGCCTCATATTACCAATCTCTCCCTGGTCGTGCATCGTGAATCCACCGGACGGGTGCTTTCTGGACAGCAGGAAGCGATGCAGAGCGGCACGATCGATCACGTCCCATGCCTCGCGGGTGCCGATCTCAGCCAGCGTCATGACGGCGGCGTAGGTCGGCGCCAGATGCGGAATCTGGCCCGGGCCGCCGCCGAATCCTCCCGTGACGCTCTGGCACGTCGCCAGGAACCGGGCCACCTGCCCCATCAGGTCGGCATTGCTCTCCATCTGGTCCAGCAGCGCCAGCGAATGCACGATCCAGAAGCACAGCCAGGGTCGGGACGCGTCCAGCGACGTGGCCCAGGACGGCAACGCGTGCGCCGACGACAGGCAGAACACGGTATGGGCCGTCCTGTGCAACGGCACCTGTGCATGGCGCGATGGCCGTCAGCGTCGCGCGTGTCGCGGGTCGCGGTCGCACCTCGGCATTGTCGGCCAGCAACCGGACGATGTCCTCCTGGACGGCGCGTTCCGCGGCCACCGTTGCGAACATTGTTGCCGCAGTGCCGCCCTGCTTGATAGGTATGTACATAGGCAGGTAGGTGCTGCTCCGGCGACAGACGGACGCCGAGAACGTTCGGCGCGTGCGTCGGTACCGTAGTGATGCTGGGCGACCCGACCCATATCGGCACACAAACAGGTACAGCATTCAACGATCGCGTGACACGGCCACCTGGCCTCTGGTGTCTAACCGCTCGTTAGATGTGAGGTTCCGGGTTGCAAGCGTTTGCCGGTGGGGTTCCGGATTGCAACGTCGCGTGTTTCTGGCTGGCTGGGGACATGCAGTGAGTCAGGGATATGAACTGAAGCTGGAATAGTTTATGTTCAGATATTTTACGCAGTAGAGTACTTGCCAATCGTTGATCAGGCATTAGTACCGGGCTTGGCATTGTACGGAAGAGATGCCTGGTTCAGCGGATTCTCAGGAGACTTCTTCCACTGTAACCGATTCGTGGGTCAGAAGACGCAAGCAGGACTCGCAACCGATACGCGTCTTACCAGGTCCCTCAATTTCTGCTTGTATTGCGAGAGCTTCAGGTGTGGATTCTCATCCTTCAGGATGGGCAGCATGCGCTCTTCAAAAGCCGTATAAGCCTGCGCCATACGTCAGAGAAGCGCGGCATGACACACGGTACCAACAGCTGACCGCTTTCGCTCTTCGTTCAGGGTGGCGGTCAAGCTCCTTCGCCCCCGATACGAACAGCGAATCAAGAGCATCGTCGATACCATGCACTGAAATGATAATCTCATCAGATTGTAATAGAGGCGGCCACCATCGTTCATCGTACCTTCGACGAAACCGTCGTCAATTAGGTTTCGGTTAGGTTCCATTGGAACCGGTGCCTCTCGATTGTTCTCTTTGACATCCTCACTGGGTTGCAATGGGCTGAGGAACGACGTTCGCGTCGGCTTCGGGCCGCCGGACTTCATCATCGCTTTGCGCGCTGCCCCTCGGGCCGGTCTCATAGACGACAATTCTGCTTCCTCCTGCTCCTTCAATCGCTTCAGCTCCGCCTTCTTCGCCTCGGCCTGCTGCCGCTTCTGATCATTCTGCTCGGCGCGCGCCTTCTGACGCCCATTCGCCCCGAACGACCAGACCTCCGCTAGATCCGCTTCCTGTCGCTCGCGCGCGCGCGCGTCGCGCTCCTTCTGCACGGCCGCCTTCCGCTCGTTGGCGGCCGCCACCTTCGTGTTCACCTTTTTGTTGGGCGGCATCGCTTCGTTCGTGGGCGTTGACGCAATCTTCTTTGTACGGTTCCTCCACGGACTCCGTGACGGACTCCGCGACGACACGGCCAGGTCCCTCTCCCGCTATGGGCTTCATGCCAGCCTTGCCAACACGATCGCCCGTTGTTAACTTCGATGACAATGCTGCTGGATTGCCTGCACAAACTTGTCAACCATCGAGGGACGACCTGCAGCGGCAACGACAATCCCTTCCCATCTTCAAACACCGGAAGCGGTTAATTGACGCGGTTCGTGCCAACGCGAATCTTGTCGTGGTCGGTGAGACAGGATCAGGAAAGACCACACAGTTGCCGCAGTACTTACTCGAGACGACGGGGCTGGTGCCGAACGGCCAGAAGGTTGTCGTAACACAACCGCGTCGTGTCGCTGCCGTTACCGTTGCTCAGCGTGTCGCTATGGAGATGGGGACCGCTGTTGGACAGACCGTCGGATATCACATTCGGTTCGAAGATCGCACATCCGCTTCCACGCGTCTGAAATTCGCCACCGACGGTATGCTTCTTCGCGAGTGTATCACCGACCCGGATCTGTCTCGGTACGCCGTCGTTATCCTGGACGAAGCGCACGAACGTACCGTCCACACCGACGCCCTTCTCGCTCTCGTCAGGCGTGCCCAGCGTAATCGTCGACAGAAGGGTCGCCGCGACCTGAAGGTCATCTGCATGTCAGCGACGATCCAGTCGGAACGATTCGCAGAGTATCTCGACCAGTGCCCGATCGAGATCATCAAGGGGCGAACATTCCCCGTTGATATCTTCTACCTTCGGCAACCCGAACGCGACTACGTCGACGCCGCCCTGATCGCCATTCTCCAGATCCACTTGGACCGGCCGCTCGACGGCGACATTCTCTGCTTCCTGACCGGGCAGGAAGAGATCGAATCCGTGCAAGGCCAGCTGGAAGACCGCGTTCGCCTATTATCCAGCGAGCACGCCCCGTTGCTGATCCGACCGATTTACGCCGCGTTACCTCAGGCCGCCCAGATGCGCGTCTTTGAGCGAACGCCCGATGGCGCGCGTAAGGTTGTCCTGGCCACGAACATCGCCGAGACGTCGATCACGATCGACGGGATTCGGTACGTGGTCGACTGTGGCCTCGCCAAAAAGCGCACGTTCCAGTCGGTGACCGGTGTGGACTCGCTGGTTCCGTCGGCGATCGCGCGCAGTGAGGCCTGGCAACGATCCGGTCGTGCCGGGCGGCAGATGCCCGGCCAATGCTACCGGTTGTACACAGAGGAGACATTCGACACCCTGGACGAGGTCGCCGTCCCGGAGATCCAACGGTGCAACCTCGCCAGCGTCGTCCTGCAGCTGAAGTCGCTCGGGATTGACGACATTCTCGGGTTCGAGTTCATGGACCCGCCCAAGAAACAATCGCTAATCCAGGCGCTGATGCATCTGTACGAGCTCGAGGCGCTGGACGCCCAGGGACGGATAACGGCGTTGGGGCGGCGCATGTCCCATCTGGCGCTGGAGCCCGTTTTCGCCCGGGTGCTGTTGGCCTCTGTCGACATGGGATGCTTCGATCCCATCGTCACCATCATTGCGATGCTGTCCACCGATCCCGTCTTCCACTACAGCAACAGCGTGAGGGAGGAAGCTGACGCCGCCCGGCGACGATTCGCTGGCGGCGGTGGCGATCACGTCATGCTCCTGAACGTGTACGATGCGTGCCGACAGGTGAACTTCGACGAGCGATGGTGCACACAGAACTTCGTCAGCGCACGAGCGCTGCGGAAGGCAAGGTCGATCAGAGCGCAGCTTCAGCAGGCGTTTGCCAAGGTGCCGACGGAGACGAGCTTGCCCGGTGAGAACCCCGAGGCGCTCGGCGAGCGGATTCGCCGATGTCTCATCACCGGAATGTTCCTCAACGTCGCCATCCTGCAACCGGATGGGTCGTACCGGACGCATACGAAGCAGGTCGTCAGTTTGCACCCTACATCGTCATTGTTCCCCAAGCGCCCGAAGCCGACGTGCGTCCTGTTCACCGAGCTCATCCGCACCACGAAGGTCTACATGCGAACCGTCAGCGAGATCGATCACGCGTGGGTGCACGAATGCACCCCTAGGGTGCGGCTTGTGAATCCGCACGATGGTGCCCGACAATAAACGGCTTGTATTTACGTCGTAACGTGTCCGGTGTCGCGCCGCTCAGACGCCGCAACGGCACGGGCGGGTCCGTTTCTCGTCCGCCGATGGCTTGCTGAATATGAAATGGCCGACCGCGCCACCAACCGCAATAGCGACAAACAGGCCGACATCATCTGTTGTGGAACGACGCTATCGAATCAGATGCCAGGTGACTTGAGCGGGTTAGCGCTTGCAACGCACATGTCATCGCGACAAGCATGACCCAGAGGCTGAGAACGATGCGGATCAGCTCCAGAAACGAACGCCCGAATCGATATGGCAGCGACAGCGCAACGATGCCAGGTGGAGTCAGTAATGGCAGCCTGACCGGTGCAGTCAGCACGCGAACGTGGTGGGCAAGAAGATGCCCTTACTCTGCGCTGCCCGACGCGGCGCCTGCCCCGATCGGGCGTGCCAGCCCCCTATCCAACCCAGCCTGAATCGAGTCCAGTCCGTACAGGAGCGCGGCGACGACGGCGACGGCAACGAGCGACGCGCAATACCCCGGGACGGTCTTGATCTCCCAGAACGAGAACAGGACGTGCTGGTGCTGCCAGTGCGTCGTGAAGTACATCGGCATCGTCATCGGCGGCATCGGCATGCTCAACGACGACATCCCGTCGCAATCGGCACCCGCCCACTTGCGAACTGTGCCACACAACTGCCTGGGACGCAAAAATAGTCGCCCCCACGGTCCCACCCCCCACGACTGTCACGGGACCGTCCGTGCTCTCGTGGCCTGCGACCACCGTCCCCGAGGACATGGGCCCTTTTGCAACATAAAACAGCCGACGTGACGCCCGCTCCGTTGTCGAAACGTGTTCGTACGTACAGCCAGTCGGCTGTGGTATGCAGTGGAGCTACCTGCCTACTACCTGGACACGTAGGTCGTCGGGTCGGTGGGAGGGGGCCGCCTGCGGCGACCTATTTCCGGAACGGGTTGGCCGTCCCGGTCCGGGGGGGCCGGTGGGCCGCGCCGCCACAGCGGGGCGGCGATTGGCGAAAAGCGGAAAAACCGATGCCCCCAGTGGGCGTTGCGCACGCTAGAAGCGCAACTGCGCGCTCGGTTTGGTGCAGCCACCACAGTGGACGCGATCCGGTTACCATTGGCGCACGCCCCAACGCCGAAAACATCATTGGCAACGCGGCGGCGCGGGCCTCGTATCTTGGCAGCAGCAGCAGCGGGCCCGGGATGCAGCTGGTGGGCGACAACGCGATGAAGACGTCGGTCGGGTTCAACATCCGTACGCCGACGTTGCAGCCGGTGCCGGCCGCGTCGACCGGTGGCCGGCCGGCGTCTGCGTGTTTCAGCCCGAGCATATTCCTCGATGGCCCCAACGGTGACCCCATCGCCGACATCTGCCTGCCCAAGGTCCCCGATGATGTGCCCGAACGGTCATTGCTGTCCCGGTATCGGAGGTCGACCACGGACGATGTCCTCCTGTCTCTGCTTGAAAGGCAAGATGACGTTGCCGCGCCCAGCGATGCCTCGATGGCGTCGGCTGGTCCGCCTGGCCTACAAGAGGCGTCGCTCGACGACATGTTCCGCGATATGTCCCCGTCGCCAATGTCTCGCCTGCGTCCCGATTCCATGTTCGATTCGGAGGCATCGCTCCCCGGGTCCAGTTGCCATCAGTGCAAGAACAGGCGCATGCCCAACGAGCTGTCGTTCTGCTGCGCCGACGCTACCGACGAGGCATCGGGATCGTGCCGGAAGAAGTACTGTGACATCTGCCTGCAGAAGTTCTACGGCGAACCTCGAGACGACCAAGAGCGTGATGTGGAGCGACTCCCCTGGCCATGCCCATCGTGTCGCTCGATCTGCACCTGTGCCGCCTGTCGTCGCAACAAGGTGAAGCGGCCCGTCCCAGAGCACCTCTTGCAATCGACGTCACCGGCGACGCTGTATGCCGTCAGCCTCGTCTACTTCGGCCAGGACATCACAGCACCCGTGGCGTCCGAGCTGATGAACCTGGCCACGCCGGAACCAATAACCGGGAGGAAACGACCACTGCAGCAACTGGATAAGCAGAAGAAGTCGGCGCCACGCTCCAAGAAACACTGCCCGTTCGACAAATCGCCACCACCCACTGATCTGTCTCGTTTGGGCCCTGAGGAAGCCGACGAGGTCGTCGTGTTGCAGGGGTTAAGGGCAGCGGCCGAATCTGCATCTGCAATCCACGCCCTGTAGGCGGCTGCGTCACCGTAACGTCATCGTGTATGTTGTATCATCCCAATAGCATACTCTTGAGGATCGTCCCCGTTCATAAACCGTCAAGTTTCCAGCCACGCTATCGGTTTCGTACATCAGGGCGGCTCGGCGAGCCATGCGTGCACCTTGTCCCACATGGCCTGCTTGAACCGGTCGGTCTCGGCGCGCGTCGCCGCTGCGCGCCATCGCATCCAGAGGCGGCGTAATCGTACACGTTGACCCCGCTTGCTGGTTACGCGTAACCGGCGCTGGACACGCTTATGCCAGAAACGCACCGCCACCCGCATCCGCATCAGGTGACGCGACGAACGGCCTGACGATACGATCCTGGTTAGCGTTCAGTGTGAGTCGCGCGCCACGGTTTCTGACCTTGCTGAAGCGCGGATCGCCATTGCCCCCATGCTGTCCGGATTCTGGCGTGGTCAGCGACCTCCTCTGCACGAACCAGCACTGTGGCCCGAACCGATCGAGCGTGATGCCACGACCTCCACGTCCTGGATATAAGCTTTGCGTTATAGAACGTGACAGAGCTGCGCTGCTGTTGCCTGCAGAACTCGACCAGGCGCCGCCAAGGGCCCCAGCCGCGGTACACAATGGACGAACGATCCCTGTGCATCAAGGCCAGCGCGGTCATCTGTGACGCGATCTGTCTGCGACGTTGCCGCTCCTGTTCGGCAGCTAGGTCGGCAATGGCCTTCAGTTCCTCTTCGCGTTGCCGTTGCTGGGCAGCGGCAGCAATTCGTGCCTGTTCTTCAACCATAGCCTTCTGCCGCTGTTGCTCGACGCGTTCTTCAGCGTGACGTCGCCGCTGCTCGGCGACAACGTCAGGAGCCGGGGTAGATGGCCTCCTGACGACGTACATATCAGTTCTCGTGTCATGGCCCACCCTTTGCAGATCGAACTTCTTTGGAACTCGTTTGGCTTTGACCGCCGTCGTGGAGCGACTTTGACGAAGACCGGGCGAAGGTCGCGTTGTGTTGCCGTTCTCGGTTGTGGGCATAGCAGCTAAGGCGCCGATTAGCGACCCGGCCATTCGGCGCCGCTCCTCGCTCTCCTGCAGGACGCTTCGGGCAACCTTCTCCGATCGAACGAATGCCCGCCATTGATGAAATGTCTGTCGGAAATAGTCAGCCTTGCTGGATCACGCGACACCGACTACACCCAATGCGCTTACGTCTATTAACCTGCGATGCTGGGCCCTCTCGAACGCAGTGATGGATGCGGTGAACCGACGGCGAAGGACGGCATTGGCCCATTGAGACCACGCTCGAAACGCGCGCCGCTGTTTACGCACAGCGAGTTGCCGTTCATAGAATGCAACATCCATCTCAGCTGGTTCGTCTTGTGCCTGGCACGGATCCCGATCGAAGGTTTCGATTGTCGTTTCAATGGCAACGCCATCGTGGCCGACTGCTCCTGGGATGCATGGTGATGGAGACTCGATTCCAGGGTTAGCAGCATCGGCGTTGTCAGAGTCGCCCCTTCCGCCTGCTTGACCAAACTTCCCGCTGTCGTTGTCGTAGACAGTTCCAGGGTCGGGGACGATTTCAGCAGTTTCATCTTTAGTGGCGACGTCGGCACCGGGTGACGATTCAGGAAGGGCTCGCGGATCACCAGCATCCACACTCGGCAGTGTCGAGTCAACGCGTTCCAGGCAACCGTGCAGAGGTGAGATTGTCGCTGAACCCCCATTGTCAGGGCGCCTGACGTTGATCTGGTTCGTGGTATCTGAACCTTCAGCAGACGAGTGAACTACCAGAGCAGGTTGCGTTGCGGTCCATGTCTGGTCGGTGTTTTCAACGGTTTCCTGAGGTTCACACTTGATTCTCCTCTGGCAAGGAGTTATACTGTCGTCGACAGCGGCGTCTACGTCTTTTTCATCGCCGTCGACGCCGTTGCCCGTGTCACTTTCATCACTGATGGTTCCGGATGTGTAACGGTGAACAGATGCCTTCGGTCTGGATCGCCTTCGACAGTCGTATACCCTGTTCCCATACCGTTCCGACGCATTAGCAGTGAAGATCGCGGGTTACCGGAGACATTCTCACCCATCGTGTCGCAGCAATTCGTTGTACTTGGAGTCCCGTTTAATTCCCGACGATTGCTCGTCGATAGCAAAGCATCGACGCAGTAACGCGCGCGCGTCTCCGTTATATGGAGAATTCTCTGTGTCGAACTGGTCGCGTCGGGACACCACGCCTCTCACCGCGCTCTCCGCGTCGCTTTCTATCGCCTATGAGCGCGTAATCAGCGCCAGAGAGTTGTGCTAACGATTACGTACCTTGACCCATTCCTGCACGGATTGCGACGTACTGTACGACTTGCGTTCTCGAGCTTCTTGGAGTAGATTCCAGACGCGTGCATTGGCCTCGATCGTTTCAACCTGTTGAACCTCCCATGGCCGCAGCTCGTCGTCGTCCAGTCCCCTCAGCCGATCCTGAGCAAGCGTCGATAACGAAAGCCCACACTGCGCAATCGTTTCGTTCTCACCCATGCAGTAAGCTCGCCCTCTTCGACGAGTAAACTCGAGCGCGGAAGCGATGTCCGGGCACGATTTCTAGACGGTACGCGACGTTTAGGTGTAGAACGTTTTACGACAGGCGACGGTGCGGGTCGTGCAGGCATGACCAGTTGCGGCCCGCCAATAGGTCTAGACTGTGGCCGCCCTGGACCAAGCATCGAACGGCCTGAAATGCCAAGCATGCCATCCATCACCATGACAGCGGCGCTTGCTGATAGAATCCGAGAATGACCCGAGGGTCTGTGACAAGGTGCGCTCAGTGAAGACCTTGACGAAGCGGGAGGACAACTTGACAATGAGACTACACACATGTCGTTGTTTATTTACGAACCGTCATCACTGTCGGATGGGTCGACGGTAGGCCCAGGAACGTTCGCGTTTACCGCCCACATTAGTGCAGGGACAAGAACGCGGTTCGAATGATATATTCCTATCAGCTCAGGGAATCAGGACAGACGAGAATCACCATGTCAACGTGACGATTACCGTGAAGGTTACGAAATCGTATGAGCTCTTTGTGTGAAATTACCGGTACCTTGACGTATCGGGCTGTTGTGGTGGAAATCCATTGCTGATTGTCGAACTGGGAGTTGACATGCATGGCCCATCTTTGCCATAAAGATTCATCGCTGAGAAACCGGTGCAATACGTACGCCGCGCAGAGCGACAGCGACCACCCCGGCAGCGCGTCAACGTAGGCACGAAACTCATCATACACGCTCCCGATAACCTTGAAGTTGACCTTCTTGCATGCCTTGCTCGCCCATTTCGCCTTCAGCGACCTCACACTGTCCGTCCCCGGCGCTCGCCGCTGCAGCGTCGACGACGACGCCGCGGCGACAGGTGCCGGCGTGGATCGCGGACGCCCTAACGGGAACAAATCCAACGGCGTCAGCTCGCCCGTCGGCCACCCATCATATGCCGGGTACAATGTTGCCTCCGAATCATTGACTGTTTGATGAGGCCATTCTACCGCCATCCGTCGGCAACAACTTGCCAATGATCAGCACGCCTTTTTTGTCGCCAATCGATCGGCATCTGGTCGAACGCGCTCCCTTTCGTCTCACATATTACTTGTACGGAATACGCCGGGGCAGAACCTGCAACTAGTATTCGGTAATGGCGGTGTACGGTCATGAATGTCGCGTTGCAAACGTAGAGCAGTTGCTGGGTTGTATGAGGTTTGGGGTTGGGTCAGTGACGCAGGGCAGACTTGCGATTATAGGGCTCAGAGGTTCTGCTGCGTGAGCATTTCGGCGACCTTTCCGAGGCCGACCGACAGCACTTCGGCGGTAGCGCCGTCTTTGCCAACGGCGACAAGCAGCAGCGTCTTGGTCTTGAACACGCAGGCGGGCGCCGGGCCAGCTCGCGCCTGAAGCGAATCGCCGTCGGTACGCAGGAGCATGAACTTCTTACCGCCGATCGTCAGCGAGGACATGCCCGCGCCCGACAGGCCCGACACAATCGCCTTGATCTCGGGCGCCGTCACGGTCAGGCCGGACTGGGCGCAGGTAGCCCCCTCGAGCGTGAAGATGCCCCCGCCCTGGATGTCCTTGATGGCCAAAACGTGCGCGTTCCATGCATCCCAGCCCGACATGATTGATCAGTGGTTGACCGCTGCGACGACCTTGAGCAAGCAGACGATGACGACGACGACGAGCAGGCGACTTGAGTTGTGGTTGGCGGCGGCCGCGGACTCACCCAGTCAGAGGCGTAGGCCTCCCTCAAAATAGCGTGACTCGTATGCCCTGGGCACGCGTCCCCTCCCCGATTTATCATCGACCCTCGAATCGCCATTCTATTTACGTCGTATTGTCAGGCGGCGCCCACCCCCGCTGGCGCTGGTCTGACGTCCCGCGGCTTCTGCCACGAAGTCGAGACCGACGGATCCATTTAGGTATCCGCGAGGCTGCTTCTGATGCTGGCAGCCCTACCCGGCCGTTCCACAGGCCCAGAAGAATGCCTTGCGTCAGAGCTTTAGGAGGGAAAGAGGTACGGGGAGCCCCTTGTCAAGGCGCAGTAGGATACAACAGGCTGCCGTCTACGTTACTGGTGAGATCTCGACGCCCCTACCGTAGACTCTACGTTACAAGAGCCCCGACAGGCGACAACGATTGTTCGGCCAGCTCTACCGTTCTCCTGCGCTACTAGCCCAAGATGGTGAGCATGTCGACGCGGACTGAACGTTCGTTTTCAGGAAGGAGGTAATCGAGGCAAACCGTTTATCAATCATCATCGGATCACTTGCCCATCGGTCCAACATATTAATTTTGGAGAACAGCCATGATCCGGCGTTCTTGCTAAATTGCTCCTTGCTGTAGTAAATAGACCAAGTGCCCTGTAACTTATCTCGGAGGGGAAAAAAGAGCCGCAAGCGGGACTCGAACCCGCAACTTCTGGTTCCGAAGACCAGCACGCTGCCATTGCGTCATTGCAGCAGACCAGACGTAAGTGGCCGTGTCGAGTACTGGTAGTCGCTCCCGAAATTTTCCTGTGTGTGAACCGTACAGTAGCACCGACGAAACGATATCTTCATCACGAATTGGACGATCAGCGGCGGGGCATGGGGAAGCACCAGGTGACAGGTGACTCCTAATGACAGGTTTCCGGTTGGCGGGCTACCAGTGAGGAAACGTAAAAGGAACATATCACATATGGCATCCCCTTTAGCCAGCGCAAGGGCCAAGAAAAAATGAGCCGCAAGCGGGACTCGAACCCGCAACTTCTGGTTCCGAAGACCAGCACGCTGCCATTGCGTCATTGCAGCGAAGCACAGTACGGAGTTCGTGGCAAGCGCCCAACCGGCAACCATCGCACTCACCGCGTTGCAGCAATCGATGGTTGTGATCCAGGCGGCTTTACCTTGAGTTTTCATCCGACGGGCGACGTCGCCACGTGCGGTGCGGGGGCGCACTTGCGCAGAAGGTTAGTGGTTACCTAGAACTGGGTACGGTATGACGCAGGTGCAAACACAGCGAGAATTCACAACTGCTCTTCATGCGTCCAGCGTTCGTTCGAAGTAGCAGGAATCGAGCAATTCATAGAGCATCACGGACTCGCGACGACAATGGCGGACGCGATGTGCCTCATACGGTCATACCTGACATCGTCATGTCTTTGGGAGGATCGCGATCCTACAGCCGCTTCCGCGAATGTCGTCGTCCTGGAGAAAGACGACGACCCTGTTGACCTCACCATCCACATCAGGAGCAAGGCACGTTACAATAAAGTCGGTATGCCTGTAATGTACGTTCCCAGCGCTAGTAACCAGTCTGAGCTTGGCCGGGCGTACGCTTTGAGCACAAGAGCAACCGGTATGAGACCGGTCAACTTGCACCATGGAATGCCTCAAGTTATAAAATACGCCAACCTGGTACCCAAACCAAGATAGGGGTCGTGATTGCGTCGTGGGTACCGGTTCCCGATCCCGACTAACTGTAGTCCAAGAGTCCGACTCGCCGCATTATCTTCGTTAGACAATGTCTTTCGACAGCAAGACACCCTCGGTCGCCCGTAGGCGACGCTCAGTGACACCATTAGGCTTCCCGATGGCCTCCGCAAGCGATCCGAGGCGGGTCATCCAGTCGCAATCGACTCTAGTCATCGCTGGCGCCGCCCCTAGGTGGTTGCACAGCTCGAGCGTGTCGCGACGGCCGCTGGTTCAAAGAGGGCGAACGCGGGAGCACGCTTTCCCACGCGGTCTGCAACATCGACATCCGTCCCAAAGGGCATCGGTTGCGGCATGCTCTGCCCCATCGGCTGGCGCCGACGACCTTTACCCAGGCGCTGATGAAGGCGACGACTACGTTGACGTTGACGTTGACGTCACCCATGTCGATAACGCGTCATCCGCACAATCGGAGCCCGAGTCCGACCTGGACGACGCGTCCGGAAGCGACAGCTCTGATTTCGGTGGCGACGAAGGCGACGACGATGGCGACGACGGGGACAGCGACGAGGACGAGACAAGTACAATCGCAGCGTCCGTTAGCCAGAAGCATCTGCCGCAACATGCTGGACGAGGCATTCGCGTTGACGTCCACGGCAAGGTGCATTTCCCCTATCCGGGCAGCACAAAACTCACCAGGCCAGCCCCGTCGACCCTGACGACCACTACGAAGGTCCTCCGGTTCAAGCTCTCGTCGACGGTCTGGAAGTACAACGCCGTCGTCAACGCCCTGCGGGCAGCGGGCCTGCACCCGACAACGAAGACGTCGGCGGCGAACGTCTACTGGGGCCGGCACCTGCCACCGCACGCGTACGACAGGCTGATCGCTCCGCATCAGAAGCTGAACCACTTCCCGGGCACATGGTGCATCGGTCGGAAAGATCGCCTCGCCCTCGGCATGGCCCGAGCACGAGCAAGGTTCGGTGCACAAGCGTTCGGGTTCGTTCCTTCATCGTTCGTCCTGCCTGAGGGTCGCGCCCAGCTGGAACGCGCCATGGCGGTTGCGTCCCCTGGATCGGTATGGATCCAGAAACCGTACAGTTCGTCCTGTGGCAAAGGGATTCGCCTGATCTGGAAGGACGGGCGAATGCCATCGAAGAAGACGCGATGCGTCGTCTCAAGGTACATCCGGAACCCGTTCCTGATCAACGGGTTCAAGTTCGACCTGCGTCTGTACGTCGTTGTGACCTGCATGGACCCGCTACGAATCTACGCTCTCGACGACGGCCTGGTTCGGTTCGCCACCGAGCGATTCGCCATGCGTCGGACGACGATCACGCACCGGCGCATGCACCTGACGAATTACAGTGTGAACAAGGGGTCGAAACAGTTCGTAAAGAACGCGGACGCGCAGGAGAACGACACGGGTAGCAAGTGGAGCCTGCAGGCGTTGCACCGGTGGTTCCAGGACCATGGCATCGATGCGAGCGCCGTCCAGGACCGTCTGGACGACGTCCTGGTCAAGACGATCATCGCGGCGGAGGGGACTGTATCCAAGAAATGTGCACGCCTGCGGGTCGGCCGCACGAATTGCTTCGAGCTGTTCGGCGTCGATGTGCTCCTGGATTCGAACCTGCAACCATGGCTGCTCGAGGTCAACATCCTACCGTCGCTATCATCGTCGTCCCCACTGGACAAGCTCATCAAGACGAAGCTCATGTCGGACGTGTTCCACATCGTTGGGGTCGACGCTCCCGGCGTGAAGTCGTCGCGGGTCCCAATGCATCATCCGGGCGTTCCGACGCCCGCCGCTCGCGGCATCGACCTGATGGCATTGTCGGAGAGCGATATCGCGATCCTCAGGGAGGTCGAGCTCGAAAACCGACGCAGAGGGCATTTGCGTCGCCTGTTCCCGAACGCTGCCAACACGGGCACCTACGCGCGGTACTTTGACGCCCAGCGGTACAACAACGCCTTAGTGGCAAAGTGGCTCGAGCTTCCACGACGAGTGGGTCTGAAAAGGATAGGACTGGGTGACTAGCCGGGAACAGCGCATGCGAATACAATAAATAGTTGGACGCCTGTACTGATGCGCGCTAGTGGTCTTCCTCGAACAATCCGGGACAGTGGGCCAACAGGTCATCGTTATCCCTGTACTTGTACCCACAGTACAGGCAGTAGCTGTAGACGACACGCAGGTACGATAAGATCTCGTCGAGCTTGTCCTCGACTTCAGTGAGTCTCTCGGCAGGAGGGATGACGCGACGTCGGAGAGCGATAGGCTCATGCTGCACGGATTCATAGCCGAATGCATCTCGTTCTGGGTCATAGAACGCGTCCGCCGATGACGGGCGTTGGTCGGCGAGCCACATGAAATTAACAAAGAGGCCCGCCTCCTCATCCAGCTGCCTGCAGACGCGTTGGGCCGTCGCCAGCTTCCCTTCGACGCGCCGGACAGCGTACTGGTGGCTCATTGCGCCTCGAAACGCATCGTCTTGCGCCTGTTTCATACGATGAGCGAGCCGCAGCCGAATCTCTGCCACCTGGGCGGCATGCCGTTTCAGTCCAAGCCCCGACCTAGATCCTATCGAACGAGTCAGAGCAGCGTCTGAAATGATAAGAAGAGCCGAAATACCTGGACTCGTGTCAATGGCAATAGGCTCTTGGACGCCAGAACCGGTTTTGCCCAATCCCTGTCCGGGCGTATATCCCATGCGGAGCAGCAACTGGTGCCCGCGGTTGCTGGCCGGGATCGGCGTCGCCAGGCCCTGGTCCAACCTGCCACGAATCGACATCGGCTCCGTCCTCGGCCGCTCCGGCTCCACCTCGAACGTCATCGCCATGTAGTCGCCCGCGTCATCGGACGGCGCCATCGCCGGTCGATTCGACGCAAATGGCGCACATAATTCCGTAACGGGGTAGCAATGGCGAACGAACGACAGACGTCCGTTAGCACCAGCGCGGAGTGATGGGCAGGGGATTGGGTCAGCTCAACCTGGAAACGTACCGCTAAGTAGCTGCTGCTAACGATGTGTTGAACGGCGCGCGGGGGGGCCGTGCATGACGTCGGGCAGTGCTGCCAAAATAATATGGTTGGCCACGTCGGACTGTGGATGGAGAAAGTCCGAGGCAGTTGTTGTAATTGCGTGTCGCATGACATGACGGCGCACGCGGTGAACGACGGCGCGTCCGACGAGCGGGAGCTGCGCCTGTCCAGCATACTGGCGAGCCGGGCGACGGCGGCCGCGACCGGCCGAGAACGCGCTGCCTCCGGCAGCGAACGGTCATGGTGCGCCGTCTGCGAATCGCTGTTTGACGAGGACGACATGTCGCGGCGCACGTGTACGGGGCTGTGCAGGCGATCGTTTCACTCCTTCTGCATATCGAGCGATCCCGGAATCGATCACGCACCGTTCGTCTGCCGGCAGTGCGTTGCCCAAGAGGTATGCCCGTGTTGTTTAACGTTACAGCTTAACTGATGTCCATCCAGCACGCCTGTTTTCAGTGTGGAGAAACGGCACCGGATTCCGAATTGCGCCACTGTTCGGTGCGTTCCTGTGCAAAGTTCTTCCATCAGGCGTGCTGGAAGGAGGCTGGCGGTGGGACGAAGCCCGTTTGCGGACGTCACCATTGCCAGCGATGCGTTCGTCGCGGCCTGCCTGTGGAAGACCGTAACCCGGACCCCGTTCATCGTTGCATACGCTGTCCAAAGTCGTGGGACCTGAAATGTATTCCGAAGGGATCGTTTCGCCTGGACTTCCGTCCGAGTACCTTCCTGATATGCCCGGACCATACGCCCTGGCCGACGTCTGCTCGCCTTTCCGCGGATATCGGGCGGCGAGGAGGGCCGTCGAGCGATGTCAGCAGTGATGAGGACAGTGCATCTGCCACTGGGGAGTTTATTCCATTTGACCTGCCTACCGAATGGACATCTGATGCGGGTGGAACGGCTGTTGACGCTGACGAACTGCCGCAAGCGCCTGTACTGCAGCCAGCAGAATCGACATCATCGAAATCGCGTAGGCTTCGCAGTTCGAAACAGGCTCCGGACGCTGCTCCAGCGAACGACGCCGTTGAGCCAGACGCTGTTAACGGTGAAGACGAGGACCGCATGGAAGAAGAGTCTGAAGACGTTCGAAAAGGTGAAACACCCGAAGGTGTTAAAGGTGAGCTGGTGTCAGAGCCGACACGACGAGGGCGCGGTCATCACCGCAAACACTCGGGCGCGTTTTCGAAGAAGGCGAACGCGAAAGTTCTGTCTCAGTGTCACTATTGCGACCGCGAGTTCCGGTACTCCTATTCTCGCAATCAGCAGTATGTTTCGTCAGTGTGTGGCGTTCCGTACCCTTTTCTGACACCGTGATGTGATAGTGAGCGCGACGAACACCCTGAGCAATGTCCACTGCAATGCCCGAACTGTCGCGCAGGGTTCCACTCTCAAAGACCACTGGAGAAGCACCTGGCTCATGGATGCGGGCTCTCCCAAGCGGAGCAGACGCCGTCACAGCCTCTGTCTCCCACCACCCAGCGCTCTGCGGACGATTCGTCGGTGCCCAAGCTGCGACCACGCAGGAGCGTGGTTTACGATTCCGCACCGATCGGCGCCATCTGCTGCGATTATTGCCCGAAGACGTTTCATCAAATGTCGAACCTCAAGACGCATGAACGTCAGTGCCATCCAGAACAGTGCCCCTTGCATTGTGCTGGGTGCGGCGCGCCGTTTCATTCGAACGTGCCCTTGGAGCGTCACACCGCCGAGTGCGAGGCGTTCCAGAGGTTGTTGGCGGTCGCGAGCGACGATCACCAGTCCGCCGCTTCTGACGTTGACATGATCGACAAGATGGAGGACGTCGACGACGTGGCAGATGATGAATCTATGAGCGAAGGCGAGCGCCGCCCGTCTAATCGGTTGTCGCATGGATCCAGTACCGGTCGTCGTTCGAGCTGGGCGACAGGATCTCAGGCAAGCTCGGGTCAGTACCCTTGCTCTCTTTGCGATCGGGTGTTTACCCAGGTGTCGGCGATTAATGCGCATGAACGTAATGCCCATCCTGAAATATGCCCTCTCCACTGCATGTACTGCGACAAACCATTCCACACCGTCCCGCCTCTTGAACGCCATCAGATGTCGTGCCCGGATCGCAACGAAGCGAAAGAGACTCCGCCGCCTGCACAGCCTGCTGACATGCCGATTCGGATTCATCTGCCAGGCTTCAAGACGAACCCCATGTATCGTGAGGCTGGCCAGTTCCGGTGCAGTTTCTGCTCGACTTCCTTTGATCGTCGGTTTGCGCTGACCACTCACGAGCGTGAAGTTCATCCCGATCTGGTCCCTTTCCGCTGTCCGATTTGCGGGTCAGGGTTCTCCAGTCGTACCGCCTTGGAATCGCATGCGAATTTCTGCATGGACCATACCTGTGAAGAGTGCGGTCGCGATTTCTTTTCACGACATGCTCTGGAGAAGCATGCGGCTGACAATGGGCACAACGCGGGTCCTCCTATGGAACCAATCGTTTGCCCACATTGCTCCAAGACGTTCAAGTGGCAACGATCTCTTGACCATCACCTTGTTCGTGTTCACAAGGAGACTCCTGGTGGCCAGTCCTCTGGCAACCAGCAGTTGTTCTACAGGCCTCCGACACCAACGTCAACGCTGTTGAACTTCGTCCCCCGGAAACGTCTTCGCAACGCTGACGATGGGTCGATGTCATCCTCATCGTCATCGTCTTCTGCCGAGTACGACGATGCCTACAAGGCGATCGACGAGAACGTTTATGTTTGCAGCAAACCGGCCCCGACCGAGCCGCCGCCTCTTTGCGAATGTTCTGGTCCAGGTCCTCTCTGTGTGGACGATTCTTGCATCAACGTGCGTGCCCGCATCGAGTGTGACGTAAGCGCACATGAGTGTGCCAATCAACGCTTTCAGCGGAAGGAGTTTTCTCGAAATGCGGATTCTCTCTCTGTTGTCCCCGACGCGTCTGATGGATCTCCATGCCTGACCACGACAACCGACATACCTTCCGGATCCCTCATCGTTGAGTTCGTTGGAGAAGTCCTGGACGCTGCCGCTCGGCGAACGCGCTCGTCCCCCAGGCCTATCATGCTACGTTTGACACAGCATCTGACCGTTGATGCCACCCGGTTCGGCAACGTCAGCCGATTTATTCAGCATTGTCGTTCGCATCCGCCGCCATCAAATGGGGGCGCGCACGCTGTGACTGACGGTCCTTCGATAACCGGACCGAACTGTTCGACGACGGTCTGGTCGGCCAACGGCGTTCTTCACATCGGCGTGTTCGCCGCACGCGACATTGCCGCCGGCTCCAAACTGACTGTCGACATGGGGCAATCCGGTCGTGTTGCCTACGACAACGTTCTTCGGAAGAACAATCATCGGGACTCATCGTCGGGTACTCCATCTGGGTCAGTTGGTCTGGGCGGCCTCCCTATCCCTAGAGCCATGCCTAGCCCTTTAAACATCTACGATCGTGAACGGCTGCCTTCTCAGATGCAGTTCGATGCCGTTGTCTCATATCAGCTGGACAAAGGGGTCGACCCGCACGCTGCAGAGGCGAAGATCGCTGGCGTCTACCTGATCAGAAACTGGCGAAGATCGTTCGCCGAATTTGCTGCAAACTCCGCCAAGCACTTCAGGATAGGGCAGACCAAGGACATTGCTGACAATCTGGCCGCGTACGAGAAGCTGAACAAGCAGCGGGTGCGAAGGCCGCCTCCTGCTGCTGTCGAAGCCCTGCGCACTGCACCGAGTACGTCTCCGATCCGGATGGGCAGAGTGCCAGACGCGCGTGTCGTGATGCCGCCGGTATCGCTTCTTCCAACTCCGCGTCAGCTGGGCGAAGGCGACTCTTCTTCGGATGAATCCAGCTTCGATGCGGCTGCGAGCGCTGCGATTGCCGAGGAGGTCGACATTGCGCTTGATTTTGAGCTCGACGAAGACGACGGTTCGTCGGTCGTCAATCTGTCTTCGTCCAAGCGGGATCCGCAACGAGATCGGGATTCGTCCAGGCATCGGACGCCACCTCCAAGGTCATCGCGGGGCCCATCGACGAAGGGCACTCCTGGATCGTCCTCAACGCAACCAGATGAATCGTCGTCTTCCGCGTCCCGACGTGCCGTCATCGGCGGCATTGTTGAACCAGTCAACAACGGCGACGAATCACTACTCGGAAGGCGGTCTGCATCTGAAGTGGTTCAGTCGACCGAAGATGACGCGAACGACTGTGACGCCTCAAGCTCATCGTCGCCGCCCCCAGGTCGGGAAAACGGTGCAATTCCAATGGCCATCGACAGGTTCACCTGCGAACAATGCCACAAGTCGTTCGAACGGCTCGGCGAACTCCGAAGCCATGTCGAGCATCGTTGCAGACGGTCGGGTGCAGCTGCGGCCATCGCTGGTGTTGTCTAGGAAGACCGGGGGCGTCGTGAGCGCTGGCGCATCGCATCACTGGACGGTAATATCTCAGTTTACTAGCCTGCTACACGTAGTGGATCATGGGCTTGCATATCTACTGCATCATATATCCTGATGAGTTCACAATTCCTACGTGTGTGTACATTTTCTCGGTTGGCGACCAACCTGAGGGTAGTGTACGGTAGCTGGCCGATGGGCGAACCGCGGTATGTCGGTCAACCCGCACGGACTCCGTGGCGGAGTCCGCAGCCAGCTCAGTGGGTGGCCACCATGCCGGCTCCTCCTTCGAGACGATGGGACTCGGTGGACCCGCCGTTAAGTCCAGCGACCCTATCGGCAATATCGACGTTCGAGTTCGAAGCCATGACACCTGTTCAGGCTGCGACAATTCCATTGTTCACGAAGCACCATGACGTCGTTGTTCAGGCGTGTACAGGTTGGCGATATCCGTTTCAACAGCCCGTGCTTACACTTAAGTCGGTTGATCATCCGTAGGAAGTGGTAAAACTTTATCTTTCCTGGTTCCGATCCTGGAGATCCTGCTTAGACGGAACGGTACCTGGCCGGCTCGTCACGTTGGGGCTGTCGTGATTTCCCCAACGCGAGAGCTTGCTGCGCAAATATTCGCAGTCGCCCAGCGTCTACTCGCTGGGGTTCCAGACACCGTGTCTCCCCTACATGCATTGCTTCTTGTTGGTGGTATCCATGCCAACCGTGAAGCAGAGACCCTGGCCCAGTCTGGGGCCAACATCGTGATCGCGACACCTGGCCGACTGCAATCCACCATCGAATCCAACTCCTTGTCACTCGACCTCCGAACACTCGAGGTGCATTCCGCTCTGCCGCTTCAATGTGCTTCACATCCTTACCATCGGCCGATCAGGTGCTTGTCCTGGATGAGGCAGATCGCCTGCTGGACATGGGGTTCGAGGCCTCCATCACCGCCATTCTTCGTCGGCTTCCCAAACAGCGCCGCACCGGCCTGTTCTCAGCCACACAAACGTCGGCCGTTGAAGGCCTCATCCGAGCCGGCCTTCGAAACCCATCCAGAATCGACGTCCAGGTTCGAAGAAAGGACACCACACAAGCGACGCCGTTAACGCTGTCCAACCGGTACATGGTCGTCGAGCCGGATGTGAAACTGGCGCAACTGGTCGCCTTGCTGTCCCCACAGTCGCCTCGTCGCAAGATCATCGTGTTCGTGCTGACGTGTGCGCTGGCCGACTACCTCGGCGTCGTCCTGTCGAGGCTGACGTCCCTGAAAGGGCGCACGATTCGTGCCCTGCACGGCAGGATGAAACCATCGTCAAGAACGAAACTGTACGCCGAGTTCGTTGCCGACCAGGACCCATGTGCCCTGCTCTGCACCGACCTCGTCGCTCGCGGGTGCGACGTCCCCGATGTCGACCTCATCGTCCAGTTCGATTCGCCCCAGGTCTCGGCTCCGCCTGGGTTCACCCATCGCGAACGACTCAGACCGTTGTGTGCAGGACCCCGACTTCTTCGTGCATCGTGTGGGACGAACGGCCCGAATGGGTCGCTCTGGGGACGCCCTTCTTCTCGTCCTGCCCACCGAGACCGAATACGTCGACGTCCTTCAGGTTCGTGGCGTCCCCATGGACCCGACCGACGAAGGCCCGCCGTCCGACGGTCAGGGTCTGACTGACGAGATCCGGTCGCTGGCTCGTAGCGATCGGGACGTGATGGAGAAGGGCCAGCGCGCCTTCGTCTCGTTCGTTCGCGGGTACAAGGAGCACCTCTGCAACTACGTGTTCCAGCTCGCGCGGCTGCCCCTGGGGCGCTTAGCGGAATCGTTCGGCCTGCTGTTCCTACCGCGGATGCCCGAGATCCACAAGGCGTCGGCGGCGCAAACGGCTGGGTTTGATGGACCGACCGACGTCGACCCCGATGCGATCCCATACCTGGAGGCGTCGCGCGAGAAGCAACGACAGGCGAACCTGGCGACGAAGCGGGCCGAGCGCGCGAAAGCGAAACTGGAACGGGAGCGCGCGCGTGCCGAGGCGCTGGAGCGCACGAAGGCGGCTGTGAAGGCGCGCCGCAAGCGGAAGCAGAGCGAAACGCAGGACCGCCAGGCCGAATGGGACGACCTGGCCAGCGAGGTCTACGAGTACAAGCGGCTGAAGCGCGGCAAGATCACCATGAAGCAGTTCGAGGTGCTGGTCGGCGAGCGGGCGCCCAATGACGAATGAACCGGTACAATAGTAGTAGCGGGTCATGGATCTCGACGGTGTAATCAACGGGGCGCGCGGGTCGTCAGCTCGCGAACGGGTTGTTGACGTCGCTGGCGAACGTGACGTAGGCGAGCTTGACGTCCGGGCGCTTGTAGTACTTTGGCGTGGACGAGCGCGCGAACAGGGCGCGCCGGGTGGCGCCCAGCCGGTTCAGCGTGTTGACGCGCGCCACCGGCAGGTTGTACAGCTGGCGCAGGTACGCGGCGATCTCCTTCTTGCCGAAGTCGACCGGCACGCGGAACAGCGCCTTGTTCGCCCCCAGGTCCTTCGACGACTTCACCAGCATCACCGTCGCCGACAGCAACGTCTTGCGGACCATCGCTGGTCGACCTCGTACACCTCGATCTGGACTGCGCGCGGTGCGGGGCGCGCCCTCGCCGCACACCGCACCGCTACACACGATGATTACGGTACAACGCTGGGGCAGAGCGACGTACACTGACACGAGTGGACACTACATTAGATAGGGATGTCGGGGACGTTGTCGAGGTCGCCGTCACTGCTGCTGCTGCTGGACGAAGGCTGGACGGCGGGTTTCCTAGCACGCCGGCCGGCAGGCAGCTTGGAGGCCTTGGGTGCCGGGCGTCGCCTACTGGAGGATGGGGCGGCGGCGGCGGCCCTGCGTGTGGATGCCGACGACCGCTTTGGGGTCTTGGGCGGCGCAAACACGTCGTCGTCATTGTCGTCCGGGACGTTCTCCTTGGCGGGCGGCACGGCAGGGCGCGCCGACGCTGCTCGTCGTGCCCGGGGCGTCTTGGCGGGAGCGGCAGCGGAGGGCGACGGCTCCGCGTCGTCGCCATCGGAGGAATGCACCGCTTTCTTGCCCCTTGGCTTTCGCGCGCGTCGCAGCGGCTCCTGCTGCTGTTCTTTGTCGGAACCTTCGCCCCCTGCAGCGGGCCGTTCGTCCGCGTCGGCGTCGTCAGCAGCGGGTGCATGCAGCGACGTCATCCGGCGGTCGAACTCTTCGAGCTGCTCCAGGAACTCGCCTTCGGCAGCCTTCTTGGCCTTGACAATGATGCCTCGCAGAAGGTTGAACACTTCGTCGTCGTCGAGCTTGTCGCTGTACAGCTTGACCAGCGACATGAACTTCGACACGATCTTGGACGACGTGATGTTCAGGCAGCTGAGGCAGTAGGCGTAATTGCGCCAATGCTGGGCATCTGTGCGAGCGACACACGCTGAGCATTGCGTCGGCGGGGGGTCGGAACACAACCACGATGACCTTCGGTCGTAGGGAAACGATGGCAGAACTTTTCGACAAGGCTCTCGATCTGGCGTTCCTTGTCGACGAACTCGATCAGGTACTTGCTGATGCGCTTGAACACGTCGGGGTCCACGCTTTCGACACGGGACAGCCTGGAATGGAGAAGTGAGCGACGCGCGACCACGACGCGTACCGCGCCACCGGACCTGCTGATCGTATCGGGGAGCACATTGTAGATCGGGTTGTTGACCTTCTTGGACAGCTCCGTGAAGAACAGATGGGCCAAATCTTTGATAGACGACTCCGGATCGTCGAGGCAGAGCGTAACGGCGGATATCTCACCTTTGACCTTGATCATGTCGTTGAGGATCAGATGCGACAGCACCATCAACGTGTTCTTGCGGACACGAGGCACGCCATCCTTCAGCGGTGCGTACATATGGCTCGTCCAGGGATCGATCAAATTCGGGAAGCGGAATGCCAGATCACCGAGCGCTCTGCAACCAAGGAGCGTGAATCAGTGCCCAGTTGCGATCCAATGTGATGAATGCGGGACGTACATGACGAGGTTCGCCCGAATGTTAGGACATTCTGCCCTTTGGAGGAGTGTGAACAGAAGGCGAAGGTGCTGTTCGCAGAACGACGCCGACACGCACATGATCTTGCAGAGCGCGAGGGACGCAGACATCTGCAGAACTTGGTCGGAATACTGAGATGGGTTGCCGATGACGTTGACGAGAAGTGGCGCGATGGCGCCAACAATGCTGTTAGGATCGAGAAGCCCCGCCTGCGCGCGTTCTTTGAGGACTTCGACTTCGAGTTCGTCAGCTTGACCGCCACCGACGGCTGCAAGCTCGTCATCTTCTTCGATGGCAACGTCTTCCCGGTCCTGATGGTTGTTCCGCGTTCGCTTCCAGCTGGCTTCGAGCTCTTCGTGGTACACGAGCATTCGGATCGCAGCGTGCCCGACCAGGAAAAACAACTGGGAGAGCTGCGTCGCGTCACCAAGCAGTTCCCCAAACACGCGCTGAGCATAAAGATTGAGAACGTCGCTGATAACGGCATCGGGACATGGGTGCAGTTTGAAAACGGCATCCATAGCCTGCTGAGCAGCGCTGAACCAATGGGGCCCCATGCCGACTTTGGCTTCCAGCACAGAACGCAAGTGACCAAATGCCGGCGAATCGGCAGGAATGGCATTGGGGGCCATGCGTTGAAGGGCGATGCATGCGGACCTGACCAACGCGCTGTCGGTATGCGATTTAAACGACCTGGACAGGATCTGGTCCAGGTTGCGATGGATGACATCGGGAAGCGAGAGGCCGGCCATTGCCAGCAGGTCGAGAGCGGCACGCGCTTGCGTCAATGAAGACGACGGGTCTGACAAGACCCTTACCAAGGACGACATGTGTGCAACGGTTATTGACCCAGCACGGACCAGGTCGGAAACAATGACCTCGAGACACGTCAACTCGGTGACGGTTGTCCTGACGGCCAGGTTGACAAGGCCGGCGGCGACATCGGTCGACGGGCGCCCCTTGACGTACACGCGATCATAGACGGCGACGATCGCATCTTTGACATCAGCTTGCTTTGAGTATACTGCGCAAACCACACTAAGAACACATCTCGTTTCAACGCCCAGACTGCAGCTACCAAGTGGCAACATCTTGTGAAGGGCGTTCGTGGAGCCAGCAACCCCGAATTCATGCGCCGCTACAATGAACTCGATAGCAGACAGCGCATCGGACACCGATTTGGAGGACAGCAGCGAGATCATGGTCGATATCACGACCTTATGGTTCAAGTAAGACTCACGAAACACGGCTAGAGGAAAGCGTACCTCGATACGCTGGCAAAACTGCAGGCCGATCTTCAATTGGGACACCTCATGGTTGGCGGCGTTTAACTGCGATTCTAGCTCTGCTGACCCGTTCAGGATTGCTAACCGGGCATACGAAGCACGTCGAGGTACCTAATGTCGGACGGTTGCCTTCGATGACCATATCATCCTCGTCGTCGCCACCAACTCGTTCCTGTTGTAACGTTGGTCAAAAGCCGGGGCATTATACAATCAGGCATACCTCTCCGGATGCGTCCAGCTTCTCCTTCAGGGCGCCAATCTGGGCAACAACGTCATCCATTTTAGCAGCAAACTGCCGTCCATCCAGCTGAGCAGCGAATGGATTGTGTTGAAGGATCGTCGTAAAGAACTGGATAGCTGCCTTCCGGACGAACACTGACTTGTCGAGAAGCCTTTCGGCTGCACCGGCCATCACCTACGAATGCCATCGCTGTCAGCATACGTGTTGGTTCGATCTGGGGTTTGCCATACATCGTCAAGGACTTGAAGAGGAATGCGCTCGGCTTCGGCAAGCATTCGCCAGGTGGCCAGTGCCGCACTGCGAGAGTACGAGCACGAATCCAGGAACCGTTGGACCAGAGTGTGAATGATGGCGGCGCGAAGCTCTGTCGGCATGACCTCGTCATCGTTGTTTAGAAGAAGTGTCCCCAGCATCTTGATGATCCCATTTCGGAGGGCGTAGTGCTCTGCGTCGATGAAAGGAAGTACGACTGGAAGTGACTGTACGACTTCTGCCGGCATGCGAGTAGCAATCTCCACAAGAAATGTTGAAATACATTTGCAACTCTGTGCAACACTGGAAGTGAGACGCATGGCACCGTATCACACAGACGGTGCGCAAACCAGTAAGTCCCGAGACAGCTGCTTGGAGTCCAGTCGCCCAATCTCGTCAAGTACCCCGATTGCAAACGGTGGGGAACTGAAGTCGGCGAGCGAATGCTGCAGAAACGCGGCAACAAGTGTCTAAAGCATACGCGATCAGCTTCAGAGCAAGGCTGGGCAGCAACACCCTTACAGCTGCATGTTCCGAGGAGAGCACGAGCTGGACAAGACCCGCGATCGCCTGGGCATCCAGCGTGAACGTTGTCATACTTCGTGACACCAGACTGAACATGCAATTCCGCAGGGCAGCATTTCGAACGGCGGCATTGTCCTTGTCTTCCATCAGCTGTATGCCAACTTGGAAGAGCAACGCGCCAAACTCTACAGCATTGCCTTAGCTGCGACCAGCGGAATACGATCCTCAAAACGCGTAGAGCACCTTCTTCCGGCTCTCCTGTCCAGAGGCGTTTCAAGGCCTTATGATCGATCATCTCCAGGAAAGCGCTAGTGACTTTCTCCTTCAAATCGTCCCAATTGTCCTCCTAAAGATACGGGTTAAGCTCTCGACGTGGTGATGGACATGCGCAGCACTGACAGCGTTCTTGGATTTGGATCCCTTCGACTTGGTCGGCTGAACAACGTCTCGGTACATGCGGCTGACCGCCGTGGACAGTAGATACGAATGCATCTTGAGAGCGTTCCGGACAATATCGACGCGCTCGCGATTCTCCACCGAGTCCAGGTCGACGTCGCGGTCCATGACGACGGAATTGATGGACCCCACAAGCGATACCAGCGACGTGCATAAAATCGACATGAGGAGCCTGCGATCTGCAGCAGGCATTGCTCCGCAGCCGCTGTCAGGACACCAGGTGAGATCGGGTGAGCACAGCCTGCAACCTGACGGACAGCATACCAAACCAGCCAGTACAGGGAGTCGAACGCCTCATGTGCATAAATGTTCGTCGGGTCATTTGTCAACCTGACTTCCACATCTGTCGCCGTTTCAGACCGCAGGAACCGACGTCCGACCCCGGATCAGGACCTGCCAATATCTGCTTCGTATGGTGCGCCGGCGGCCCCACCCGATCGTGCAGCGTGTACCGATCATCCAGGTCCAGCGCCAGGTCCTCCACGTGCAGCGGCACCTTGAATTCCACGATCGACATCGCACGCAGTGCCCCCCGCAGGCGCTGGGCAAAACTGGGGTTTCGGAACCCCGCCAAAAAAATGGCGATCTGGCCGACGCCGTTCTAGCGAAGACGCGCGCTGCCAGGAAGTTGCACGACATATCAGATAACGATGCAGGTGGACAACTCACCATTGGGAATACGCAGACTCTGCGGTCCTGACGAAATCCTACGATCAGACGAAGGTCTGTTCAACACCCGCCTCAGGTGGAAAAGCAAACGGGCACATGGCAGGCTGGGAAATGGCTCGTTGACGGCAACTGCCAATTGGCGCCATGTGTGGACGTGCTGGTGTGCGGCGGACTTTTCGATAGGTAAAACGCGAGACATACCGCGCGCTCGGACGGAGCATGGCAGTTGACGCGTGCGCATGGTCGCCCCCCCGGCCCCCGGGGCCCGGTGCGGCGACGGCGTGCGGTCGTCGTCGGCGGACACTTTTGCTGCACTGAGCGGCGATAGGGATGTCCGTCGGGTCTGCGGCGACGCCCGGTGGCCGCCGATCCAGCATGAAACGCGACGGGATTGCCGAGGGCGACGCCGCGCTGCCGCCCACCGACGACCTGTCCATTGAGTCGTATTCGCCGCTGATCTCGCCGGCCCTGCTGCGCGAGGAGATCCCGATGACGCGTCGATCGGCCGCCGCCGTCACGCGCGGCCGCGAACTCGCCGCCGACATCCTGTCGCGCCGCGATGATCGCCTGCTCGTCGTTGTCGGTCCCTGCAGCCTGCACGACCCGAAGGCGGCGCTCGAGTACGGCGCGCTGTTGGCGCCCGTCGCCGCGCGCCTCGCTCCCGATCTCCACATCGTCATGCGCGCCTACTTTGAGAAACCAAGGACAACGGTCGGGTGGAAAGGGCTGATCAACGACCCCGACCTGAATGGCAGCTTCAACATCAACAAGGGCCTGCGGACCGCCCGGCGGCTGCTGTGCGACCTGACCGAACTGGGCGTCCCGGTTGGGTGCGAGTTGCTGGACACGATCTCGCCGCAGTTCATCGCTGATCTGGTGTCGTGGGGCGCGATTGGCGCTCGTACGACGGAATGCCAGCTGCATCGCGAGCTCGCCAGCGGCGTGTCGTTCCCCATTGGCTTCAAGAACGGGACGAATGGTGATGTCCAGATAGCGATCGATGCGATGTGGGCGTCATCGCACCCGCATGTGTTCCTGGGCGTCAACGCTCATGGCCTCGCAACGATCTGCAGAACGCGCGGCAACGACTGCGTTCACATGATCCTGAGAGGCGGCGCTCACGCGACCAACTACGATGAGCAGAGCGTTGGCGATTGCCTGGAGAGGATTGCCAGGTCGGGCGTGGGGAACCCCGCTGTCATGGTCGACTGCTCCCATGGGAACTCGAGGAAGGTGCACACGAACCAGCCGGTCGTCTGCGCCGAGGTCGCAAGGCAGGTCGCCAACGGCAACAGCGGCCTTGTCGGCGTCATGATTGAGTCGAACCTGAAGGGCGGCAACCAGAAACTGTCGAAGGAAGGCGGGCTGGCCGCGCTCGAGTACGGCCAGAGCATCACGGACGCCTGCGTATCCTGGGCCGACACTGTCCCTATGCTGGAGCAACTTGCACAGGCCGTTCGCGACCGACGAAAGCATCTGCCAGTTTAGGTGGTACTTTTCGTCGTATTGCGATACAGTGTCGTTCTGTCCCAGAAGACGCCGTCGTTCCTCGATGATCTTTACGTGTACCGCTATATAGGTCTAGTGGGCATCGACAATGGGTAGTTCTGGACCTGCTAGTTCGTTGATGGTGTAACCGAAGCGCTTGGTACACCGATGTTCGGCTATCGGTACTACATGTCGGATGGCCCGAGACGCTCATAGTGACATCATATCCTGCTGGTCTTCATCCGCTGTCGTCATGGGCAACACCCCCTGCTCCTCTCAGCAGTCCCATATGGTCTTACGTGTCTCATTGGAAATGAGCATGGCCAACGTCTCGGGACAGGACAGCGCGGTCCATTGGCAACCTCAGAATTTATCCATCCTCTTCTAGCTAGAGTGATGCCGATGCCTTATCGGATGTGCGTCTTCCAGAACAGGGAGCTGGCCGCATCAGCAGTCGCATTGACCTGTAGCGCCCGGAACGCTTTCTTGAGCGGGACGAGGTACCTCCATTTGACAACGAACCGTTTCCGCCTGTGGACGACCTCGGCGACGACGCGACGCCACGCTCGGAACGCTCTGGCTCGGTCGACGGCACGCTTCCAGATTCCCATGGCGTCCACCTTTCTTCGTAACGAGTCGAAGATCTCAGCGGTGCTCTGTTGGCATCTTCGAACACGTTGCGTTCTCTCCCGACAGGCAAACGCCCTCCAGGCGCTGAAAACGGCCGTCTGAAGTTCCACGTTCCTCTCATGCTGCGGGTGTTCGACCCTCTCCTTCCATCGATAGACAGCATCGCGAAGCACACGCGACAATACACGAGCCTGCTTGCAGCGGTTCCGCCATCGTTGCCATAATCGTCGCCATTCATGCTGCAGGTGAGCGGTATGGGCACGATCCAACGCTCGACGCAGCCGACGCTTTTGCAATGTCGCCAACGTCCACCTTCTGAACGCGCTGCTTAGGCATGCCCTCATGCGATTGAACGCGATCTGAGCATGGGGACGACGCAGGCTTGCTCGTGAGCGCCATCGATGCCACAGGCGTTTCTGCAGGCGCAGCGGGTAGACGACTTCGCTGACCAGGTGCCGGGTTCGATTACGGCCGTCGAAAACGGTCATCCAGTGCAGGAAGCTCCCTCGCAGGCACGAATACATTGCTAGTGAGTCGGCTTCTCGGGCCATGCGAGTCGCGTGTCGCCAACGACTCAACGCACGACGTCCACGACGGAACCTGGACGAACGCGTTAGATGCTTCACAGGCGGGTTGGCGTTTGCCGACGAACCTCCCCAGAGCATCGACATGTCGAGAAAGGTCAACGGCACAGAGGGCTGAACGCCAGCGCACGAAAGCGGCACGTCGAGCGCTACGATCCGCCAACATGTCTGCGAGGCGCATTAAGGTAGGTCGTTGCGCCCGATGGTCAGGTACTGGTTCGCGAGCTGGATGACCGGGGTTAGCAAGGGCAAAGCAGAGAGGACCAGTACGCTCACCTGGCGGTCGGCCCGGGCCGGAAGCGATGCCGCTGGTATTGCGGACCGCTGTGGCACAGCGCGCCTTGAACTCTGCACGACAGATGGCGTGCCTGCTGTCACCGGGCGGCGACGTTATGCCGTCGACGCGATGCTGAAGCTCGTCGCGAAGGCGCAGACGTCGACGATACGCCTCATGCCATCTGTAGAATGGGTTCGATGCCGCGTACGCTGCCGCTAGGCGGTCCAGCATCTCGTTTCTCCGGACCTGGATGAGGCGAAGGTGCCAGACCGTCAGTGCATTCCGGAGCAGGCGATCACGCCGCCATTGAATCAACGATGCCGCCAGCTGAGGCCGATCATGGTCACGAACTGGGGTGGAACGTGCCCAGAGGCGGAAGGACGCCGTTTGTAGCATAGCCGGGAACCTGGCGTGCATCCGATCGACGAGTGCACGACGAAGGCGCGACAAAGCGGACAGGTTGCAGAGGGTGACGAGGAAGATTTGGGCAGTGGTCTTCACGGCCAGCGACCTCGCTAACCGGATCTTCATCAGGACGTCTTCGAGACGCACGGATCGACGAGGACGGCGCCGAACGTATGCACCTTGACGTAGACCCATGATCATGGGCGCGCGTTCCACAACGACCGACGCGTGATCCCGTTTCAGGTTCAACGCGATCGCACTGCTGACGCGAACCTTTTCCTGCAACTCGTCCACTGCATTGTTCAGCGCCCGTTCCTTGATCCGCTGCTCGCGCCGAAGCTCCCGAACCTTCTCCCCGATCAGTCGAATCGACTGTAGACGAATAACGTACAGCGCTGGGGAAATCTCCTCTGGGGCATCAACGTCATCGTCCGTGCCACTTGCCGACGACGACGATGCAGCATCATCGGCAGCGTTTGCCAAACAGTCCTCAACAATGTCGTGGAGTGTTGTCAGAGCAGCATTCCTATGCTGGGTCTTCGTCCTCTTGGCAGGGCCAGGTGACGATGGCGGAGAAGTCGCACGCCTCGTCTCTTCGTGGTGCCTGAGGACCTCTTTGGTGCACTGGGCGGCATATCGTTGCCTTCTGCGAATGCCTTCCTCGACCCGACGAGCAATGGCAACGTTATGCGAACGGGACTGCCCGCCAGCGCTGGCGGCGATGACACGCGCCCGTGTCGGGTGTGAGCAGGGTGCTACGACTGTAGCCGCCCGCGTTGACGCATTCGACGTCGCCGGTTTCGCATTAACGGCTTCCTTGCGACTCGGTCTATAGGCCGGTTCCTCGTCGATGATCTTCTCATCGTTACGGTTCTGACTGTGGAAGATGTCGTCGCTAAGAAGATCGTATATCGCGGCGAGTGACCGAGCTGGAGGTTCTGCAAGCTTCGGGGGCGGTACTGCTGAAGGAGGCTCGATATCCTGTTTCGCAACGTGAACCGGCCGATACGATACAGGTTCGACGTTCAGGAGGTGCTCGTATGCGGAGGTGATGTCCCCGATGATGTCGCAAGAAGCGTCGGCGGGTTTCCCTCTCCGGCCCATGTCCCTGGTCCGCTTCTGGCCGCTGGTAATAACCTGACAGAGAGATGTCAACATCAACCCATACGCGATGTATGCGCGATATGCCCCACGACGTACTGGTGCCGTCGACCGACGATTGTACTTGGCGAGGCCGGTGCAGAGACGATACGGGCTGGGCGGTACCGAGGCCACTTCGCGCCCGACAATATCATGCCAGTCACGAGCGCCGGCCATTTCAGCCTGGCATGCTATGTAGCCAGTCACGTCCGACCGCCGACGCTATTAACTAGAACGCCCAGGAGGCCTCGAGCACAAACAGCACCAGCCAGTCACAAACGCGGCAATCGATCCCGCAGCGATGCAGCAGTCGAACGACGACCGCCCTATCATGAATGGCATACGACGACCATCGGTAGAAACAAGATGGTCCACAGACAGGGCAAGAAAGGGGCAAACGATTATGCATTGGCGTTGAGATGTTGTTCCCGCTCCTGTTCGCGGCTCAGACGAACGAAGAGCTTGAGCAGATGCAGGCGTGTTCGGGCAGGCGATTTCCCTTTCTCCATCGCGTAAATGTTCAGCCACGAATTCCTCTGCAGACCATGGACGGCGTCGAGCTTGATCGCGTCACGCTCTACACATCGCTAGGTTAGGTCGCCCCCCAGTGATAGTCGCCTGATACCCACCGAACCCGATCGGGCTGGACGACGTCGGCTGACTATGGTCGCTGTTCGCCGACGATCGCCCCGACCCCGAATTGGAATCGGACGCCGCCACCATCAACCCAGGTGGCACTGCCACTGGCAGGTCCTGTCGATACAACTTTCCCAAAAACAAACGCAAAAGTATCGTTATTTTCGTTGGCGTCACCACTCACCGCTCGCCAACCACTTTGGCAGGGACGGCGGTGGCCTGAGGGCTGCCAGAGCAAAACGCCCATTTCGGGATGGACACAGTGGGATTTACCACAGGGGAGGATTTGACAGCCGAATGCGCAGCGGACGACGCTTCGGCTGTGCGAACAATCCGTGTCAGGACGCGTATGCGTAGAACAGATCGAGGAAGGTGTCAGCAAAGACATGCCCTGAGGTGCCGTCGTAATGCGGATCCCTGGAACCCACTGTCGTGTTCCAGAGGCGCACATCGCACGCGTCTGGCCGCCGCCAGTGACCCGTGAGGCGTGCAACAAGCACTTTGAATGAGGCGTCCACGAGCCCGGGTTCTTCGCCACCGAGAACAAGTGTGGGATTCGTCCCTACCGTCGTCGCTAGCCTCGCTCCACAGGACAAGGGTACGAAGAGTACGCGGCCACTGGTCAGCGTTGCAGTACGTTACTGAACGGGTGACAGCGTAAAGCCATTGCTCCTGGGCCCGCCTATTCCCATCATCATGAAGAGGTCTGATTCTTGTTATTCAGTTATGAGGGTGTGCACCGGGAACTTCCATCAACGATTCCGATCCGCCGAGAACGGGACCGCCGGCCCATACCGAGCCGCGCTGTATAGAACACAGTGTCATGCCTCGTTCAGATGTGAACAGCGTGCGGTCCGTCGCCTACTATGATGGCGAGCCGCTCTCCTGACGTCGCTCGAGCTGCTCAATCGTCGTGTCGATCTGCGCCTGGGACGCGCCTCTGCAGACAGAGAGAATCATTATCGTCGGTCTCCCTCGAGTACGGTATCTCTCAGGGCGTCCTAGTGTATAGATTCGCGGTCGCTTACCCGACTGTTATCGTATTCCCGTTCTTCCGCCTCACCTGCTTCTCGGCTACTGCAGTCGCTTTGCCTTTCGCCTTGGCCGGCCCGGCCCCGATCTTCTCCTTCCCCGCCTCCTGCTGCGGCTGCTGCTGCTTCTTCTTCTGCGCCGTCGCCTTGTTGCTGTTCGCAGCGTTCTCGCTGCGCTGCGCCGCCTGATTAACCGGGCCGTTCTTCGTCTCCGCGATCTTCTTCGTTGCGGCCTGCTTCTCGTTCGCGTTCTTACCTCTGACAGGCGACAGCTTCGTCGTCGACCGACCCGACGATGAAGGCGACGCCGTCGCCGTTAACGCCACCGGCTCAGGTGCCAGGTACCCGGTCGAGTCGTCCCCAACGCTTCGCTTGCGTTCGTAAATTCTCGAGTACGACAGCATCTGGGGCATCGCCCCTGGGTAGTACAAAGGCGCCAACGACGGCAACGGTCCAGCGGGCCTGACGAGGCTCTCCTCCACCGTTGGTTTCACAGGTGCCATCGTTACAGGAGGCGGGAGGGCGCCTGCAGGGCGCGGCCGAGTAGGCACGCTGCCGCCCCTGGCAATCTCGTCGGTGTGCACACGAACGGCATCGATCGTCGATTTGATCTGGGCCGATAACGGCGACGCTTGCATCGGTTCTGGACCCGGTCGTTCCGTTGCCGGGGTCGCCAGGTCCCCTTCCGTCGGGAACGTTTCCATGATCTTCTTGATCTCGTCATCGAGGTCCTGCTCAGGAACGCCGTTATACTGGTGCCCGGCCAGGGAACACTCCCACAGACCTTCTGTTCGAAATCGAAGCTAACGGCGTCGTTCGTCGGTGGCCTGGTCGTGTTCGTCTGGACGACCGCTTTCCGCAGGCGATGCATGACGATGTCCTTCTGGTCGAGTTGCATGGCGCGCAGCAGGTACGTCAGCTTCTGCTCGGCGGTCTGCACGCGCCGGTTGTCGCGGTAGATGGTCAGGGCCAGGCGCGTCAGGCACTCGATCAGGTCGCGGAACCCGAGGTGCCCGCCCCCGTCCCGGCATGACGCCGCGAACACGTCCCCGATCTCGTCCTGCTCGATCAGCGTCGGCAGGATAGAGAACTCCTTGGCGAACGACAGGAACAAGGGCAAATCCATCGCACGACGTCCTCCAGCGTGCTCAATGCTCGCGTAGTGGTCGAACACTCGACGAAGAATGCGTTGGTACCTGGACGTCACGTTAGCAGACGCCACACGAGCAATTCGCACGAACCACCAACCGTTTCATGACGAGAACGACTTCGGAGATGACCGGATCGTCGATGACGACGTTGGACACGGCGTCGACCTTCAGGACCGGCGCTGAGCTGATGATCGTCTGACAGGCGACGTGGGCGAACCCGGTGCGAGCAGGCACATCTGCCTGCTCCGATGACGCCACGAGGTCGACGGGCGTCACGACCAGCTTTGGAAGAACGTACGCGTTACGTGCCTGGCGTAACGCGTCGACATCCACCTCGGATGGGAATGTTTGCTGGCTGGCCGGCTCCTGGAACGTTACTTTCGGTGAGGAATCAACCGGAGCCGGCGCCGCCTCTGGTGCAGGCGCTGCAGGGGCCGGCTGCTCGATAGGTTCAACCACTGCTGGCGGTTGCTCAGGAACGGGTGGTCCGCTCTCTGTAGCGACTGTTGCTGGCGCCTCCTCCGATGGATTGGGAGCGTCCTGGACCGTGGCGGGCGCTGCAGGAGCCTGGTCGTCTATCACAGGTGATGGGGGTTCTTGGGCCGGTGCTGGCTCTGCAGCAGGCGCTGGCTCGGGAGCTGGCGCTGGTGCTGGGTCAGCAGGTGCCGAGCTGGCAGGGGCAGCGTCTGCCATTTCCAGATGGCACAGGGACCGCTGGCAACTCTCTCTCTCACGACACTGAATCGCGTGCAACCCCCAGGCGCGTGTCACCGATTCTCACGAATCACCACCCCAATCGTAATATCTCATCGTGCGTGAGCAGCGGGCCCTCGGGATATAACATCGTCAATATGGCGTTTATAGTCTACATAGCTCACTCAGGATTGCATATCAAGGAGTCGACTGCTGGCAGCAAGGTTGCCGCAATCGGCCGCTCGTTTCAGATAGTGCAACGAGAGCGTCTTGTCGACGGGTACCCCGGCGCCGTTCTCGTACAGGCAGGCAAGGTTGAACAGCGCGCCAGGATGGTTCTGCTCAGCAGCCTTCTTGTACCAGTACATGGCCTGCGAGAAGTCCTGTACGGCGGGTACGCCTTCCTCCAACAACTCGCCGAACGCGTTCTGTCCATCGGCGCATCCCTGAAGGGCGCTGCTCTTGTACAGGTCGAACGCACGTCGCATGTCGGGCGCGCTGGTGAAGATGTCGGGCGGGCAGGCGGCGAGCCTACCAGTCAAGTACTGCCCACGTGCGTTCCCGAGCTTCGCGGCTGCTTCGTAATGCTCCCGGGCCGTCACCATGCACTTTTGGACGCCCATATCAGAACCGGCTTCGTACATGGATCCCAGCATGGCGTGTGCGACGCCCTTCGCCGAATCGTTGCCAGTGTCCAGGGCCCGCCTCAGCCAGTGTCGAGCCTGCTGGAATTGTAGGCCGTTCATCAGGCATCGCGCAAGGTTGACGCAGGCGTGTGCATTGCCAAGCTGGGCTGATTGCAAATACAGGTGCCTGGCCTCGACCGGGTCCTGAGAGACGCCGCGTCCTGATTCAGTGCAGATGCCAAGGTTGTTCAACGCGGACGCGTTGCCTTGGTCAGCACTCAGGCGGAACAGCGCGATCGCTTCTTCCAAGCGACGCCGGGCCCGACCTTCCTCGAGGTCGCTGTCGTCGGTCTCGCCAATGGACCGACAGTACAGCAAGTACCCGAGGTTGTTCTGCGCCTTGGCGAAATGCATGGAGGCAGCGATTCGGTACCTGGGAGACAGTTACGGTAAGCGACAGCTGGTAGAGCGTTTTCTGTTTCGCCATGTACCATTGTTCTGCAACCTCGAGATCTTTCTCAACGACGCCAAACGCGCTCCCGTGCTCGTGGAGCCACCCGAGCGACGTGATGGCCTCAACGTGATCCGCGCTGGCCGCCATTTCGAACAACTCCACGGCGTGTGACACATCACCCGGCTGGGTGCCCAGCTCCATCTGAAGTTCGGCCAGGCAATTCACCGCGTCGATTGATCCTAGCGCGGCGGCGCGCGTGAACCACTCCAGCGCTCGCGCCGTATCCCTCGACGCCATCCCAATGCCGTCCCGGTACATCCGCCCCAGGCTGTCCATCGCCGGTGCGTATCCCATCACAGCCGCCTCCTCGTACATCCGCTTCGCGGTCGCCAGGCAATTCGGGACGCCGTGCCCTGTGGTGGGGACATTAGGGCGCGGCCGTATATTGTGCGTGGCGACCCACCAAACAGGTGCTTATCAGCAAGGAGACACGTCGATTCGGCGCTCCCGATCGCATCGCAGGCGACCGCCGGGTCGGACTTCTCGTCGAGCGGCGTCGTCGGCATGGGCGCAATGGGTCGGGCGCGAACCTGAACGGCGGCGACGCGCAGGCGCGCGAAAGCGTCGTTCAGATCGTCGATATGCGAGCGGAGCGGGTCCCGGAACCGGGATCGGCGACGGAACCAGGCGGCCTGGGCGCGTTGCAGCGTGGAGCGGGTCTGGGCCAGCGCCTGCCGCAGGGACGCCAGCGCACGTTGGACGCGCCAGTCGTCGCGATGCTCGGACAGGGCGCCGCGAAGCTCCTGGAGGATGGCGGGTACTTGCTCCAGCCGGTGGCGAAGACCTGGCGCGACTCGATCGCCACCGACCTTGTCACACTGGTTGATCAGGTCTGCGGCGACCGCCTCCAACGACTTTGTCGGCGATGTCGCCGCGTTTATGTCAACGAGAGATTCCGCTAGGGACGGGCGCTTGCTGCCGCCGCCGCCCTTGCTGTCAGCGACATAGGACATGACCGAGATCACAGACACGCGAGGTTGTGCCGACGGCGGTCTCACAGACGCGACCTGCGCGCTGGAATTCCCCCGGGTCAGTAACGCTGTCATCCGTCGCTGGACTTCGGGACTGATCAGCTTCGACGACGGACGGGGCGACGAGCGCGGCATCGCCCCGATCATAACGCCCGCCATATACGCAAATCGGCACACGATGATCGATCACAACTGTACCCACACCGCCCCGGCACGTACCAACGGGGCACTCTTCGTCAACGTTCGCCAGTGTTCAGCATGGGCGGTTCCAGCCAGGCCGGCCAGGTCTGAATATAAAAAAACGCGACCTGAAACTCATCCTCGACTGGCGAAAGCGAGGCATGCAAAACGTGGGAGGGCAGACTACTGTCGGCGGGTCGGGGTGCGCGCGCGATATTGTGTTTTTGTCGGCGGCGGGGTCACTCGATGGTTGACGGCCCCGTCTAGGAGGCGGAGCGCCCGGCGAGTAGTCAAACGTCGTCGACGTGCGCCACGTCGATGGTTGTCGCTGCGCACGATGAGGTTCGCGCGGTGTCGCTGCGCCCGAAGCGGTCCGCTGTGGTCGTGCCTGCGTCGAGGCCTCCAAACAGACGCGTCGTAAGTCGGCGTATGCGGCCGTGACGATTCGTCAAGCGCTGATACGCACTGGTTCAGATATGGTGTCTGACATGCGAAACCGTGATTGAAGGTGGGGATCGTGGTCTGACGTGCTCGACGTGCCACATGTCCTTTCATCGAAACTGCATCGATCCCGTCCCGGGCGACAACGAGCATCCAGACGCTGTATTCGTTTGTCCTGATTGTTCTTCAGGCAAGGTAAATGCTGTACAATCTAGTCCGCCTCATTTCGTCAATGCGAATCAATTACTTCGCCGTATTCTGTAACGCTTCTGATTGGACGGTCCGCGTAGACGGCCTGTTTCGCTTGCGGCGAACCGATTGCATCGGTAGAGTCGGATGGACGAAGATGTCCTACTCGCTCATGCCGTCGCGCGTACCATCTGTCATGCTGGAAGGGACTGTCGACGGATCCGACCCGTTGCTCTAGGCACCAGTGCCATAAATGTGCCAAATTCGACGTCACGTCCTCGATGAGCTGTATCCCCGTTCAGTGCTGCATACGCTGCCCAAAGTCAGTGTCGGTAGTGCAATTCGGGTGGCAACGATTCCTGACATCGGTATGGCCAGGGCGTTTCACATTTCATGTCTCCCGAAATCCGCCCGCCGCATCGACTTGGGCAAATCGGGGCACTTCTTCCTCTGCGCCGAGCACGAGATGCGCCCCAACACCAAGCTACGGGTCGCTATCGTTGTGCTGCCTGAGTGGGCTCTGAAACTCGGACAAGCGTGCCTGCGCCTGAAGCGTAAAGAATTCACACTGCCACCGTGGATTCTCACTGAGGCCGACCGCCTGGCTGCTGCCGATCTCGAACGTCGCCATTTAGAGCGGAAATGCAAGACCCTGGCCCCGAGTACTGGTGAGCCGTCAGGAAATTCCCATACCTGAAGAAAAATCGTCTGATTTGAAACGGTTTGACTTCGCAGGCGTTCCTCGTCGCAAGCCTGCACCTAAGTGGACACCAGAGGAATCGCAGGCTCTGCTGGCTGCTTACCGTAGCCACGGCCGTGATCTCGACGCTCTGTGCTCTGTTGTTCCGAATCGTACTGCTGGGATGATCAAGAACTATTTAAGCAACTATCGGAACCTCGTCAAGAAGCGCCATCCGAGCGAACCAGGGGCGAACGAGTTAGCATTGAAGAAGCGGAAGTTAACGCCGACCAGCCAGGCCGCCCAGGAAATCAACGATTCTCCAGGTGAGAGGTGCACCAACATCACCGGCAGGCCCAACCAGCACGTAACGTATCGTCATGGCAGGCCCGAGTTCTCCACCGCAGCATAGTTCCAGGAAGTACCGACAGTGCTGTGTCTGCCAAAAGTGGGTCAACGTCAAGAGCATCGCTAAGCACAGGCGAGGTCACACTCCTGCTGAGGACGTGACCCAGAAGAATGCAAGTACAGCCTCCACGTCATCGTCAGGACGATCTACGCGTGCAGACGCCCTGCAATCATGTGTGCCTCCGGACGCGACGTTTTCGTTAACACCACCTGAGGGGTTTGTCGTTACCCCGTTCCGCTATCGAACGAAGAACGTCTACGTCGGTTCAAATGGCCCGTCACTCCAACGCCTCGAAGATGCCCCTCAATGCACTTGCAACCCTGGTGACAGCTGTGCCGACGACTCGTGCATCAATCGCGTCATGCAATTCGAATGCGACCCGCGATGCTGCCCGTGCGGGAATGCCTGCCAGAACCAGCGCTTCCGGAAACGACAGTACCCCAAGATTCAGCTCATCTACACGCCCGATCGTGGTTGCGGCATGATGTCCACCACGTCGATCGCTGCCGGCGACCTCGTCGTCGAGTACGTCGGCGAGGTCCTGAATCGTGACGAGTACGCGAAACGCATGCGCGAATCGTCCGAGAAATCGGAAACGAACTACTACATGTTCGCCCTGTCCAGCAACGAGATCATCGACGCCAAGTACGTCGGCAACTACGCCAGGTTCATCAACCATTCCTGCAATCCGAACTGCCGGGCGCAGGTCTGGATGTCCGGCGGGGAGCAGCGCGCCGGCATCTTCGCCATGAACGACATCCCGCCCGGCACCGAGCTGACCTACGATTACCGCTTCCAGCTGCACGACGCCGTCCTGCCCGACGCCGAGAACGGGACGCCATGCCGGTGCGGGTCGGCGAATTGCAGCAAGTTCCTGGGCATGCGCCCGCAGCGGCTCGTGTCGGAGAAGAAGCCCAGGGCCAAGGCCATGCCCAAGCTGGTCAAGGACCCGCTATCGCTCTATAGCATGTCGCAGATCCGGCGCCCCGCCCAGCTGGACACCGTCCTCTCCTGGCAACTGTCGCGACCGGACGTGTTCGCCAGCGCCGCCGCCCAGCTCGGCGTCTACCTGGCCAGGAACCTGGACCGCGTTCGTGTCGCGCGCCAATCCCAAATCGCCGATCACGTCGAGGCCGGCAGGACCGACCGGCAACCGTCGTCGTCGTCGTCCAATGACGACTGAGTCGTCGGGTTGTGTGTTGTTGCTCTGTCTAAAGAAGTACGGCTGACTTAACGACGGTGTGTGCGTCCGCAGACGCGGCGCCGGCGGCCAGTAGTGCTATGTTTAGCCATGTGGTAAACTGCGCGCAGCTGCTGCTAAAACGGTGAACGTGGCCGCGTGTGGGCGGGGCGGCCAGCGACTGGTCGGCAAACGGGAAGCAGGGCGGCGACCGCGTACCCGCCCACAGCCGATTTCGCGTGACAGAGCGCCTCCCTTGCGTTGTCCTGGTTTCCCGATTGCATGCCCGGCGCCACCGTTCCGGCGGTCGGATCGGGGTCGTCGTCGTCGTCGTTCTGGGTCCGGGTCCTGGACAAGCGGTCCGGGAAGTACTACTACTGGGACAAGGTCACCAACAAGACCGTCTGGAAGGAGCCGCCCGGCTATGCCGCCCAGCAGGCGTCGCCCAACCCGACGCCGACGCTGGCACCCAGACCGGCCGCCGACAGCAGGCAGGCCGTCCCCAGTCGGCCCGGCCCTTCCAAGACGGCCCCGCCCGCCGTCACCGCACCGCCTGTAGATCGGTCGCCGCCCAACACCTGCCCTGTGGCAGCATCCTACGATGGCACGTCGCGACGGCCGTCGTCGGCGGGTCCGTTCCCATTGAGGGACTGTTCGATTCGTGCCGGGCCCGCTGCCGTCGATCCCGACACGTCGGGGGACGCCATCGGGGACGCGAAGGCACCGCAGCAGGACGGTGCCGTCGAGCAGGCGGGGGAAGTGGAGCAGGGTTTTGATTTGGAGGCGGGCGACGTTGTCCCGCCCGATACGTCTGTGCCGGTCGTCGTCCTGCACCCTGCGACGACGTCGACGCCGGCGTCTTCGTTCCGGTCGTCGACGTCGCTGTTGCAATCGTTGAAGTTTGCGAAGCACCGCAGCAACGTCGTGCAACGCGTGCTGCGCATCGGTGGCATCCTGACCGAGGACCAGCTCATGTCGTTCCAGAAGACGCCGATCCGGAAGGCGCTGCTGAAGCAGAACCGGCAGCTGGACGCCGAGGTCATGCAGGGCTGCAAGAACATCCAGTCGTACATGGAGGATCGCGCCAGCTCGAAGCTGCCCGTGTACCACGCCCAGAAGCTGTTGAAGGCGGCGCTGGCCGGCGACTGTCACTTCCGCGACGAGCTCTACCTGCTGGTCTGCAAGCAGATCCACAACAACCCGAACGACTACCACACGCTGCGCGGCTGGGACCTGATCCTCATCTTCCTGGCCGCGTTCCCGCCGGGGCCGTTCTCCCTCGTCTACCTGAAGAAGCGCATCGAGGCGGCCACGAGCGCCGAGATCCTTCGCCGCGCCTCGGCCGTCGCCGATCGCATCCCCCAGATCTGCCGGCTGGGCCCGAGGCGCAACACGCCGTCCCTGGCCGAGATCTCGTCGATCCCGCGGTTCAAACAGCTCGACATCGTCGTGACGTTCCTCGACCGGAGCACGCGCATCTTCCAGGTCGACTCGTACACGACCGTGCGCGAGTTCCGACGCCAGATCGGCATGAAGTGCAACCTGACGGTCGCGTCGCCGTTCAACCTGTACGCGGTGTCGGCGACCGGCCAGCGGAGCGCCCTGGACGGCGACCGGTGCGTTCTGGACCTGCTGGTGGCCCTGTGCGGGTCGGACGTGCCCGCGTCCGCCGACGCCCCGTTCTGCATGGGCGGCATGCGCATCGAGTACCGCTGCGAGATCGTCCTGCCGATCGACCGCACCGAGATCGCGTCCGACCTGACGGCCGTCCACCTGATGTACTCGCAGGCCGTCGAGGACATGCGCACGATGCCCAAGATGCACAGCATCGACCAGGCGGTCGACATGGCCGCCTTCCAGCTGCAGGCGACGTATGGCGACGCGAAGCGCGACATGCACACGCCGTCCTGGGTCTCCGTCCGCATCAGGGAGATCCTGCCCGAGTGCATCGTCCGAGGGCTCAGCTCGCACCTCGCCGAGATCGAACGCGTGGCCAGCGCCATCTCCGCTGGGTACCTGGCGCTGAACGGGACCTCGCCTCACGCCGCCAAGGTGGCGTTCATTCGGGCGGCCGAGTCGCTGCCGCTGTACGGGTCGACCGTGTTCGACGTGCAGTACGGCGCCAAGGCGAGGTTGCTGGCGATCCTGCACGTGGCCAGCAGCGGCGTGTACCTGATGGACCGGACGTCGAAGGAGGTTGTCGAGGCGATGCCATGGGCGACCATCGAGAGCCACGGCAACACGGATGACCGCCTGGTCCTATCCGTGAAGCGCAACGCGAAGGCGTCGATCACGATCATGCACCCGAAGGCCGCCCACATCAGCAAGCTGATCGGCGACTACCGGGCCGCCATCGCCAACGGCCTCCGGGCCATCTACTGACCCCACGCGCCCCTCCGCCTACGTCCTACCTGCCTACCTCACTGTCAATCCCGCTTAAACTAAATACAGACCCACGTCGATTCGCAGTGTTCCTGTACAGACATGGCCTGTTTTCTGCAAAGCACTGCTGCTGCCAGTCGCGCAGTAAGCGAACGTGCGAGATGCGCCACTGCAGCTGCAGGCCGCAGGGCGGAATAGTGCGTCCACGGGTGGCCTGTCTCTGTTCACGGCCGACTGCCGCATGTGCACTGGTTGGCGTGATCGCCAGGATACTGACATCGTCAGCTACATCAGCCATCGTACAGCGGCCATCCTCGGCAAACACGTACTGATGAACCTCCCGCAAGAGATGGTATCCAGTGTGACACACAGCGGTGACGCCAACGCGTGTAGGTGCAGTTTAATGGTCACGTTTCCGAGGCGGTCGTCATTCGCGCCAGCGACTTGCAGCATTTGTCGAAGGCGTCGCGACAGGACTGGACGGACAGGCGCCGGCTGCTGCTGATGGACTGGATGGATTTGCATCGCGCGGCGGTCTCGAACTCGTTGATCGTGGACGGAGGGATGACGACGTTATTGCTGTCGTACTTGGCGCATGCGTCGCGCGTTCTGGCGAGCGACGACGACGCTTTCGCGATGAAATCACGAAGGACGACACGCGTCTCGACGATGGCTTGGACGATGCCGGCGTTGTGCGAGGACAGCGATCGCTTGGGAGGGATCTGCCCGGCCCAGACCTCGGCGAACAACGTGACGAACCTGGCGGCGAACATGGAGAACGAGACGATGCCGGGCAGGGTGCCGTCGATGTCCTTCAGCAGACGGTCGACGTGCGCGTCCAGGGCGACTTGGCACAATTGCAATTGCCGCTGCACCGCCTTCCACCTGACCGTGTTGTCGTCCTGGTCCTGCTGAACCACCGTGCTCTTGCCGAGTGCATCCTTCGACGCCGACCACGATTCCGCAATGCAGCAGGCGAGCTCCAGGATCAGGAAACACAATCGCCAGTGTTCCATAGCCAGTGCGTCGTCCCCGTCTCGGTCGTCTTCGAGCCCGAGCTGTGCAATGGAGTCGGACAGGGCGCGTAACGTCGACCTGTCGACGCGAGCGGTCAGGAACGACAACGAGCAATCCAGCAACGCGAGCTCCGCGAGGTGCCAGTTGCTGTCTTCGGGTGCCACCTTCCAGGACGACGCCATCGGGAACGGGGCAGGTTTGTTCAGCGACGCCGATCGGGCCGCAGGTGGGCCACGCGACATGATCAACGAATGGTCGTCGTTCACGAACAGGTCGGCAGAGTTGACAGGAGGCGGATCCAGGTCCGGCTGCCTCTTGCAGGCCTTTGGCGTGATGTCGCCGACCATCAGCAGGTGCACTAGCGCTCGGTACCGATGCGCCATGGCCAGGCGGAACGAGTGGCGCAGGCGATGCTGGAACTGGATGAAGTCCATCGCCTGGTCCAGGTGCTCGCACCGGTACGCCAAGATGACTAGGTCGGCGGCGTCGATGCAGTATTGGTCGTAGAATTCCACAATGTCATCCGCCACCGACCTGGCATGCGACACGAACCCATAGCGTAATGCGTCGCTCATCACCAGATGCGACAGCGTATCCAGCTGAGCGACAGCGCTGGTTAGCCCATCAGGCAAGTCACCGACCTGCCAACAACGTTACCTGCACTGATTTCACGTCGAGGGCAGCGTAATGGGCGAAGGCGGTCGCGAACGCGCCAATGGCCGGGTGCGAGTAGAGTCGAATGAGAAGGAGGCGGAAGTGGAAGTTGGACGAGGACAGGGTCAGGCCATGTTCCAGGACGCCGATCGCGTCCAGAACGTACGACGGGTCGCCAGTGTGTTCGTGCAGGTCGACGAGCGCGTGCGCACAGAGCAGGCACAGGTCGTCGCCGGGTCGGAACTCGCTGGGCTCCAGGGACGTGCCCGCGTTCACCGCTGTCACGAACCCGTTGAACAGCGACACCGCCTTCTGGCGCAGCAATTCAGCGGGCAGTGACGCCAACGATCCTGCCGACCTCGCCACCATCTCGAACGACGCCCTCTGGCGAACGCGCTTCTCCGCGTTGCCACCCTTATCGTCCTGCAACTTGTTCATCATCTCCTGGACGCCGTTCAGGACTTCGCGAGTGACGTAAGGCGCAACGTCGTCGATGAAGCAGCGCGTCGTGCTGAACCGCCGGAAGTAGGCGACGACGAGATGGGCAACGGGTCCCATCTTCGTCGTGTGCACCAGTCGCATCTCGGCGATAAAGGGCCCGCGCTTACGTGTGTCTTGCTCCTGGAGAGCGATCAGGAACGCGCGCGCGTCCTGGGCGGTCCCCAGTGCAACGTGTGCGTCCACAAGAAGGTCCAGGTACCGCATGTCGTCCTGGCTGTGATCCTGCACGAGGCGCTGGACAACCTTGATGCATTCGGCAGGGTCTCCAGCACGCAGCAACGATCGTGCCAGGATCAGGAGACGATCCGGGTCGTCGTCACGCCATAACGACCCAGTCGGTCCAGTCAACGTCTGGATGGCCGCCTTGTAATCACCCTGCCGCCACTGGACCCGAACGTACATTCGGACACGTTCCATTGGCATTGGTTTGCCGGCGTCGTGTCGTGACAGCAAGGCGGCGGCCAGACCCAGCAACCGAGCGTGACCTGACGAGGCTGGCTGGATGTCACCGGGGCCGGCGAGAATCGATTCGCGGGTCAGGGCGCCGTTCTGCAATTCGATGGACAGTGCCGCCCATTGAGCGTACCGCTCCGTGCCGAACAGTCGGAAGAGCGTCATGGCTGCCTGCTGCATGGGCAGCAGCTTCCACTGGCGAAGATGGGCGAAATGCAGGCCGATCAACAGCGTCTCGTCGTTGGGGTTCTGTTTGCAGGCGAGTTCGTAGGCGCGCGCGTTCCAATCCAGGCGTTGCAGGTCGCGGAACACGACGAGCATGGTCTCGAGAACAGCAGGTTCCGTCGGTGACAACGCCAGAAATCGCTCACAGACGTCATACGACTGTTCGATACGGTCGCCGCGGACGAGCGCCATGGCTTTCAGCGCCAGCAGGATCGCGTCCTCGCCGAATCGGTTCTCGGCATTGCGGATCAGCTTCAGCGCCTGGCGATATTCACCAGCGTCCAATGCGTCCTGTGCAGCACGCGAACGACGATCAGGACATCGGGTGAAGGCGGACGCAGGTCGCTAACGTACGTAGATCGGGCCGAGTTTGACGCGCATCAGGCCGCGGATATGAGCTGCAAGTTCGCGCACTCCGACGGGATTGCGAGTTGCGACAGACCGAGGGCAGACAACGGACAACCGGCGCTGGAGAGGGTGCGACGACAGGGATGCAGACAACACTGTAGTGTGGAACATTCGCCAAACGGGCGCATGGGTGTACGTGCCCACTTGTAGGTATTCTGCAGTGCGTGAATTTCAACGCGCAGCACACAGAGACACCTTTGTGGCAACCATTCAGATGGTTTGCTTAACACGCATGGGGAAGACATGATGATTGGTGACAGCGCAGACAGGTCGAGGTCTCTGTCGATCCACTCCGTGAAGATTGCCAGTCGAAAAAAATTGACCGTCAATACCGCCGCCAGGTTTCGAACCTGGGCCCTCCGAAGAGGACCAGCGCCTAAAGCTGGCGTGTTAGACCACTCCACCACAGCGGCTGAACACTGTCCACGGGACACAAACAGGCACTGAACAAGTTTGCACCACTCAAGGTCCCAACGTGTGAAATTATCAGTGATGGTTTGAACGAATGGCACTTGTTTGACACCTAGGCTGGAATCAACGTCATTTCGACGCCATATCGCGGCAGTTACGATTGCGCCACCCATCCGAAACGTAAACTGGAATACCCATCGTGAGTCCGGTACACTTTCGAGACCGCTATGGTTCGTAGAGAATGGTGAAGTACGACGACGTCGTGTCAGGCATCCGGTTACGTTCATACAACACCGAATGTGCCGTATCTCATTCCGAATTGCGAAGCCAAATGGTGTTTGGCCTGTCCAGTACTCGGGAGGGGGACCACCGGGGAACCGCATGGTGATGTAACCTTTTGCCGAATCCACCCGCCACACACGGAAGGCATGCTTCGACAGAGTGGCCTTCGATTCTTCAATATATGTTTATGACGACAGTGCTTCGCTGGTGTTCATCACGTCAACGGCTCGTTGGATGATGGGTGCAAACCGCGTGCCGGATTGACGAATTGCTAAGATGTGCCCGCCCGGCATCCATGCCATTTCGCTGTGCGTACTGATCTCCGCCAACATGTCGTGCAATTCCTGGCTCTCGACCGGGTGTACGCATCGGTCGTGCATTGCCGCGATGCTCATCGTCACCAAGGTCAGCGCCTGCTTCGATTCTTTTCGCCATTCCACCATCTTCCGGATGTGCTTCCTGGCGAATAGTTCCACCATATACAGCTGCGCCTGTGCGATGTTCTTCGCACCTGTTCGGAAATGTGTTTGGAATTGGCGTTCTGCGTTGTCCTGATGCGACGCTACCGATGGATTTGGCGATGTTCTTCCAGTCGATCCAGGCGGCCAACGCGCCAAAGATGAATGGGCGGCCTGAACACGGCGCAATGCAGGGGACGAGGGCAACCGGTTCCTTGGTAAGTAGAGCTGCGCCCGTGGCCGGGACGGCACCAGCTGAGATGCCCGTAATGCACACGCTGGCGGCCGGGAACTGCTTACGCGCCCAGCTGACCAGCATGGCGCCCTCGAACATGGCCACGATGCTGGCCTGGAAGAACTCGGACACCGTCCGTATCAGGAACCGCTCCTGTCCCGGCGGGCGCCTGGATCCATACCTCCAGTGAAAACAGTCAGTTCTTCCGGAAGGACCATGTCAGGATGCCCCACCTACATGGGTATCATCACCAGGATGGATGCCGTCTGGGAATCCACGAGCCGATTCGCTATCGCGTCTCGTCTGAAATCGAACGTTTCGTCCCCCGTCATCTGGAAATGAATAACAACGCCTAACGGGCACGCGCATCAAACCGGCGTCTTGGCAGAGGCTGGTGCCCAATGCCTTACCCTTGACCGGGCCCTTGGTTGGGCGTACGAGCTGGAAGTGGGCACGGTGACATTCCTTTGGAAGAAAGTGGGGGAACGGGGCATCGAACGTCGCCTCCTCGACCGTGTACGCACCGTTCACCTTTGACGTCGCTGGCCGATCCTCCCAGACGAGATTCGTTAAGTAGGGAATGCCTGATAGGCCCAAGCACGCGCGCCTGATGACCTCCTCGGATTCATCCAGGACGCTGACGTCGCCGATGCCATCGGCGAACAGGCGCCCGCTGTCGTAAACGGAGCTGGCGTGCACGGCGACGGTGTCCACGAACCCGACCGCCCACGAGATCGTCTCCATGGCCATTTTAAACTTCTTTTCCACCTCCATGCCTGCAGTCGATCGTCCCACCCGCCTCGGTTGAGATATGTTTAAGGACACGGGCGCCCGCGAACGGAACAGATATTACGAATGTGGCGACCTGATAGTACGCGTGCGGATACGACAAGTCGATATCCTGGTTCAGCAGTCCACGCAGGGTCGTCTGGGGCACGCGTCCGAACGCATCGCACCATCGTCCGGTAACATACGTATCATAGCCCGGGTTGATCCAGGCACAGCGTTGCCACAACTCCATGAGGTTGCACCCGTTTCGCCATGGGCTGGAACCCGCGACAACCCAGTAAACTGTTCGTCGACCTACAGCATGACCGCACCGTTTACTTAACGGGGAGATGATTATACGTTGGAGCGTGTGGTCGCCATCGCCATCAGCGATACTTCTCTATATACTACTGTCGTTGGCGTCGGGCTCTGGAACGCGTCTGGACGATGTTCGGTTCGTAGTGCTGGGACGCGAAGGGCATGCTGCGTCCGAGGTCGGCGATCAGAGGCTGGGACTGGCGAAGGACGCGGTCGGCGGCGTTGCTCCACAGGCCACGAATGTACTTCAGGCCGAGGCGGAATCGGTCCGGCTCCACCCTGTTCACGGAGCGAACGATGTGGGCACCCGTATAGAGACTCGCGCCGATAATGATGCAGGACACGATGGTGAATACGATCAAACCGACGCCCGGGTACTGAACGATCGGAGGCGGCAGGATCTCCATCGCCCTTGATATCGTCTGGTGCATGCGCAGAGCGGTCCTCAGGTTCCTCAGGCGAATGTCGCTGTCATCCGTCTTTTTCCTCGCGGTTTCAATCGCAATCAGCGCCTTCAGCGCGTCCACGATGGCAACGTGCGCGTAAAACTCCTCGCGTAGCTGATCCGCCTCGGCAACGCTGAACTCATGGTCGGCCCGCTTCTGGAACGCCACGATATCATCCAGCGTCTCCTTCGTCAACCCACGCACGCAGCACGTTAGCACAAGCTCTCGCGCCAGCCTGTTCTTATCGCCGATCTGCGCCAGCACATCGTCGTTGATCTTGACGGCGATCGCCTGCTCGCGTTTCGACCCGCTGAACCAGCCTTTCGACGCCGCCTCGGTACGCAGGCTTGCTAGCGACCTGCACCCGCTCGTCTGGAGAATGGGCGCCGAAGCCGCAATGCCAACCACGATCACGGACGACACGATCGCCACCGCGACGCCCATGCCGGTGACTGCGTCTCGCAGTCGCACCAGCGTTACTGGACGCCGAAAATAGTTCACTCGCGGACAGTGTGGACTGCAGAGGGCGGCACGAAGCCACGAACCCACGGCACCGGCACGAACCCCGCGACGCTGCAGTGCTCGGGTACGGTCCGGCACCTATGAACTTGTGATATCTTCGACAGGCAAGGTCGAACGGCATTTATACAATATTACGGTGGTGGAGGGCCAGGGAGCATAGGGCGCGGCGCTTGGGTGGGCGGGGCCCAGTTCATGACGGGCCTGGTCGGGTCGTGCGGCGGGCACGGCCAAACGTCATCGTGGTCGCATTCGTCGACCTTGAACGATTCGACGTTGAACATGCGCCCGTCGTCGTTGACGTGGTAGCACGAGTTTTCGGTGCCGCCGATGGAACCGCGTAGCGTCGATTCGGCGCCCCGGTGCCGCAACAGATTATATCGAAATGCGAGATGGGGACGATCCTTGCGATACGACGCGCTGCGGTATTGTTTCAGGCGACCAGGTACTGGTTGCAATGGTCACAAACACACCTTTGTTCAGTCTCACCGGCAAACCACTCGACAACAAGATGGTCAGGCGGGCGGCGACGCTGGTGCTCGAAAAGATAATCGGAGAAGATGGGCATGTCTTTACGTTTGAGGAAAATGCCATTCATGCCTTCAGCCATAACGAGTGCAATCCAGTCAGGTGCATACCTGTAAAGACTGCCAATAAGAACAGGAACATGTCTAACAAAATTCGCGCCTGTACCGGTAGGCTTTAGCCAGGAGGTGCAGGATGGCTTCAAGACCAGAAGGGCATAACCAGAAGTCGTCCTCAAGGAACATGAAGTACGACGGGGACAAATCGTATGCCAATCGCATCATTGAAACAATATCCCTGGTCTGCTTGCGGACGCGCCACGACGGCACATCGGGATTGATGAATTCGTTGGCAGGGGGTTCTTCCAAGTCCTCTGCTGTCAGTCTCGCGTCGTTCTCTACGAAGATGAATTCCGGCCTGTGCGACAGTCTGGACTGTGCTTTGCCGAACGCCGAATGCTTAGCACCATTCTTGACAATTAATACACACTGAGAGGGACGTCAGCAGGTGTCACAGCAGCGAGCATCAGAAACCCTACAATTCTTCGATACATCGGATCATTGGGGTCCTCTGGAAGCTGTTCGAGAATACGATCCAGCGTCGGATTCAAATAATCGGTCTTCCTGGCGAGCGTCGGCACACCAAACAAAAGATATGGCGGCAATTCAGAAGGCGGAGCCCTTGTCGGGTTCGGAACTGCGATGATAGGTCTCGGCGTCGTCGCGCTCGAGTACAGCAATCGCAGCACGCTCAGCATAGCGACCACCAGCATCATGAGCGAGACGACTCTGACGACCGGGTTCGTACTCGCCTCCGCCCATGCCCGTCGTGACGCACGCCGCAGCAACCGCTGATCGAACATGGCCATGCGGGCGCGCGCACGCCCGAACCACGCAACCCGCCACAGATCACGCCCAGCAGTACATCTCCCAGGCACTGCCGATGCGCTTCGGGCAGCGTCAGCGTCAGCGGTTTGTTCCTGAAATTCCGCCGAGCGCCCTGCCCCTGCCACGGATTTCTTTTGCCCAGATGTTTGTTTTTGGGGACGTGGGGCATTGTATTCGTGAAGGACGGGCAGCGTCTTCGCTCCGCCGCACAGTGAGCAGTGGTGCAGCGGCAGTCATGCGCCGTCGTCTCTGTGTCCCTGTCTCGTGATGGTGGCCATGGAGGTGGCGTTTTCCCGACAGCTACGGGTCCACAATTTGCGGAATGCAGTGGAGGGGAACCCTATTCGGGTTTGCCGTGACGACAGTCAGCTGCACCTCCTGGCGCCGATCGTGCCGAAGTGTCCAACAGCCAGGACCTGCGAAGGCGGCTGCGGTTCCGTACCTGTAGTGAAATCTGTACCGGAGCCAGTTTTCCGAATGACAACGAGACAGATACAGGTACTTGGCAGTTTGCAGCCCGAGAACCCCACCTAACCGCGGTCAATGCACGCTTAGCTTACGCATCGTCACATTGCTGTTGTCATTGCGTGCGTGCGAAACCCGAGTCACGAACGTCTTCGGGAGCGTCTTCGGACGCTGGAGTTCGTTGGGTGCGGGCTGACCCAGGCGTTTATGGGTTTGGTGCAGAAGTTGGTATCTACAGACATTGTACGACCATCTCTCGTCTGACGCCGACTGCCAGCTGAGCGTGTCCCGCAGATGCCAAACCTGGAATGCGTTAATGTTTCGAACAATCCCCTGGGAGACACTGGATTCGACAATCTGTGCAGAACCTTGCGACAATGTGCACGCCTGAGGGCATTCACTGCCGTCAACGTGCAACTATCACCTCGAAACGGTCTCAGTGAGCTTGCAGGGCTGCTTTCCGCCTGCCCGACTGTCGACGAGATCAGCATAACGTCGACGGTCGAGCCGTCCTTTGAAATCCAGCACCATCCGAAATTCATGGTACCCGTCATCTGATGAAGACTCGGCTCACCGTGACACTGGTGTGCCCAGGACTTCGTTCTCAACGCGAAACATTCAGCTGGACAGCACGTCAATGTACATCGGTTTCCGGTTGATGTCCACAAGATGAAGCATCGTCCAGAGTTGGAGAATCGGTTGGGGCCCAACGGCATCATGTCCTTGGCACAAAGTCTCACAGCAGCAAGATTGCGACGACTGGATTTTGGAAACATCGCGACATCGGACAGCATGGACGGCCTGATAAGGCTTTTGAACGCATCCGTCCTTGCCGAATCACTGAAGTGCCTCCGGATAAGACTTCCGATTGCGATTACAGGCCATGATGTTCAGCTACTCGACGCCCTTCTGAACGTCGTCCAGAACCGACCCGACCTGGATCTCGACTGCATCTGGATACGGTCCCCGCCAGTGATATAATCTCGTACCGTTGTTCGGAACACTAATTGCCCGCTGGCGTCCCGCTAGTCGGATCGAACACTTGTCTAGCAAAGATAGACGGTCCAGCGTCGGCCGGCCACCAGGCTCGACACATATCACGTGATAGACGCCTGCGGCCATTGCCAGGTGCCCAGGTCTGTGTGGCGTCCCGCAGGGGCCAGGAAGGTTGAACACTGCGGCGGCGACATTGTCATTTTGAGACGGCGCGGGATCCCCGAACCTGTCCTCGGGTGCGCGAGGCCCACTGTGTTCATGGATAGCGACACCGACAGGACGCTGGACGATGTTACTGAAGGCGAGAGGACCGTCGATGACGGAACGGCAGAGGCCATGATGGTGGACAGCGAGAGAAGAGATGCGGACGCGACGCAGGACGACGAGGAGCAGCGGGTTGTGCCCGATGACGACCCGTACGCCATCCCGTTGTCGCCGTTGCCCGTCAACATGCCTGCGTCGCCTGCGGATCACGGTGCTCATCCAGCGGCTGACGATGCGCAGAATGAGACGGAACCACCAACGACGGCTCGACGCCTGACTGGGTTCATGCAATTCAACAGGCAGTACCGCGCTGACCATAAAGGCGAGCTGAAAGGCAAATCGTTGAAAGAGTCTTCCAAGGTATCCCGTGGAAATCCACGATTGGGCTGTTACCTGATATTGTGGTAGATCGTCAGTGCTGCTTGGCATGCGCTGCCAGAGGAAGAACGTACCGCCATGAAAGAGCAAGCCAAACAGGTATCTCAGGCACATGCAGGTGCCACTCAGTTGGAGAAGAAAGACAGCGGATCTTCTCTGCCTGTCGGATCCATCCTTCCAGTACGTTCTAGACTTATAGGTGCTCGGCTCGGGATTGATTGTGCATGTTCTTCTGGCATAGGTGTCGCGGGTGAGGAAGGTGATCACGCTTGACCCAGATGTTCACGCCGTGTCAAAGGAAGCGACGCTGATGATGTCGGTTTGCACTGTGACGAATCGTGCCATTGTGTGTGTGTGTGTGTGTGACGTTGGTGGTTGCAGAACGGCGTCTGCCGAGTTGTTCTGTGCATCGCTGGCGAAAACTGCTATGCGGTTGTCGAGTTCAAAACGAACCCTGCAGGTGCGAGATGTCCTGCAAGCCATTCGTACTGAGCGGACACTCAAGTTCCTTGCTGGCGCATTCAACAAGAACAATGAGGCAGACGCGAACCGAAGCACGTCGGGAACGAAGAGAACTCGCGCTTCGAACGCTAGCGAAGACAACAGGCAGGCGCACAAGACGTCAAAGATAACCTCGTTCTTTAAAGGCACATCTGTCACTGGTTACTCTGTATCGCCCTGTGGCGCCATCAGCACTTGCAGCTGGCAACTATGGTCCCGACAATGTATCAACTTCGGTCTCTTCGGGTTTGGTGGTAACGTAGAGTGAAGTGGTTGGCATCCTGGTCGTCAAAGGGATCCAGGTGAACACCAGAAACGGAACCGCTGTTTCTCAGATTACAGCGGCAACATTAGAAATCTCGCTAGCAGAGCAACAGTGCGATTTGCCGTCTCTGGACGTGAATGCGGTTTGTCGAATGTATCCAACGGATGATGCAAGTAAGGTAATATTCTCATACACGGGACGTTGGTAAGGTATCCGTGGCGGACACCGTGACGCAGTCCGTGGGTCGTGGGATCCCCTGTCGACCCGGCACGACGGCGCGCCGCCTCCTGCACCGAGTCATGGCGTACGGGAAGGAGGCCCTCAAAGGGAGAAAGCAGTCAACGCATGCTCCCGTATCTGCTACCCATGGCATTGTGTTCAGTACGGCGCTATGGTATCACGGAACATGCCGTTGCACGTGTACTGATGACCTGTGCGCAGATAAGGACATCGGTCAACACATTCTCAAGAACCCGCTCGTCGTTGACGGGATTGTATCGAAAGCAGGGCTGAAGTCCACTGACATTGTTCTGGAGGTTGGTGGCTCTTTCCTGCGTCACCGCCGTCAGGCGCACTCACTGGCGCTTGATCAGGTCGGCCCTGGAACGGGCAACCTTACCGCGAAACTGCTGGCCGTAGCGAAGAAAGTCATCGCTGTTGAACTTGGTAACTCCAATCAAGTACTAGGGATCTTATCCTGATCCGTTTCGTTTCTACAGATCCTCGTATGGTTGCCGAATTGCAAAAGAGGTTCCAAGGTAACCCGGACGGAAAGAAGCTGGAGATCATTCATGGCGACTTCATGAAGATCACGCTACCGTTTTTCGATGTCTGTGTGGCGAACACCCCGTACCAGATATCATCGCCTCTCACATTTAAGTTGCTCTCTCATCGACCCATGTTTCGGTATGTCGAGAACGTGGTGACGTTCATCAAGCACCGCTGAACCTGCTGCAATCAGATGTGCTGTGCTAATGTTCCAGCGCGAGTTCGCCCAGCGCCTGTATGCGCAGCCTGGTTCGGCGTTGTACTGTCGCCTCAGCGTCAACACCCAGCTCCTCGCACGCGTTTCTCACCTGATGAAAGTTGGGCGTAACAACTTCAGACCTCCTCCAGTAAGCGCTGTGTTAGCGTCTCCCAGGCGGTTATTAACGCCATCCCTAGCAAGTCGATTCGTCGGTCGTCCGTTTAGAACCTCGTAACCCTCCTCCGCCCATCAACTTTGTTGAATGGGACGGTCTCGTGCGGCTCTGCTTCAACAGGAAGAATAAGACTCTGAGTTCCATCTTCAAGCAGAACACCGTGCTGAAGATGATCGAGGATAACTACAACACGTACTGCTCACTGCACAACATCATGCCCGAGGCGATCAACTTCAAGGACAAGGTCAATTCCGTCTTGACCGATCTGAACCTGGCCGACAAGCGGAGCGCCAAGATGGACCTGGACGACTTCCTGAAACTCCTCGAGGGCTTCACCCGATCCAATATACGGTTCTGCTGACGAAAGTGGACATCCAGTTTATGTATCCAGTTAACGCTATCGTAGGCCGCCCGCTTGTACCCGTTCCATTAATGGGTGTTCGGCCACCCGCTGCGGAAGATCAGGTAATGCCAGGCCCCCTCCAGACGACCATCGTCTCTTCGTCTCCCGCGCCTCTCCGCCTTCCTTACCGCCCGAAATGGCAGCCTTCATATCGGTGTTCAATCGGCAACCGATGGGTTTGACCTCAAGACGCGCAGGGCTGCCGGCCCCGAACCAGAGCCGCCTCTCCTTCAGCTCGACCAGCTTCGACGGCCCTGACAACGTGTAATGGATCGGCTGGCCTTCGGCGTTCACAGAGTAGATGTTCGCTTCGAAGCAGTTGCTGACCTGCAGGGCCCTGAACAGGTGCTCCTCCTGACGCTTCAGCCGGATCACCATGACCTCGTCGTCGTCGATGCGCCCGACCAGCTCATGGTTCCCGAACATCGTCGTTCGTATGGCGAACCTGGCCGTCCCGATCAGGCCGCCGGTTCGCTGTGACGCGAACATACCGCCACGAACGAAGACGGGGTCTGTATCCGGCCAGTTGTGCAACGCGACCGCGTTGCAGGTCACGCCGAGGAACCCACTCACCTCCGCCTTGTCGCAGCGGTCACACGAGAGGTCCGGCTGCTCCAGTTTCAACGGGCGATCCCAGTGGCAGAACTCGACGCTGTCGCCGATCACCGATCCACAGTACAAGGCGCCGCGCGTGCATGGGCGTGACGCCACGACCGCCGCTGCTGCTAACAGGATGGCACCCAGGCAGACCTGTAAAGGACGTCTCCTAAATGGGTCGAACCACGACATTGACGAATGCCGTTCTCAGTGGATCGGTGTGCTCGAGATGACTCCCGGTCCATGACTCAACTGAGCCGGTCGACGACTCTGCTTGATACGCCAACTGGCCCTCACCATTGTGTTCGTTTACGCACCAGTCGCAGTGCCGTTCTATTGTATTCGGGCGCGTTTGGAGGCAGGCGCGCCCAGGGCGCCTTCATCGAGGAGGCTCAGGACGAGGTTCCTTCGACCGTGTTTGCGATGCTCGACCTCAATGCGAACGCGAGCAGGGGAGAACATGGTGAACGGGCGATCCCGGCCGGGGATTGACAGCGATTTGGCGGTCTCATCGAACAGGAACCCGGCGTCCTTGGCCAGGACGTCATCGGTGACCTTGACGTCGCCGTCGCGCGCTTCTCGCCAAGGGCGGAGCAGGTCAATCTTGCCTTCGATGCCGAATTCCTTGATGAAGACGGTGACGCCGTCGACGCGAACGTCCATGACGATGCCGTTGGTGTCGACCTGCCGTCCATCAAAGTAGATGAGCGTGAACAGTTCGACACTGGCACGCCCGGCCAGCTGCGCCGACCGGTTCAGACGATTCAGCGAGTTCGTCACCGTCGACAATGCGCCCTTGTGCTTGCACATGGCCGGCATGTCGCAAATGGATAACGAGGCGCTCAGCAGGCGGTGCACGACCAGGTCGGCGTATCGACGAATCGGCGACGTGAAATGGGTGTACAGCGGCGTGGCCAGGCCGTAATGCAGGTAGTGCCCTGGCGAGACGCTCCCGCTGCAGAAGTACACCGCCTGGTTCATGCAACGCGTCGCGTAAATTCGCATGGCGTTGTCGAACGACGGGTCGTCGCTGCGTGCGGCCGCAACACGATCCAGCGAATCCGCGAGCGCTTTCGAGGAGCCAACCTATGAACCGGTCAGTTAACACAGTGGGACCCAGAAGCTCGAATCGAAGACGGACCTCCAGCTGCTGGTCGCAGACCTTGGCAGCGTCGACGAGGCGCATCAGCGACGATTCGCTGGGAGGCGGGTGACGCCTGAGCAGCGCTCGTCCCGGGTAGCATCGAACGATCTGCTCGGCGACGGCAATGTTCGCCAGCAGCATGAACTCTTCGACGAGCGAGTTCGCCTGCTTGACCTGGTACGCCTGGATGTCCAACGGGGTCGCCTCCGACCCGCACAGCTTCGGGTCGCTGCCGGGCAACGCTCGGTCCAGCCTGAAACGAATCTCGGGCGACGCCAGCGTTAACGCGCCCGCTTCCAAACGCCTGGCACGCAGGCGCAACGCCAGGCGATTCAGGTCACGGACGTCCTTGCCGATGCTTTCGCTCCCGTCGTCGTCGTCGTCGTGTTTAGCGGCTTCCACGTCGTCAATGTGCGCTTGGGCGTCGGCGTAGGCCAGAGCGCCTTTGGAACGGATGACGGTCTTGGCGAAACGCGTCTCCCTAACGTTGGCGTCGGCGTCGACGATCCAGAAACAGCTGAACGCGAGGCGGTCGACGTTATCGCGCAGCGAGCAGATGTGGGTGGACAGCCGAGGCGGGATCATGTCGATACGACGGTCGACGAGGTAGACGGATGTGCCACGTGCTTGCGCCTCGCGATCGATGGCGTCGCCTTCCTTGACGAAGTGGGACACATCGGCGATGTGGACGCCGACCTCGAACAGGCCGCCTGGCAGACGCCGGATATGAAGGGCGTCGTCGATGTCAGTGCACCCGGGCGGGTCGATGCTGATGACGCGAGTGTCGCGAAGGTCGATGCGCCCGACACAGTCCTCGTCGCGAACGACCCAGTCGTTCGGTGGGCAGCACTCCATGACGGCATCGGTGAACGGCTCGTCACGAACGCCATACTCGATCAGCAGAGCGGAACTTTCGACCTGTTGGTCGCCGATCGGCCCTGGACCGCGGGTTAGCGGGCAAGAACACTGATCGGACACGTCGACTTGCTTACCAAGCATCTGGATAACGTGGCCGGACGGGAAGCGTTGCGTCTCGACCCAACTATCGATGCGAACAACGAAGCGCTGGCCGATCAGGCGCTCGACGTTGTGCGTGTGGATCTTCACCCGAGGAATGCTGTTCGCGATTGGGACGAACCAGACCGATGTCCGATTCGGGTCGTATTCTTCGTCGCTCTCCAGAAGACTACCAGCCAGAGGTCGCCAGTTGCGTTGCAATACGGCAACGACCCTGTCGGGAGAGTCAGGAATAGTGGAGAACCGCGACGACAGATCGTACCTGGGCGGTTGTCCATTTGCAACGTGGACAGCGACTTGATCGCCGTCGATGGCCCTGTTAATGTTCTCCATGCCTTCGATCCGGCACTCGAGTCCATCTGCTATCGTGCACGCGGCAACACGACCGGACGCCCAGACACGAATGCTGCTTCGGATGGCAGTCCCATCGCGAAGCGCGTCCTCAAGCTGTTTACCCTCCCAGTGCACTGGATAAACACTGCCTGGGGCGACGTCGCTGCGAACGGGTTCCTTGACCGCAAGAAGATCAGCAAGACGTCCGATCCCACTGGAGTTAACCAGCGTTTCCACGGTGCCACATTCGAAGCCCTTTCGCGGTGTCGCCGGCTCCGCATCAGTCAGAAGCTGGAAGCGCACCACCGGCAGGTGAGTAGATAGCCACAGGATGGCTTGCGATAACCCTAGGCAGTGAACGTTGGAATAAACCGCTCTGGCACGCACAGCCATGCCATCACACACCTTCCGAGGTCACCTTGTGGAACATGTCCATGAAGATAGGGGCGGATCGAAGATCGCGAAGGATCCGGTGGTACTGGGATCGTGACCGACTGTAAACCTCCTCGAGAACGGATTGAAGTAGCAGGACAGGCTGGCCAATGCAGCTTCAGCAACACGTACCGTCGAAAACGACGCATGACAAACCTGTGACATCAGAGGCGATGCAATGACGTCAAGTTGACGGATGAGCGCGTCGGCATCGGGAACCAGGCAGGTGCCATCGGCGGCATCCAAAAGCTTAAAATCCGGGCCGCGAAACTCGCAGCATTGTTCACAAACGGCAAACGGGCAGGGTATGTCCAGGCGCAGGTACCGCTCTTCGACGACGCGAACCACCTTACCGAACCGTGACCGCCTGTGCTGTATGCGGGTCTGGGCGACTTTCCATCCAGCGGTCTCCATGACGGCTACCTATTTCACTGCTGACGGAGTCCGTGACGGAGTCCGTAGGTAGAGCAGGCAACTTCTTCGTGTCCACTCGGGCGCCACTAACGTTTCCGGGAGCCTCGATCCATTCCACTAATGGGTGGCATCGGCAGCAGCCCACGTTTGGAAATTTGAGGCCGGGGATGCTTACAGGAACGCTGGTGACGCCCGCTATCTTCGCGATCCCTCTGGAGATACAGACTCATTATTCGAGACTGCCAGGCCGGACCGCGTTGCCGTTAAATGTTCAACATCGTTTATTGCGTTGAAAACAGGCATATGGGGCAAAGGGAGGCGGAAGGTATGCTGAGGATCATTGGTACTGTGGCACTACGGTGGCAACCGGGACGTAGCCTTGTTGTTGTTGGGCAATGACAATTGGCTGCCCGTTCGGCCCCATCACGACTTGCCCGGCAACCATCGGCTGCTGGATGACCATCATCGGCTGGGCGGTCTGCATGACAATCTGGTGCGGGTTAACACTGCATTGACATCGATCAGCCTCTGTCGGTCCATTTCTGGCATCGCGGGCGTACTCTGGGACAGGCGCCGGTGGCGGCTGCTGCGGAGCCTTCGTTCTCTTGAAGATCATGTAGATCGCGGGGAGGAACAGTATCGCGCCGACAACGATCAGGACGGTGCAGACGGTCTGTGCGGCAGCCAAGCCTTTAACGACCAGCGTGTAGAACGCGTTCGCGTCGTCCTTTGTCGGCTGGTCGTTCGTGTACGTAGTCTGCAGCGGCAGGTACAACACTTTCTGCACATCACGACGTGAGCGGATGCACACACTGACACAACGATGTCGCGGAGATGGACCTCGCTGGACGAGAACATGTTGCTAGCCGGGTAATAGCCTGGCGATGTACCCGCTGGGAGCCAGAACTCGAGCACCGACTTGTCCACACGAAGGCTCATCTGAATCGCACTCTTGGCAGCGAGCACCAGGCCCGTGATCGGCTCCAGGTCGACCGTCGTGTCGTGCAGGGCGGGATCGGGCGCGTACCCGGAGACCTTCCCCGTGCGCAGCGAGGCGTCCGCATCGAGGAAGTGGGCCTTGGAAATGAAGTACAGGTTCGACTTTGGCGCCGGTGTCACTCCCCAGACGCCAACAACGCCGTTAGGCGTCGGGTTATACTGTTTTCCAGGAGCCTAACGTCAATCGCCAGGTCTGGCAGGCACCAGGTGCTGTCACCAACCTGGTTGTAGACGAGGTTGGCCGTAGAGGCGGCGAAGAACGACGGGTCAACCTCGTACTGGTACGTCTTGATCTCGTCGTAGAGGTAGTCGGTGACGACTGCGCCGCCAGGTAGGGAGAACGGTATGGCGCGCTTGATGAGGGTGTTCCACACCGAAAACCCAGTGTTGATCCCGTTGTCGTCCTCGGCGGGTGGGCCTTGCGCCGTGTACGACACGCCTGACAGTGAGAATGGAAACCCGTACGTCGAGTCGTTCGTTGAACCGCCCAGGGTGACGATCTGCCCGATCGTCCTGATGTCGGTCTCGCCGGTCGACACGTCGACGAACGTGTTCGCTGTCGTGTTGCACTTCGGGTTCGACGTGGTCGCCAGGCTGCAGTTGTTGTTCATCAGGTTCCAGATGGCCTTCGGGGTCGCCGAGGTGAACGGAGCGCCGCCGTTCAGCGCCATGTTCGGCATCGTGGCCGTGATCCCGCCCTGGACGCCACCGAGCGCTTGTAGGATGGCAGGCGCTGTCACCGCGTCGATCCCATTGGCAGCGTACTCGGCATTGTAGGTCAGCGACACGCCGTTGTCCATGTCGACGTAGAACTGGTTCAGCTTGCCAGGCCTCGACAGGTACTTGTATGGCGGTGGCGTTGTGGTCGCGTTCCACCCCATGGCGGTGGCCAGGTACCCGATAACGAGGTTCGTCGAGTGGAACGCATTGACAACGCCGAAGTAGGTCTGGTCGGGCACGACGATATGGTCCGTCTCGAAGCGGCTGTTGGTCGGGACGTACCAGGTCAGGGCACTCTTCAATGTCAGCGTGCGCGCGACGCCGGGCGACGGCAACGTCGTCGTCGTGACGGCTGGCAGCGAGTACTTGTTCAGCGTGTACAGCAGCTCCTTGACGCGGAGTTGCACGTTCGGGTTCGCGGTCGCCTCGGCGACGTTCGTGAAGTTCCATACGCCCCATTGGACTTGAGTGACGGTCGGTGTCAGCGTCGCCTGATCGTCGGCACTGCCTTGCGCCTTGCGCTGACCGACGACGACCGCCTGGATGATCGTGCGGAACGCCTTCAAGGGTACCCGGGCGCCGCCAATCGCAACCAGTACTATGCCGGCGATCAGCAGGAAGATGCCACATCCACGACGCGCGTGGGTCTTCTTCGACGCCATCCTCAATCGATAATGCGCTATGTGCAACCCTACCAGAGCGTACTCGCGCTGGTTAGGCGATCTAAGTGTATCTGGCAACCCTACCATGCAACCTCCCCTTCGTAATAGGCCATTACCGGCACACACACACACACCCGGGTATCCAGGCCTTACTGCGCCTTGTACGCTCACGCTGGCAGTGGCACCAGGTAGTCCTTCCGCGATTATGCCCCGTATCTGCCCGGCGCTGTCGCGTGGGGAACTGCGCGTCATCGTCACTCGAGTTAGGGCCGAGGCTGCATCTGCTCAGTGCTGGCTGAACCGGAAGGGGCGAACGGCCATGCACCGAGTGGAGTGGGTACGGGTCAGGTGGGTGAGGAGCTGCCGGGCGGGTCATTCCGGGATTTTGCGGCGCCGGACGCAATGGGCGAGGGCAGCGCGGAGCGTCTGGCGGCGACGTTGTCGCTCTGCAGCCGGGCGCGGTCGGGCGGGGCCGCCGACCGGGCGGCGCTGTCCAAGGATGTGGCCGACTTGCTGCGGGACCATCCGTCGCTGCCCGATTCGGATGTGAACAAGCTGCTGGTGGCGGTTCCGTTCTCGACGCCCGAGGCGAGCCTGGCGTTGATGAAGGCTGCGGCTAACGCCTACGATGGCCGATCGCATGCCATCCTGGTGCGCCTAAGGGATTGGTCGTGTCGGACGCGACTGCGATCTGAAATTGAAGCGTTCTCTTCTGATGAACGTCCGACGGCCATTGCAGTCACACTGGTCTGCGCCGCCGGTCAATCTGCACGAGAACGTTCACGCTGGGCCCTCGTCGGCAACCTGGTAACGCGGCTTCTGGCTTCATCTGCACCCGCTTTCATACATCCCGCTGTTTCTGTTGCGCTGCTGGATTGCCCTTGGATCGTTAGTAGCGTTCCTGCGGTCCTGCCTCTGTGTCCTCTGAATGGCTTGCTGTCTGCGATCTCCTTTCCCCTCTGCACGCATCAGTACCCTGGATACTGTCCATCGTGCAGCACGTCATTTCTGCCTGTCGTCCACGGTCGTGCCCACGACGCGTTCTGCAAAATTGCTCCCCTACTTGCTGGATCTTTCGTGAGGTTAATGCGTTCGGCGTCTGACCAGGCTCGTGAATCCGCTATGGTTGCTCTCCACGAGTTTGTCACCGATACGTACAACCAAATTGACATCGTGGCATCGTCGGCTCCTGCGATTCGCACAGCTCTGAATGATCAGTCATCACCGCTGCGATCTGTTACCGCCCGATTATTCCTATCAGTCACAACCGCCCTCGGGTCCTGCTTATCAGCCAGTGCAATATCCGTTGCTCTCGCTGCTGATGTTCTTGCGGGCATCGAGTTTGCTCGCGTCCGGTTTCCTAGTTACGCTCGTCTCTTCTTGGCAGTCGTTGCATCTGGGTTGCATCCGCGTTCTTCCGCCGTTGACGCGTTTGTTGATTCCTACACCCCGAAGGCTGTTAATCTCCCGATCTCCGATATCGCTCGCACGCGGTACTTCTTCTACCTATCCATTCTTCAGGTGTGGGTCCGAGCATGCTCCTGCGACCTGTTTCATTCGAACGTCCTGCCTTTCGTGAGGTCGTTTCTGTTCTCTGATGTCGATGCACAGTGTCGTGCTAAAGCACATCGGGTATTTTGTGCCCGGTTTATCCACGAGCCTGGCAATTTAAGACATCTTGCACCGTGGTATCTGTCAGCAGTGGCTGACAATTATCCTGGCCGTGTTCCTAGCTTAACCCTGCAGGCGGCGTTTTCGTCTGTCATGTCGTCGCTTCCAGAAACAGATTCGCTTCTCCTATACCTGTTCAACGTGATCCTTCTGCGGGCTCGTCGATTGATCGACGAGGGCGATCGCAAGGTCTACACACCGGCAATTGTGTGCTGCTGCCATTGCCTTCAGAACCTGCACATCCACTTCATCGATAGCGGCCTGCGTATGCTCGATGAAGTTCTAGAAGGGATCGGCGGTCCGGCAAGGCTGACGTTTATGGCTGCATTACAGGCGTCCGTCAGCGGGAACTCCAGCGATGTCTCGATCAAGGATATCCTTGTCCAGTGGTATCTGCGATCACTCGTATCGCTCGCCATAGATCCCAAGGACATCTTGCGAACGGCCAAGCACATGTCACAGGGGAAGACCCGCGCTCTTCTCATGTAATAATAAATGGAAGATATCGCCGGTACAAATCCAAGTTGACAACGCCACACGTATTGAACGAACCGAACTTTTCCAGCTTATTTGTATTATGCGATACTCTTCTAGACAAGGTGCCACTGGAAATCGATTTCGAGGTGGCCCAGATCGACCTCCGTCTTGAGAACCTTATCAAAGGCACGCACCTCGACGTTGGAGTGCAAATCGGCTAGAGTGGCGTTGTTCTTGCGGGCCCACTGGACGAACGGCTTCGTCAGGACGAGCGGTGCGTCAAACGTGACGTGTGCTTCACTTCCTGTTGTCCCAGTGAGCGTGTGCATCAAAAGAATCAACCAGATCCCAGACCTTTCATGCCGAAGTTGAAGGAGCTGCCAAGCGTGGTGTTGCCGGCGTTGACCGTGATCAGAGTTGGGTGCAACGTTGTCGGCAAGTTGTGGATAAAGGCGAACAGCTGCGGGCGCTGGAACAGGGTCAGGTCCCCGATGCCCTCCGGAGAGGCACCCGACGATGCCCGGCTGCCTTTCCAGCCACTGAAGTCGTTAATGTACTGCGAACCGAGGAACGTTCCATCGCTGTCCTGCATCCGTCCAGTAGCTCGTGAATTGTACGAAGCATTCGGGTGCCGTAACTGCCACAGGTAGAAGAAGCGCTCGACGTTGCAGTGGTGTGACCAGAAGATCGGGTCGAACGCGCTCATTGACACCTGTACCCAAACCCGTCAGACCGAGCGCTCCATTTACGTTGGAAGTCAGTAATTACAAGCCCCTGCAGAACGCAATCAGACTCCTGAACGTTCGTCGCAGAAACGCCGAATTACCATCGATCCACCGATACTGCCGTGCACTGTGTTGTGAGCCTAGGTTAACGAATTCGTCAGACTGAGGTCAGCGACTGATACTCCAGTACGAACGCCTTACGAATTCCAGGTTCTGGCTGAACTTGGCGAAATCCGTCTGTTGGTTGGCGAAGTTGATGGTCTGGAGCAGGTCGCTGATGGGCACATCCGTGGAGTCGCGCTCAGTGGCTAGCCCATCGTTCTGGACGCCGGACAGCAACGGGTTGGGCCAGACACGCCCGCTGCGGTCCGTGTAGGTCTTATCAGTGAACGCGCTTGGCATTGGGTCTTTCGTCCAATCCCAGTATGGGATCGATGCTCCCAGGACCTTTTCCATGCGCTGAATGAACCGTCTTAGCAGAACGCGTCAGACCAGGTACTCATCCAGAGGCATCGATCCATAATAACGTACCGGTGCCAGACAGCAAACGCCAGGTTGCCATGCCTGTTAGACATCAGCCGAATCAGGATGAAGTGAGCATCGATACGAGACGACCGCCTACGGGCAATAGAAGTTGGGGACACCGTGATCGTTGGCGATCTTGTTGAACGCGCTGTTGGCACCGCCTTGGCTGGCGATGCGGACAGCGTCTTGGTACGCTCGCCACTGGTCGCCCGTCAACGTCGCAGCATTGAGGCGGACAGCATACGCGCCAGTGAGCACAGCGGCAACGACGCCGGCAACGGTCCAGCACTTCATCGATGTTCACTCCGACCGTTTTCGTTATGACGACTGGAACTGAAACTGGAAGATCCTCGTTTGAATTAACACAGCGCCAGTTCCCAGTGGACTAATATCTTTACCGCGATGGAACGTACAGCGCGCCATACGATTCCGCCAAGGACCACTGGCAGGATGGCTTCAGTCACAGCAAGATTTCATATGCGAGTGAGGAACAAACGCACTGCATAGATGACATTGCCATCGCTTTCGCAATAGGGTTCCCCATGACCTGAGACACGTCAGGAATGGATTGTGTACCGAATCGTATTCAGGCACGATGCTGTACTCGTCGCTTGTCGCGAGATGTGCGCCGTGCTGTGAGGCGAGATCAGCCTCGGCCCGAGGTCGGCGGCGCGGGACGATGGCAAAACATCCGTCAGTCCCGTCCTTGGTTGAGTCTGGCTCTGGGGCCCCAATTATACCTACGCGGCGGACAGTGCAGTCAGCAGTCAAACCCGAACTGCGCCAGTGCTATCGGTGCGCGCCTGCGCGGGAACTGCGACGGCCAGTGACCTCCGGGCTGCGGCATTGAGACCCGTCGAACGATTTGAAATTTTGCCTGGTGACGTCGAATGTGTCGACCGCGCGTCCGTGTCGCCTGCGCCCTGTGTAAGCGAGGCGTGGCGGGAACAGCATATCGCGCGCGTTTCTAATGTATGCGGGCAGGCGCGGCATCCAAGGTCCGGTGTGATTATGAGCGTCCGTGCTTCCGCTGCATCTCGCGCTGCACTCCCGACCAGTGCGTGGATCGTTTACACGCGCCCGCGGCGGCGACTCGCAAACGTCGCCCGAACGCGGTGAAGGCCTGTGCGCCCTGCCATGACGCCAAGGTCGCATGTGCGAACGAGCGCCCCTGCCCACGATGCGTCCGTCTGGGCCAAGTCGATGACTGCGTTATCGTTCCGCGCCTGCCCCATCACCATCATCATGAAGAAGCGGCAACGCCGAACGTCAACGAATTCGAGGACATGATCCTGAACGAATTCACGTTGCCGGACCCTTCGTTCATCGCGTCGCCCGAATCGAACGCGTCCCTTATCGACCTGACGCCGCTGTCGTCGCCGTTCGGCGGCGACATGGACTCTGACTCGACCAGCGACTCGGCCCGCTGGATCCGCGACATTCTCATAGACTGAACCCGCCGGGCCGTTCTGCGTTTAATCAACTAATCTTATATACCTATTAAAACACGCCGCTGCTCATGCACCCAAGCCACCGTCCCTGCTTGCCCAACTTGACGAACGGAATGCTGTTGTCCGTTCAGAAATGCGCCTGGCCTGGCAACGAGGTTGGGAACACGCCACAGGAAGGTGAGTAAAAAATGGGTCGTGGTCGGGCGCAACGGGAATTCTTCTGGAATCGGCGACGGCGCGCCGTGGCAGTGGCAGTTCGCAAATATGTTTACGGGGACGAGCGCCCGGCGTCGCGTCGACCTGTCGGGGCGGTCGGCACCGAGTGCAGCGTCGCGTGCCGACCTGCTCGAGCAGGCGCGCGTCCAGCGCCTGGAGCGGGACCAGGCCCGTCAGCGCGAGCAGTCGGCGGTGGCCATTCAGGCCGCGTACCGGTCGCATCGGGTTCGGCTCGCGGTTCGCGCCGAGCGCCGAGCCCTGTTTGACGCCAGCCTGGCAGGGACGGCGAAATGCAACGCCGTTCAGTTGCGACGGCTGGTTAGTGTCTTGTCGGCGTTCTACCGGCCGACCGGTGACGACCTGCAGCGCCTGATTCACCTCGCAGGCGCGATATCGCAGTCGATCATGCATACCGGTGTGTGTGATAGCATTCGCTCTATTGTGCTGCGTCGTACTGAATCGTTACCCGTTTCCAGATGCGTCCTTGAACATCTGCTCGTTGTTCGTTCATCAAGACCCGGACCAGGCCGCCTCGTTGGCGTTCTCCTTGGCCAAGTTCGCAGTCGCGCTCCTGGACGTATGCGCGTCCGCTGGGGCAACCCCATGCGTCTGCGTCTTCCTGCTTGTCTCGCCGGAACGATGGGCGATTGCCGGAGATTCCGACGGCGCCGTTCAAATCCAAAAGGGGATCGCGCTACGCCATGGAGGACTCAGGAAACTTCGCTCCGTCATCCTTGCTATGAACAGCGGCCAGGAACCTGTCGAAGAGTCCCTTTGTGTGATGATGACCAGGGTGGCCGTTAGGATTGCCAGTCACGCCCCTGCCGCATTCGCCTGCGATATCGTTACGATTCCAACGTTGCCCCGCCTGCTAAGCGGTCAAGCTTTGCGTGTACTTGTCAGTTCTTCCAGTGTCCTGCAGGCATGCTTCCTGGCCATATCCAGTGACATTGCTTCGATTTCATCGACGATTCGCCAACAATACGATCGCAGTGGGGATTATCCATCTCTGGGATACCTGCTCGGGAACGTTCTTCAGCTATCGTTTGCGCGCGGCGCCGTTGATCATTCGTTGTTTCTCGCCGTCGGCGCGATTATGGGACAGGCTGGTGAAAGCACTTCGCGGATGTTCCCCCGTAAATCTGAGCCAGACGGCTCAGACTCTGACGAGGACGTTCACATGTCAACTGTCCCTGATCAGGTTGCCGAGCAACTACAGTTGATGACGAGTCGTCGCATGTTGGATGAAATAGCGAAGACGCTGCGTGATGGGCCCGACGAATCTCGTTCTGCGGTTCAGGTTATGCTTCACTGCATCTTGCAGTCGTGGGGCGCTGCACGGTCCGACGTTCTTTCGGCGGTAGCGTTTGGCACACCATTGGCATCTGCGCTCTGGTCGCAGATTCGCGAGGCGAACATTGCCGCGATGCCTTTCGGCGAACTTCATCGCAGCTGGCCATCTCTGGCACTGTTCGCTGCCCTGTACAGTCATCTGCTTCGTGTCCAAGATGACGACGAATTCTACGGGGGTCAATTCGGGCCAATCACGATTGAGACGGTTCCTCATATCGTCGTCTTCCTGCGCGCCATTCTTATTCGGCTGTACTGGACGGACAGTTCATTGCAAACGGACTGGACAGATAAGCTTCGTCGCGAGGCGGCTGTCGCATTCGGGCAACTTCGTGATCGACAATCCCGTCGACCGTTCTGTCCTACAGACGCCTTCCTGATGGGGGACGCCGACCTGCTAAACCAGTTCAAGGTCGAGCTGTTTGGGTCGCCGTCGCGTGGTAACGGAGCCGTCCTGGCTGCATCGGGAATGGTCTTCCAGAGAGCTCAAGTCCTTCTTCGTGAAGTTCCAATTTTAATCCCTTTCGCTGAACGGGTTCGCGTGTTCTATTCCTGTATCGAGGCCGAGGACCGAGCCTCAGCGTATCCTTTCGGGCGGGCTGTTCGTGTGCGGCGCGATTCTCTCGTCGAAGACGCGTTCGACGGCCTGAAGATGTTCACAGACTCCTACTCGAGCCTGCGTCATATCCGCATCGAATTCGTTGATGAACACGGCCTGCCCGAAGCGGGTATCGATGGCGGTGGTTTATGGAAGGAGTTCGTCCAATTGTTCTGCAAACAGGCGCTGGACCCATCGACGGGAATGTTCTCCCAGACGGACGATCACACGTACTACCCGAGTCCGGCCGCGAAGATGGTTCGAGACGATTACCTTGACGTGACGAAGTTCTGCGGCATGATCATCGGCAAGGCGATCTGGTCGCAGGTGCAGATTGAGCCTGTCTTCGCTGGCTGGTTCCTGCGGAAGCTGACGTCGTCACCGCCCTGTCTCGACGACCTGCGCAGCATGGATCCCCAGCTGTACCGGAACCTCATCTTCCTGAAACGCCACGAAGGGGATTTCGCTGAACTCGCCTTGACGTTCTCAACTGTCAACGACGAGCTCGGGCAGAAAGAGGTCGTCGAACTGTGCCCAGGTGGGCTTTCGATTCCGGTGACGCGCGAGAACCGCCTGTCCTTCATCCATCTGCTCGCCGACTACAAGCTGAATCGTCAGCTTCACGCCCAGTGCCAGGCGTTCATTCAGGGCTTGCAGGCCGTCATCCCTAGCAGGTGGTCGCGGATCTTTGCGCCAGATGAAATGCAAATGCTGATTAGCGGATCCCGGACGCCGCTCGATATTGAAGACATGCGGCGCCATTGCGTGTATACTGGTAGGCGAGAACACGTATCGTCTACGTATGTTATTAGCGGTTCACTCATTATGTGCGAACAGGATTCGACGACAAGGACCCCCTCGTTGACTGGTTCTGGGACGTCCTGGCTTCCCTGTCTCCTGAAGACGCCTCATTGACCCTTCGCTTTTTCACGAGTTGCAGCCGACCTCCTCTGCTAGGTACGCATATCAGCGTGCTCGACCTCTGGACCCGCTCTTATCGTTGCCTGTACAGGGTTCGCGTCGCTGAACCCGCAGTTGTGCTTGCAGAAGTCCAACCGGGAGGCCACGGCGCTCCCGACGGCCTCCACGTGTGTCAACATGATCCGACTCCCGGCGTATCCTACCAAGGAGATGCTCAGGGAGAAGCTCATGTACGCGGTTAAATCGAATACAGGGTTCAACCTCACATAGACACGAACACCGATCACATGGCCTTTGCCGGGGGACGCCACATTTGCCCTATTTATAGCGTGCGGCTTGCGCGCAAAACTCGCTGCGGCGAGGAGGAAGGCAGCAGCGGCGTCAGGCGGACGACGATGCTGTCCGGCGCGCACGTGGAGTTCCGAGCATGGCTTGAGAACAATGGCATGCGAATTCCGAAACATCTCGAGGTCAGGCGCTGTCCTTCGGCAGGCAATGGGCTGTTTACGACGAAGGCAATCGAAGCGGGCGAGACGGTGGTCGACGTCCCGTCCAACCTCATCCTCACCGGGCCGAAGTCGCGCCAATCGCTCGTACGCACACAATGTCGGGGCAACGTGCTCGGCCTGTGTTCCAACAACTGTAAACAGGTCGGGCAGCACCTCGTGAAGATGAAGGCGCCGCCGCGTACCATCATGCATTTGTGGTTGATTGCCGAGCGACACGTCCACGATTCGTTCTTCGGTCCATACCTGAGGTCCCTGCCGACAACCTACTCAGATCCAATGTGGTGGGACGACGAAGACCGGGCCCTCCTGTCTGGCACCAACATGTTCTCTGCCGTCCAGACCAGGTAACCCCGGTGAATGTCAGCCCGCTTATGTCGTCTGATGGCTTCTAAGGGAGCGCGAGATCGAGGAAGAGCTGGAGCAATACGCGGTGCCGCTGAGTGGCATGCACCCGGACGTGTTCCCCAGCGAGCTGTGCACACGTGCCCATCTGCTGTGGGCGCGGTCGACGTTGACCTCGCGAGGGTTCCCGGCACGGCTCGTCCCCGCCGGCGACGGGTACATTCCACCTGGAGAACGTGACGTCGGCTGCCTGATCCCTTTCGCCGACTATTTCAACCACAGCGCGCCCGGGCCGTCCACCTGTCAGGAATGGGTCGTCACCGACCGATCCGTCGCGTTTCGAGGCGTTGACGGGTTCCATGCCGCCGTCGGCGACCAGGTCTTCACGAACTACGGCGCGAAATCCAACGAAGAGTTCCTGCTCGGGTATGGGTTCACGATCCCAGACAACAGCGCCGACCATGTCACCGTCGCCCTGAGCGCTCCGCCCGACACGTTCTACCTGACGCGATTGGGCATCCCGCCTGGACTCGTCCACGCTCTGCGACGCCGCGCCATGACCGACCGGGAACGATACGTCTTCGATGGAGATGCCACCCGTCCCATCAACGACGAGAACGAGGCCGCTGTCCACGATGCCCTTCGGGACATGTTCCGACGATCATTGTCGAAACTGGGTCCGACGCCCGCCAAGGCGGGTTCCACGAAGGCGGCCAACGCGCGCCACTATCGGTCCGGGCAGGTCGACATCCTCGAGACGTGTCTCGGGCAGGTTGCCGAGGCGCCCGCTGGGGACATCCTGTACGCCGTCGACCTGGGCGACGTCATGACGGCCGACGGCGTCCTGCAGTCCTGGCCAACGCTCCGGATGATCGACGGCCTCGACGACATCGCTGTCCTGACCGTGGCGATGACGCGCGCTATCGCCGATTCATCGTCGGCGTGGTCGTCCATCTCGTGTGAAACGCTGCCGGTATCGTGGACCGATGCGCAGTTGGCCGCTCTGGGTCCAGGGCATTCCCCAGCCCGCCGGGCGATCGACGCGGCTCGTGAGGACGTCCACGACCTGTACGGTCAGCTCTTCCCGATGCTATCCGATCAGGTGCCCGACGAGTTCCCGCCGGACGTCTTCACGGTGGACAGGTTCGTCCAGGCGGCCGCCCTTGTCGATGCGCACTCCATCCAGGTCCCGGGTGTCGCCGCTACGCTCGTCGTTCCAATGCCAGCGCTTCCTGTGCATGCTGCAACGAACCCGACGGCTCGGTTCGTGGTCGACGCCGACCGCCAGCGCCTTCACCTGTGCCGAATCCGGTCTGGCGACCAGGTGACGGCCCGCCTCGGACGGTCACTGTCCAACACCGACCTGCTCGTTTCATTTGGGCAAGTCCTGCCCTGCAACCCGTTCGACGCGATCGATGTCGGCGTCGAATGCGACGACCTCCCAGGCGTGGGACACGCGCTGACGCTGGCAAACGGCATCCCAGACCGCCTGCAACAGGCCTACGACGTGGGCACCCTGGCCCGCATCATTGAAACCGTGTCGTCCATCGCGAACGGCGACCCTGCATGCGATTCGCTCAGCGCCCGGCAGCGACGTCTGGTGCAAGCGTATCACGACGCGCTTCGTGCCGTCGTCGACGAAGCGCGGGCGGCCCTCCGTCTGTCCACGTCATATGATTGAACACGCGCGTGCGACCGTTTAGCAACAGGTTGGTCCCGATGGATGATGGCGGTGCGACGCGGCTCTCCCTGCGCCCGCCGCGGGACAGACCTCGTCACGCGCAACGTTTTAGGGCGGCTGCCATATATCCACGGTGCGGCCGCGCCTATTTGCTCGTCGGGTTGCTGGGATGCCGGGCGCCACCGCCGCCGGCCTGCGCCAGCAGCGCCCTGATGTTGCCGCCTCGGACGAGCGACGTCGCCGGCTGCGGGCGCCTGTGCGCCGGCTGCTGCCGCGCCGGCTGCTGCCGCGCCCTGGCCATGGCCTTCGGGGAGAGCAGCAGCGGCGCCCGCGGCGAACGCATCAGCTGGTGCTGCTGCACCTGGACCGGCGGCGACGTGTTCACCGCGTCCGCCGAGCGGCGTATGGACGGCGAGAACCCTTTCACAGAGAACACGTTGCGCAGCATGCCCGCGCCTTCGCTCTGGGGTGTCGTCCAGCGCGTCCCGCCCGGCGACGGCAACGCGTCGTGGGCGGCGACGACGGCGGGCGGCTCGTCGGGTTCGGCGCCGCCGGGCGCCTGGAAGACGCCGGCGAGGGGCGCGTAGACGGCGGCGGCGCCCTCGACCATGGCGAACATGGAGTGGATGCGCGCGCGGTCCACGGCGGTGACGTCGCGCCCGTCGATGCACTTGAGCGTCGTGATCGACCGGATCAGCGTCGGGCGGTACATCTGCTTGCGCGCCACCGGGTTGCCCTGCAGCGTGACGTCGAGCAGGAACGCGATCCGCTGCAGCTGGTCCAGGTCGGACAGGGTCGCGATCCGGTTGCCGGCGCACGACAGGATCTGTAGCCGGGGGCAGTACGTCGGCGCCTGCTGGCACAGCGCCGACAGCGCCTTGATCGCGTTGTCGTCCAGCGTCAGGTGGCGCAGCGACAGCAGGCCGCGCAGGTCGTCGTCGCCGATCGCCCGGATCTGGTTGTTGCACAGGTTCAGCTCGCGAACGTGGCAGCAGGCCTGCAGGCCGGCGACGACCCGGATGTCGTTCGACTTCAGGTTCAGGGTGCGCAGGCGCGGCAGGCACTCCAGGTGCAGGGACGCGATCGACGTCACGCGATTCGACGCCAGGTACAGGTGCTCGAGGTGCACCAGCGGCGCCCAGGCGCCCTCGGCGATCGCGTCGACGCGGTTGTGCGACAGGTTCAACGACGTCATCGACGACAGCGCGGCCAGGGATTCCACGCGCACCAGCGCGTTGTTCTCCAGGTTCACCTGGCGCACCGACAGGAACTTGTGGCCGGACAGCGGGTCGATCGAGCGGATCTGGAACCCGGACAGGTCCAGGTCGTCCAGGGACGTGTTGCTGCGCCCGTGGATCCATTCGTCGAGGAACTCCTCGGTGATGCGCCCCTCGAATTCGTCGCGGGACCCGTCGATCTCGGCGCCCGTCACCGGGACGCCGTCCAGGACCTTCAGCTTCTTGACGTTGAACACGCAGGCGAGGCGGTAGGACGGCTCCCTGCAGACCGGGTTGCCGCTCAGGTCCAGGATCACGAGTTGCACGAGCAGGCGCAGCTGTTTGATCGTCGGCGACAACGCCCCGACCCGGTTGTTGCTCAGGTACAGCTCCAGCAGCGACGTGCAATGCTCCAGGCCCGACAGCGACGTTATCGCGTTGTCCTCCAGCGACAGCTGAAGCAACGACGTCGCATGGTCCAGTCCCTAGCGGCGTCCCCGGTTGTCAGATCCCCCAGTGGACGACGACGACGACGACGACGACGCGTACCGTTATTTCTGAAATGCGATTGTTGCCTAGTTCGAGACGCTGCAGACGAGGTAGGGTCGACAGGTTCGCGATCGTCGCGATGTGGTTGTCCTCGAGCGCCACGACTTCGAGGGCGGGGGCGCCACCGAACCCTCTGCGATCAGCGTCAGCCGCAAGCCGCACAACACGAACCGGACCCGTACTCGATGACGCGCAGGTCGTTGTCGCAGAACGAGACCGACTTCAGGTTGGGCAGGGCGTGGTCGGACAGCGACGCGATCGATCGCAGGCGCTGATGGTCGGCCTGGATGCCGACGGCGTGCTCCGCCCAGGTCGCGTCGTAGGCGGGCGTGGACAGGACGGCGCCGTCGGGGCCCGTCGCACATGCCCTGAGCAGGCCCACGTCGAGGACGGACGCGTTCCCGTTCCAGACGGCGGGGGCGGCGGCGGTGACGGCGTCGTCAAGCGCCTGCACCGGTCGCATATCGATCTGCTGGATCTGCTTCGGGACGCAGGCGCGCAGCGCCCAGGCGTACGTCTTCGCCGAGCACATCGGATTCTGGCTCAGGTTCAGCTCGACGAGGTTCGGGCAGTGCAGCGCGAACAGCTCGAGGTCGTCCAGGCGGGCCAGGGCGTTGTTGTTCAAGTGGCAGACGGTGAGGCGGGCGAGGCCGGCCAGCCCCTCGATGCGCTGCAGCAGGTTGTGCCCCAGGTCCAGGTGCGTCAGGTGGACCAGCGCCGACAGGCCCGCCATCGACTCGATCTGGTTGAACGCCAGGATCAGCGTGTGCAGGCCGGCCAGGCGCCCGACGAGGCCCGCACACGTCGTCAGCGCGTGCCCGTGCAGGTTCAGGTACGGCAACGAGCGGCACAGGCGCCCGTCGTCGTCGTCGTCGTCGTCAAGGCCGATCGCGCGCGCCTGCTGCCGGATCGTCCCCATCGTCACCACCGACACCTTGTCGTCGCGAGGGGCCACGACGGGCGGCATCGCCAGCACGGCGCGCCACTCGGCCGTGTCGCACGTCTCGGCGTGCTCGCGGCTCCATCGCGTTCGGAACTGGTCCACGTCCCTGTCGATGGCCACGTTGCGACCGGGATGCGATGGCGTCGTGGCCCCGTGCGGGACCGGAGACGCTTGCGCGTCGTCGTCGTCGTCGTCGACGGCCTCGGTGAAGGAGAGCACCCGGGGCGCATCGCCCGCGTCGGTTCGCAGGTACCGGTAGTCGACGACGTATTCGGGCAGGACGAGGCTCGCGTTCAGGATGCGATCCAGGCGGTACTGGCCGGCGGGGTCGTCGCCAGCGGCGACCAGCGCCGGCAGGCCGTCCGGCCCGACCGGATGGTAGGCCTTGCAGAGGAGCGCGGCGCACCGGTCGATGACGCGACGATGGCGGAACTGGGGGTCGGAGGCGCGCGCCGTCAGCCGCGTGCGGTCGGCGATCGCGAGGCTGTTCGTCAGGAACGTGTCGTCGGCGACGGCGCGTTCCATGCCGAACTTGCACATGTCCATGCAGCGTTTCTGGTACGTGTCGTAGTCGGCGCCGTCGATGCCGACGAACACGTAGAAGACGCCGTGCCGGGCCTGGAGCCGGTCGCCGTCGACCTTCTCGACGGCCGCGTCGAACCGCGTCCGGAGGTGGCGATTGTAGACGCGGGCGACGCCGGTGACGTCGACGCGGTCGACGGCGAACTCGGCGGCGAACGCGTCGGCGTGCGCCCGTTCGGCGACGAGCGCGACGCACGACGCGTACCACTGGTCGGCGGCACCGGCGCCCTGCTCGACGCGCACGTTGCCGCCCGTCTCCAGCTCCAGCTGCAGGCGCGACACGTACATCGACGCCTCGGACTGCACGCGCTGCTTCAACAGGCTCAAGTCGGCGTCGACGAGCGCGGACTGCGCCAGCTGCCCGTGAAGCGCGGCGTCCAGGGCGGCGCACCTGTGGTACGCAATATTAGGGCGCGGCGCCATATACAGAGGGGGGCAGCAGCACATCCGCACGGACTTACTTTTCCCGGAGCGCAGCGTCGGAGACGGACAGGTCGTTCGGGTCAGCGGCGCGGGTCGGCCGGTTGGCGGCCAGCGCGCGCTGGTGCCGCACCTGGTCGAGGGCGCGCTTCTGCCGCCAGACGACGGACATGGCGACGTTGATGTGCGCCAGGTACCCGAGGCGGACCTGGTCGGCCTGGCGGACCGCGTCCGTCGCCTGCTTCTTGGCGATCTTGATGCGCATGTTGTAGTACATGACCTTCTTGACGTAGACGGATTGGGCGTTGGCCCGCGCCTGCGCGCTGATCAGCGTGCCGTCCAGGATGTCGACCTGGGCGAGATGGTACAGCGCGAACGTCTGGTAGTTGCAGAGGGCGCAGACCGGGTTGTCGCCGTAGTGCGGATCCGACAGGTACACGTTCCGCAGCGAGGGCAGGGCCCGCCCCAGGAAGCGGACGTCGTCCAGGCACCCGATGCGGTTGCCGCTCAGGTTCAGGTCGCGCAGCGCGCGAAGGCCTTCGAGTTCGCTGCCGCATTGCTCGATGGCGTTGTTCGCCACGTTCAGCGTCGTCAGCGACTGGCAGGCCTTCAGGCCAGCCAGCGACGCGACGCGGTTGTCGGCCAGCGACAGGTACTCGAGCGAGACGAGGTGTGACACGTTGCCGACCCGGGTGATGGCGTTCGCGCGCAGGTCGAGCGACACGAGGTTGACGTTGGCGTCGAGGCCCTCGAGACGCGCGATCCGGTTCTCGCAGAGCGCGAGGCGCCTCAGGGACGTGAGCCGGCCCAGCCCGGCGATCGCCGTGATGCCGCAGGCGATCAGCTCGAGCGTCGTCAGCGCCGGGAACGCGTGCAGGCCCCGCATCGTCGGGTACGACGCCATGAACAGCTCGATGGTATCGATCGTCGACGCCGCCGCCGCCGACGATGACAGGCCATTGGCGTCGAGCAGCAACGCGATCGCATCCGCGTCCTGCTCGTCGCTCATGACGCGACGATGCTCATGCCCCGCCCGGTCTAACCGTACCTCGCGATCGTTACGTCCCGTCACTATGTTACATTGTGAGCTTCGGCGCGTTGTCGTTCAGGAGCAGGTCGACAGCGACGAGCGTCGACGGGAGGACGTGCAGGCGGTCGAACCGGACCCGCATCAGGTCGAAGGCGACGCACGGCGGGCGCGTTGTGCCGTCCGCCTTGGGCACCTTGGCGTACCGCTGCGAGAAGTGTGTCAGGATCGTGTCCTGGGCGCCCATCGCCCTGCCGGCCGCCAGCGCCTCGCTCATCGTGCTGTGCCGCTTCAGGACCGCCTCGTCGGCGAGCTCGTCGTCGAACGTCGCCTCGTGCACCAGCACGGTCGCACCGGCGCCGGCGTCGATCAGCGCCGGGCACGGGCGCGTGTCGCCCGAATACACGAACTTCCACCCGCGCTCGTGCGTCAGCACGATCCCGAACGAATCCCGGCAATGCAGGACCGGGACGCTCGTCATGGACGTGATCTGCAGGTGCGTTCGCAGCCAGGACGACAGGTCGGGCGCGTCGGTGACGTCGGCCAGGTGGCAGTGGACACGATCGGGCGAGACGGACAGGAACTGGCGTACCCATTGGCGAACCTGGACCGGGGCGACGACGAGCAGCGGCGCGTCCGCGTACTGGCGATGCGCGCGAAGCAGGGAGACGAGGCCGACGTGGTGGTCGGCGTGCTTGTGCGAGATCCAGACGCATCGCAGCGACCGGAGGTACCCGGGCAGGTCGTCGAACGCGCGCACGATCTGCCCCAGGACGCCTTCGCCGCAGTCGAGCAGGATGCGACCCGACCCGGGCACCATCAGGTCGATGCCGCTGCTGTTCCTGTACTTCGAGGGCGCCGCCGCACCCGTCCCCAGGAACGTCAGCTCGGGGCTCTCCCCCGACGTTGCCAAAGACTGGGCGTCGTGCGCCTCCCGGATGGCGGCGCCGACGCCATCGACGCCGGCCAGGTGCTTATCGATGGCGTCAGTCGGGATCGCAGACGGCACGTCGTCCAGAAGCAACCCGGTCGTCTTGTTGGGCGGGAACTGGAACCGGGCCATGGCGTGGGTGAGCGGCGACATGTCGGGCAAGGCGGGACGCGCCAGGGGAAACGCTTCCGGGCACACACGGTGGAGCATGGTGTGGACGGCGTTCGACGGTGCAAACGTGGCGGACGTGTCCAGGTTGATCGTCGCACTGCACCGAAGGTGCTGGACGCCGGTCGGGAACGTGCCCGCCTGCCAGGACCGGTAGGCGGTCGTGGCGGACACGTCGTCGGGCGTCAGGTGGACGACAGCGGCCAGGTGCGGTGCGTGCCTGGCCACGTCGCCGAGCAGGGCGACATGGTCGACCGTCGGACAATCGACAATGATGAAGGATCGTCCAGGTCGGGGCGGACCGACGACTTCGCAGGGTTGTACGACGCGGCCGTCGTCCGTCGTGGCAGGCTCGCCCCGGATCAGGCCGGCGAAGTCGGGCCCGGGTTTCAGGCCGAGCCCCCGTGCCTTGGCTGGGTCGAACTTCCCGGGAAGGTCGGCCAGCCGCACGATGTATGCAACGATGCAGGGCGTGTGCGCGTCGCCGTTCGGCGTGGACAGCAGCTCAGCCGCCGCAAGGTCGACGTCGGCGTCGTCAATGTCCCGGATCCGCTTTCGCGGTGACCGTCTAGGCGAGAACGCAATCGCCTGGACCGATACTTCGTCGTCGTTGAGCACGGCGACGGGTTCCCTGCCGTGCGCGTCAATGACATGAGCCTGTGCGAACCGTCAGGCAGAGGTGAACGGTGGGACGAGGTCTGAAACGGACCTGGAGCGTGTGTTGCGGGTTGGACGCGAACGAACGCGCAGCGGCGACAACGGCGTCGGTGTGCACCGGCCCGTGCAACGTGACGCTGTCGAAGCTGTCGATGTCGGCCAGCGTCATGAACAGGCCGGGTACGCCACCAAACTGCCGGATCGACAGCCCCGTCAGGAACACGTCGGCCAGGCGCACCAGGCGCACCCGGTGCATCGCACAGAACCGCTGGGGACGACCAGTCAGGCACGGCGGACGCGGAAGCGCGCGCGCGCGCGCGCGCGTACCTGTATGCCTTCGCCAGCGTTGAACAGGTACCGCTTGAACCTCGTGCACAGGTAGACGGACGGGGACGATCCGGGCGCGGCACCGAGGATCTGCAGGTACACCATTCCACGCGGCTGGAATGCGACAGGCAGGCAGCGGCAGCAGCAGGCAGCCCCGGCGCCGCGGACTGCGCCAACGCTGCGCAAGTCGAGGCGCGCACCGCCGGACCCACCTAAAGCGTTACGCGCGCGACGGGGCGGCGTTACGATGGGGGCGCAGCTGCACCACCTGACGGTGGCTGGTGAATGTTCGCGGGGTGCTGCGCGGGTCATCGCTGACGGGCGTTACTACTGTCGGTGGGCGATGACGGCGGTGCTGGCGGCGGCGTTCGCGGCGACCATGCCGAGGCGGATCCCGGGCGGCGACTCCGGCGAGCTGGCCGCCTGTGCGTGCGTCTGGACGGTGCCGCACCCGCCCGGCTGTAAACGCCCGGTCAACAACAACAGCGTTCACTGTCGTTTGTCTAACGTGGTTTCTGCGCAGACCCTTTGTTTACGATGCTGTACGGGACCTGGCTGTGGGGCCTGCAATCGGTCATGTCGTTGCCGGATGCCCCCGCTGTCCTCATGTCGTCTCTGTCCTGCGCGCTCAGTATCGGGGCTGCCCATTTTCTGTTCGACGCGTTGGCACCGGCGTTGGTCGACCCGTGGACGGGCGCGCTCCTGGCCACTGCGTTTGCGTTGTCCCCGGCCGTCTGGGAATACGGCATGCAGGTCGAGGTCTTCGCATTGCACAATTTCCTCCTGTCCATGCTGGTCTGGTTCACCATGCGATGCCTTCGAACGCCGTACCGCCTCCGGGACGTCCTTTCCGCTGCGTTCGTCTGTGGCCTGGCAATGTCGAACCAGCACACGTCGATTGTGTTTATTGTACCTGTGGCGGCGTCGGTAGTCGTGTACCACTCGCTGTGGCGCCGTCTACCGTTGATTATCCTGTGTTTCGTCGCGGGCGTCGCTCCGTATGCATTCCTTCCATTGTCGACTCCGTCTGCCCGGAGCTGGGGCAGGCACGACACGCTGGCCGGGTTCCTGGCTCATGTTCTTCGTTCCACCTATGGATCCGCGAAAATGGTGCAGGATCAGAACTCGACTGACATTCGAAAGAATCTGTCGGAGACAGTCCCTGTGTTCCTTGATCACCTATCCGACACACGGGGCATGTACGTCATCTGCTCGTGCGTCGACACGAAATCGTGTGTAAACCCTCTTGCTACAGGTTCCTGGTGGCAGTGCTCGCTGCCGTCGGGATGGTCGCCGTTCTGTCCAATCGCCTGCCTCGCGACATGCGCATTGCGTCTCGAGTCCTACTCGCGTCGCTGTTTGTCTATCTGCTCTGCTTTCTGTCCCTCGCGAACATCCCGTTGTCGTCGGCACCGCTCAATGTCGGCGTCATCGCTCGATTCTGGCAACAGGCCGACCTGCTGCTCTTCTTCTTCGCCGCCATCGGGATACGACATGCATTCACTGATCGGTAACGACTAGCGACGCCGTCCTGCTTTCCTGTTGACACCCTCTGTCCTTAGGTTGCAGGTACCTGTTGCTGCTGCGATCGTGGCCTTACTGTTCGCAAGCTCCGTCTCAGACCGGTATTATTCCGCTACGGAAGGCATTGTCGACACCTTCGGTAGAAGCATTCTGGAGAGTCTCCCAGCGTCGTCCATCGTATTTCTTGGTGGCGACCTCAACATCGCCGTCCTGCGATACCTCCAAGACTGCGAGCACGTTCGTCCAGACGTTGCCGTCGTCCACCTTCCCTTCATCAGCCAACCGTGGTTTCGACCCGACCTGGTCAGCCCCTGTTATTGCTGTGTCGTACGCTGGTCTTGTTGATCACGTACCTGCTCTAGATGAACACATTTGTGAAATTTCCACCCGGTAGGCGATACGGCGCCGATCCGTCATCAGAGTATCCGATAGGGTCTCTGATTGACCTGAACATTGAACGGGCCAACGGGCGCCTATTCCTGTGCGGATCCTTCAGCAAGGGCGACACATCGTACAAGGAACGGTACAAGCTGCTTCCTTGGGGGATCTGCTTTCGAATTGTTACCCATAGCTTCCCAACGTCGCTGTCGTTCTACCACAAGGCCAGGGCGGCGTTACCAGCTCTCCCAGCATTCGATCCTGCCATTCACGCCCCATCGACCTGGGAGCATGTCGTCTACAAGGACGCCTTCAGCGCCAGACTTGTAACCACCCGCGTTGTTTGCGTGTCGTGTGGGGCGCGATCTGATCTGGACGTTTCAGGGCTTGTTCCAGTACATCATCGCTGAACCCGGCCTGCTGGACGACAGTGCCCTGCTCAAGGTTGCCAGGGACGTGGCCAACGAAATCGCCGAACTGCGGTTGACGGTCGGCAAGGGCAGGGTCCTCTCTGCGAATATCCTGTACAACGCCGGCGTGGTCTGCGCCAGATGGGCGGCAGAGCATCGCGATGACGCAACGGCCAACCAGCAAATGATCCAGTTCTGGCAAGCATACGTCCAGCGGGACCAGGACGCCGACAGGGCTATCGTTGATGTCGTCCAGTCACGGACGAATCCATTCAGCGGCCAGGTGATCCCCTAACCTAAACTACGCTCGATGGTTACGGTTTACGAACTATGGGCCCAAACTGGGACCGGCTTAGACGATCTTCCACTGGAAGGTGACGTTCAGGCCGGGGAGCTCCACCGGGACCTGCAGGTCGGGGTCGAACCCGGTGACGGCCGTCCCGGCCTCGATGTCCTGCAGGCTATGCCGCTCCTTGCCCGACAGGTACAGATATCGCTTCGTCATCAGCAACGGCGCAACGAATTGGCCCTTCATACCCGTGTCCTGTACAACGCTGTTCTCACCCCGATCCACATGGCCGACCCTGGGTTGCCCCGTTCGAACCTTCATCCCGAAATTGTACGCCGTGCCCAACGTGACGTTGAACGATGTGACGGTGATCAGGGCGGCGTGGTCAGTTGTCGGGAGGTTGCGAATGAACAGAAACAGTTCCGGCCTGGCGCGAAGGTTCCCGACCGCACTGCTAGCCGCATTGCGACCATCGGTGATGCGGCCACGCGTCCAGCCCGAGAAATCGTCGATCAGGGAGGACCCCGGGAACCGACCGAGACTGTCGCGAAGCGATCCTGTCGCCCGCGACGGGTAACGAGCTCGTGGATGCGCTTGCTGCCATTGCCACCAGACGCGATCCACGAAGGCATGGTGCGACCTGCCGACGTGTTAAACGCGACGTTACCATTATCGGCGCATGCGATCGTGCCGCCCCGGTACCAGAAGATAGGGTCGTAGGACGCCAGCGACACCTACACCAGTGCAACGAGTCAGACAATGCCCAATGCCATGGTCGTGTCCCTGTTCGCAAAGCGATCGACCTGTCCCTGTGGTAATGGTTAGGCGACCGACGCCAACTCACCGCCGCAATGCTGTGTCAACTGACCATCGAGCCGCCAACCTAGGTGTGTGGGGCCGTTCCGTTAGTCGAACGTCGGGCACGCAACGCACAGTCGAATGCTACACGTACCGCGCCGTGCAGCGAATTGTGGGCGAATTCCAGGTACTCGGTGAACTCGTCAAAGTCGTCCTCCTGCATGGCCAGGCGGACCGTCGCCGCCAGGCTGTCCCGATTGATGTTGATCGACGAGCGCCGCGTCGTCATGACGCCGTTGTTCATCGGGGCGCCCAGCAACGGGTTCCGGCGCCGGGTCCCGCTCGCATCGACGTACGTCGGCGCGGAGAACGCGCTCGGGAACGGATCCCTCATCCAATCCCAGTACTACACGGTGCATTCAGAGCGCGTCGCACCAGCGACGAAGCGTCGGACGGTACCGGGATGGGCATGCCGAGCGCCTCCTCCATTCTCGCGATGTATCTCCTGTCATCCATGTCAGTGATGGCGTCGTCGTACGCGCAGCTGGCCGTACCGGTGCCAAGGAAGGAACGCGGGCGTCAGGTGCCTGTCAAGAAGGGGTCAGTCCGGCGTGGAACCCCAATGGACGCCAAGGCGGACGTCGTACGGGCAGAAGAACCTGGGGACGCCATGGTCCTGTTTGTCGTCGGGTTATTCCGTATGATCGAGCAGATCAGCTGGGCGAGGTTACCTCCGCGATCTGGTTGTAGGTGCTGCCAGTGCCCCCTTCCATGATACGGCGCATGGCTTCACGGTAGGCGAGCCACTGGGCGTCCGTCATGCGGGACACTGACAGGCGCGTTGTGATCGAGGCCGGCTCCTGGCCTTCGGGTCGAACGGCGGGTGAATCGACGCGCTCGGGCGCAGCTGGAGCACGAGTGGGGCGCTCCGTCACCGATCCACCACGACACACGTCGTTGCGGCAGTGGGCGGGCGTTGTCCCACACCTGACAAGTTTCAGGGTTGACGTCGCATAGACGACGTCAGCGACAGGACTGACCAGCCGTACTGGCTACAGCACTCTCCTGGGCTACAGGCACTGTTGCCAAACTCGGGGCCACAGCGCCCGTCACCGCGGGGGCGTCCGGGGCATTGAGCGGTGACGGCCCCGGCCAGGCAGATCGACAGCAGGACAAGGCAGCGTCGCGACAGCCCCATCGTCAAACGCAGCGACCGGTCGACGATGCGAAGTGACCGCGAATACCGGACCGAACCAGACGTCGCCTAGCGGACGCCACACGACTGGCATGCTGTGCCGAGCGCCGCTGACGTTACGAAGCCGTTGTTCCTGCCCGGTCGGATACCTGACAAATATCTGTGAAGACGAGCAGCCATGCGGCAAGCGGCGTCGGTCCCAATCGGGGCTCTAGAGGGGACGCTGTATAATTAAATGTAGTACGACTACTGGACCACCCTACCTACCTAGGAACTTAGGGCAGAGGGGCGATATCCGAGTTGTCCAGCTCAGCGGCCAGGATCAGTGCCTCGATGTTCGTGCATGAGCCCGGACCGTGTTCCGCATGACGCTCACCTTCTTGGGTGGATGGCGCATGATCCGGCTCCTCGCCTCCTCGCGCAGGCCGGGTCGTCTCGGGGGCCAGGTAGCGGACGTCGGGCCTCGTCAGCTCGGGGAGCACTGACGAGCTAACGCCGCGAGTTAAACTCGACTTCTCCGTCTCCTGGAACTGCTCGAACTGCTCGGCCGACCAGCTTCGAATGCGGGAGTTCAGCGTCTCCAATGGGCTCACGTTGCCGGTGAACATGGGCAGCCCGGTCTTCAGCAGCACTGACGTACGCAGGGAGCGGACGCAGGCGTCCAGCGCGAACTCGACGCAGCATCTCTGCTTGATCATCGCCAGCTTCCGCCACGTATACCTCTCGCCCTCGTTCTTGCAATACAGGTAATGCTCGTGCGTTGGATTGTCCAGGAGCAGAGTGAACTGGTGACAGGATGGCTCCGGGAACAAAGTGACGTCGCCAACATACGTCTGCGCCACGACGCTCTCCAGGGTTAGAAACGAGCGTGGGGACAGCACGAGCGAAGCGATGCGGAGGAGCAGGTCTCGTAGCTCGTTACCGAAGAAAAATGTGGCTTTTGCGACCCACGACGAGCTGGAACGCAGCGACAAATGTGGCTGGACGAACGGGACGACGTGAGGGTTGACTTGCGACACGATGTAATGGTTGACGTTGAACATTTCAGCCAAGCGCCTCACTGGAAGGTCGGAGTGGACGCTGCCGTCGTAGAAGCTGACTCCCTTCGGGAAGTACCGAGCAATCTTGCCATCGGACTGTTTGCATTTCAGCTCGACGGGCTTGAAGATGTACGGGATCGCGCAGCTGGCGCAAACAGCAGACCAAATCTGAACGGACAGTGAGCGCCCACGCCTTGCGACATACACGCCCCCGTATCGACTCACGAGCACGTTCGGAGCCGTCAAATAGTTCAACAGCAATGGTTCGCCTTCGCATTCGCTTGATGACGTGACCGCAATGTTAAGAATCCGCCCGGTGCGGACATACGCCTCCCAGAATGTGAAGTCGCCCACGTTTTCAGTGACGCACGCTTGCATGATGTCCATGTCGAAGAAGTACCCTTCGTGGACAAACCGCTCCAGTTTCCGCATCACGTTCGATTTACTGGAAGGGAACACGTCCAGGTGCGGGGCGTAATCGCGCGATAGCACAGCCAACTCGGCATCGGTTCGCGTCCCGACCATGGCAGCAAATATCGACCCAACACTGGAGCCCGAAATGACGCGAGGAAGGACGCCATTGTTGACCAGTGCGGTGATAACACCTGCCGATCGGTTACCGACCCGCAACTTGGGCGCGAAATGGTTAAGTGCTTACCTGCGTGATACAGCCCCAACGTAGATCCACCGCTAAGAAGAAGCGCTGAACGTCCAAACGCGTGCCGTGCCTCAGTGAAGAACGCCAGCTTGCGCATGACCGATATCCCGCTGGTCGTATCATTCGCAACGAAATCGATGGAACGCGCAACCTGATAGGTATACTCTTCGACCTAACGCGACATGCTATTAGAAACAACGCTCCGCACGTTTCCATGCAGGCAGTTGTTGTTGTACCAAGGTCTTGGTGCCTACGTCATGCTCAGACCTGAGTACCCGGTTGGGGCGACAGCGACCTTACCAGATCGAAGGTATTCATACAGCATGGGGTTATCGATGCCCCCCAAGTTCCGCGATAAATGAGAACGCAAGAAGTCCATCAGCGGTTCGATGTCGTGCTGCTCATGATACTTGCGAAGCGTGCTCAGGTTATCCCTGATGCGGGCATGGTCGTACAGGTCGGACTCGTCGACGTCTTTCCACGACAGTCGCCCGGTCAACTGGTCCAGGTCGCAGGCGGCCTGATGCCAGGCCTCGAACGACGTCGCGCGTCTCATTGCGTTCTTCAGATCCGCGACCTGTTTCTGCAACCAGATCGTCGGGCCCTGTCCCGGGTTTCATCCGCCACGCGAACACGTACAGCGTATGCGCTTCGATGCGTAACGAACTTCCACAGCCAGTTGAACCGCGCCCTGAGCAGGCTGCGAAGTTTCCTGCATCCGAAATGCACAACGTACAGCATCAGCAGAGCGAGCGAGTGCCGCGCAATCACCTGCTGGGGATGTCAGCGAGCGCGCGTGGGAATCCCGTTCGGCGACTCCGTACGCGCGCCAGGAGGTCGGGCGCCACGATCCACATCAGGAACCGGGCGTTGACGGCCAGGACCCGCATGACGATCGCCTTGACCCGCAGAACCCATCCGCGACGCCCGCCCGCGCCGGACCGCAGCATCGCCGCGTCGTCGCCGTCGCCGCCGCTGCCTCCACGTTGGCCGAATGATCGAGACACGTCGCCCCCCGCCCGCGGACGGTGCGGAACGTGACCGCAACTACTTTCTGCGCGACTCCACCACGCGCCGAGATGATCGCCCGGCGCAGGGGAACCATACGTCCGTCGTGCATCATCTCAAGGTAGCCGGAACGTGAGTCATGGATGTGCATCGTCCACGGGACGGTTCAGGAAACGCTCCGATCAATGGAGATCGCGCGTCTAGTATGGGTGGCGCTGGGCGTTGTTTCTGCAGTATTCTACCTTCGTTCGTGCTGCATGCAACGGCGGCGCCGGGGGACGACACCTAGGCGCCCTGTTCTTGCTGCGGATGCACCCACGCTTCTGCACTGCAGAGAACCGCTCCTGTCCGAAACAGTCACCCGCCCAGCACGATGCGCCGTGTGAGTACCCGCGTGCGCCCGACAATGCTGCCCATCTGCGTCCTGTGCGTTCGGTCTGAACAACACCCCTGCGAACCTGAAACGTTCAGCTGCCAAAGTCTCTCCGGCAGTTGTTGACATGCAAGTAAATTGTCGCTGTATCCAACTTTAGCCAGTTCTAGATCAACCTTCTGTGCTGTCGACTGCGGAACCTTCTGACAATGCCACGAAGCCTGACGCGATTTTCGTCTGTCAGACAGCATCGTCACTGGCGTGAACGTTATTGACCTGAATGCCGTGCCGTCTTGATTAGGTCGTACAGATTGTCGCTGGAGCATGTTGCTGCCCAGGAGCACCCGAGTAGAACGACCGCTATAAGTACCGCCACAGGCAACAAACGCATTGATGGCTTCGCTTTGGCGACCACCCACTGTGCAATGCGCAACGGTACCACTCGCGATCACCGCTCGCCCTGCTTGAAATCTCTCGCAACGGGTCCGTTGGACGCGAGATCCCCATTGGTCGGAGCGACTCCTGAACCGTTCCGTGGACGATGCACATCCACGTCTCATCTGAGCGTATGTATTCGTCCTGCATGCATGTTCGGGTATCGTCAATGGCGGTTGGCCCTGGTTTACAGGCGCTTCAGCGTGGTTAATCGCTGTACTCAGGGACAGCATGCGTCAGGATTTCACCGACTGCGCCCAAGGTGATCGCATCGGATTGAACGATCGACTGGACGAGGTCTAGAAGCGTGTCGCGGGCGTACTGATGAAACACGCCCTTGAACTTCCCTTCGATCAGGGACTCGTCGTAGTCGGGCTAACGAGGACCTTGACGAAAATCGCGGATAACTGGCGCAAGGTGAGTCGCTCCTCAACAGGAAGGTGCCGCTGCCAGATGATGACACGGGCGATCAAGTCGGAGATTTCCTTTACCAGGCCTGTGCGACCTTTGTCGAGCTGAGCGAGGTAATATTCCATGCATTTGGTCGAGCCGCCGGCCAGTGAATCGACGATGTGACTGGGGAATACCGGGTGCCCATGACGGGCGGCATCTTTCAGCCAGGTTAACAGCAGGAACCCAGCAGCACGTTTCGTGGCGCCATCAAGCGGTTTCGACAAAGTCCCCTGAACTCGGGACGCGAATCCTTTTAAGACATCTGCAACGATACGCTCTGTTTCCTGCCTGTTCTTCTGCGCCAGCTGTACATCATCGAATGGGCCGAACAAGCCCACCACTTGACCGGCGACGAAATCGGTTTCCCCATGGCGGATCGTGTTGATCAGAACACGAACAACGGGGTGAATAACGTCGTTGTCGAATGCGCTCGAGTAAGGACCATAGACGGGGAACGTCCATGCAGGCATATACACCACACTGTTTGAAGACACTTTCCATGGGCTTTGCTGTCGATGGAATCGAAGCAACGCTCCCTGACTGATAGAGCGCTCGTTCATCCGGCCTCCCAGTCCCTGATTCTGCACCGGTCTAGTGGTGCGCGTCGATCCCTGGAGCTGGACTCGAGGTACAACTTTCGTATGCGACGTCGGTGTCATCAGGCTCGTCTTTGACTTGGTTCCCGCTGTTTCCATCGTTCCTTCTCGAATATGCTTCGGAGGGCGCTCTGACGATACCAGTTTCCGACCTGAGCCAGATTTTCTGGAGAATATCAGTTTCCAGTTGGAGATAGAGGCAAGCCATCCTCGTTTCCTGTCCACTGTAGGACCGGAATGAGACGTCGAGGGCGAGTCGTGCGCGCGTGTCGGCTGCCGAGGCGCCGGTATCACAGGCGCTAGAGGGCGACCGTCCAGCCACCCGAGCCTCTTTTGAGCTGCTGTAGTGGGCGGTGTTATCAGGAAACGGCCGTCCAGCCATCCGAACTGGCCCAGCTTGGATGGCATTGGGCTAGCGTATGGTGCCTGCAGAGGACGGCTTCTCATGTCTGGGACCGAAAGTGACTTACGAACCACGGAAGAAGTCTTCTGATTCACTAGCGTTCGAACAGCAGACACGAAAATGTGCAGCAGCACGGCATGGGCGAACCAGTACGACACGAAGCAACGCATGACGAGCGGTGGTGACGCACTAGCCGACGACGATGTGAATCGTCTGGAACTACCGTACACTTGGGGCCAAGTTTTGCGAACACCGCCACGCGCGCGCACGGAGACCCGGACCAACTCAGGTGCCAAATATAGACGTTGCGCAGTGCGCAGAACGGTAATATTCTTCAGTAGGTAGAGAGAACATTCGGCAAACGAGGGATACGTCGTCGGCTGAGAAGACCCGAACCGATCTGGCGACTTCCGGAAGGGAGTGATGTACACATGCGGCAAGACAGGGGCATGCAGGGCTGGACGGTGACGCAAAGCGTTGCCACAGACCTATCGATTGCTAATGCGTCCTTGATGGCCTGCGCCCTGCTGGGTGCGGATGCTGTGCCGAAGTGTCCGCAGTGACATAACGAACAGTCCATAATCCAGATCCGAATATAAGCAAAGAGATCGCAATGACGTTCCAAATGAAGGATTCAGAGTAGTTTTTGAAGCCCGAACACCCAGCATGGCCAGTCATGGCATTAGAACGTACTGTAACATTCATTCGTAAGACACATAGGAATTGGCCAATGAGAAACAGATTGTTCCGATGCGGACGACATCTACACGCTGCCGATGTTGACGTGGGAATTGAGGGCGTTCGTCGCGTGCCGATCGTCGTTCTGCGTTGCCGAATGCGTTGTCTTCATTTGCGCGTCGGTAACCCTCCCGCCTGTGGTCGACTGATTATCGAAACCGCTGGTGAAGGCAGCACCACGTGAACCCGCCGCGTTCGGACCCTCTAGCTGGCTAGTCCCAAAGTTGGAACCTTTCATCCAGTTCGACTGCAGGTCGGTAACGGGCCCGTTCGCCATGACGTGGCTCGACTGGTCGGTGACCTCGTTGTTGGTCAACGAGCTGCGCTGAGTCCCACTTGTATCGGATGCCGTCTGCCCTTGCGCCGCCAACGGTGACACGGCCTGGTTCGAGTTCAGGTTGCTGGTTCCCACATGATCGTGGGTTGCGGCGTGGTTCGCATTGCCATTGAAGTGGTTATCGACGGCGGTGTCCTTGCTGATAACGTTGGCGCGATCACGAGTAGTGGCGAACTGATTGTTGAACTGGCCAGCGGAAGCGCCCAACGGGTTGATAGCGGCTGAGTTCGAGGACGACGCCGCGGCCGCGCCGCGATCAAGACCGTCCTGCTGGAAGTCGAAAGAGTCCAAGTCCTGGTGCAAGTTTCGACTTCCCACAGAGCTGTGATGTTTCTGGAACGATGCGGACTTGTCGAGCGAGCCGGTCGCTGTTCCAGGGGAGATCGCGGACGCGCTGTTCAGGTTCGCGTTGTTGGTCCCGATCTCATCAACCGCCTCCGAACCTGTAAGGCCCTGGTTCGCAGAACGTATCGCATTTATGTTCGAGTTCCCATTCGAGAAGGTCGACTTGAAGTCCTTGTTGGAGCCACCGAAGGCCGCACCGCCAGGCAGGATCGAAGCGTCGCTCCCCGCCGAATTAATCTGGTTGCCCTTGGCGAACGCCGCATCAGCCACAACATTGTTGTTCTGCAGCACGTTACTGGCGGTATTCGTGTTGCTCCCGCGATGGTACGCATTGTTGCTGCCGCTGTTCAAGTTGCCCATGCTGACTTGCGCATCGCTGTGCGCCGCCAGAAGAGCGCCCACTGCGAGCAGGAACACGGTCCTCATTCGTACGTTGACGATAACGGAGTGGCACCGATCGACGACGACGGCGCCGCCGGAGTCGTCGGCTGCCTCTCCGAGTTCCGGTCTATTTCTGTCGAGGGGACCCTCTCGGCTCCACAAGCAGCCCATCCGATGCGCAAAAGTGCCACGGGCCGAACGCGGCTGCCCATTCACGCCGAACGGAAACACTTCATGGTGCGTTCCGAAACCTTCGGGATGCGCTGCAGTCGTTATTTCGTAACTCCGCGGCACGCTTCGATCGGCCATCGTCGATGTCGGCCCGTCGTCCGGGGAAGGGCGCCGTCCGATTGCTGAAGGATCTGGTGAAGCTGCCGCTGCTGGACCGGTCGTCCTGTTCGCCGCTGGAGGTACGACGGATCTGGAACGAGTTCCATGCGGAGCAGGACATGTCGCTGGGCCGCATCGTTGAGCCCGCCCGCCTCCGCCTCATCACCGAACGTGCTGTCCGCTGCCCCATGTTCATGATCCCGATATGGCGAAAAGGCGTACGTCCAGGATCCGTCGCTGCACGCCGATGCTGACAACGCGATGGGTCTAGAATTTCTTCTGCCTCGTGAGCCAGTTCCACGCCAACTGGTTCCTGGTCACCACGCTGGAGTCGTTCCAGACGAACGGCGACAATGCGAGGCCGGCGATGATGGTCACACTGTACGACGAGCTGTGCGTCACCAAGGACGCCGGGCTGGTGCGCGGCGACGTCATCTGGGCCGTCACGAAACGCGAAGCGGAACGCGTCACCGACCTGCTCCTGCACTACTACTCGTCGGCCGAGTACAACGTCGTCCGCGACTTCAACGAGCGCCCGTCGACGTTCGACGTGAACAAGTTCGTCCGGGAGAACCTGCCGACCACGTAACGTTGTATACGCCGATGCCCGTTCTGTATCACCTCAGGATCATCTTGCCGACTTCGTACGACGAGATCATGATGGCGCAGGCCGGGGCGACCTTGGCAACGCGCGGCGCCAGGCCGACGAACAGGCTGCCGACGCCCTCGCCGTGCAGGATCTCCCGCAGCAGCGTCAGCGTCGACTTGGCCGGCGCGTTGTTCATCCGGGCGACCTGCCGGCGCACCTTGATCACGTCGAACGGCGTCGTGACGGCTGCGGCGAACGCGCCCGACATCGTGCCCGCCCCGAACGACGTTAGCGCGGCCGCCTGCAACGGCGTCATCTCGGATGCATAATAACGTTGCAGGTGGCGCAGGCGCGGGCGCAGCATCTCGAACCCGGACCAGTAGATGGCCGAGAACGGGATGTCCCGGAACAGGGTGGGCGGCAGGCCCTGGAACAGGACCCGGATGCCGCTGACGCGGCACTCACCGACCGTTTCCTTGACGACGTTGCTGACCAGGGAGAACGCCGACTCGGGGCGGCCACGATGCGCCATGACGCGCGTCCGAACCAGCTCGATGGGGGAGACCATGGTCGCCGCCCCCGTCCGGGCGATGGCGCCCGACAGAGCGGGTGCACATGGGATTGCGTTCGCCATGAGCGTTTCGCGCATTTCGTCGTAGCTGGCAAAGTAGATGACGGTGGACGGGATGGACTGAGCCAGCGTCGGGCCGAGCCCTCGCCAGAGCGTGGTGAAGCCTTCGGAGCGCACGAGGCGGAACATGGACATGAAGGTGCTCTCCGAGGCGCGGATCATCTGCGGCTGGTTGCACCGGTGGCACCACAGCTCGCCGTCGTTCAACCCGTTCGAGAACCGGTACGTGAAACCGCCTGGTCCGCACGGCTCGACATGAACAGATTGGGGACACACAGGTCGCGGGACGAAGATCTCACCTCCGCTCAGGCCGGTCATCTGCGATTGCAGCCGCGTCTTGACCACATCCAGTGGCGTACACAGTCTATACATAGCAGACGCGATAAGCAAAATCAACTCATCGCCTCGACGAGATCACATACATGGACGTCAGGAGCGCGCCAAACGACGCGGACCCGAGGCGTATCGATCGCGGTATGGCGGCTGGGGCGGGTTCGGAATCGCCCATTGTGGAGCGCGCCTGCACGGGCGAAGGTACTCGCGCGGGTGCGTACTAGGCAGGAGGCAGTCGACGGACTCGTGCTGCAATCGTCGCGGACTGCGCAGGCAGCAAGCAGACTGCGCGCGCGATAGGAAATTGGCGACACCGCTGCGGCTTCCCCCGTATACTCGGGCCACCGGACTGGGTTCCGCTGCCGCACCCACTGCCACAGCCTACGTTAACAGCAGTGGGGCAGATGCCAACGGCCCCCGATTCCGGTTCCGATCTCCCACCGTGACTCATCAGCGTCAGTATTGTGCGTTAACATCTGCTCATCGATGCCGAGCGGGGGGCGAATTTGGGGCAACCAACGCCTAATTTCGCTGCGCATGGCCTGCAATTCGTTTTCAAGTCGAACGAAGCCGGCCTCCATATATGCATTGGGTCTTTGGCAACTTGTTTACCCAGCGGACGGAACTGCACTGCGGCACCGCGGACTGTGATGTCTTTCGATGTCCGTGGCGGAGTCCGTGACGGCGCCCGCGTTCCTGCAGTAACGTGACTACGATGGTGCTGGCAGTGTCCTCGCTGAACGGCGTCAAAGTCTACAACTTGTCGGCCGGGAAGACATTGCCGGAATGGTTGGAATCGACGAACACGGCGAAGGAGCGGTCGTTGCGGTACAATCAGGATTTTCGCCGTCGTCTGGAGCTGATCCAGGACTTCACGTTCCCGACCGCGTCCTCCCATGTTGCCATGTCGAGAGACGGTCGGTATATCGTTGCGGCAGGGAACTACCGGCCCCAGGTGAAGGTCTTCGAACTGGACCAACTGGGCCTCAAATTCGAACGTCACATCGATTCCGATGTCGTCGCCATGCACACGCTCAGCGAGGACTACTCCAAGTTGGCGTTGCTGCGCGCCGACCGCACCATTGAGCTTCACGCACGGTACGGCCAGCTCTACACGATCCGAATCCCCAGGTTCGGCCGCGACATGGCGTACAACTCGCACAACTGCGACCTGATGGTCGCCGGGTCCGGTTCGGAAGTCTGGAGGCTCAACCTGGAACAGGGCCAGTTCCTGGGCGGGTTCCAGACCGACCTCGCCGACGTCAACGTGATCCGTGTCAACCCTGTGCATCATCTGATCGGCATGGGTGGCCCGGCGGCCACCATCGAATGCTGGGACCCGCGGGACCGGACACGTGCCGCGTCGCTTTGCATCGGCGACGAGTACCTCGAATGCACTGCCATGCACTTCGCAGAGGACGGATTGACGATGGCGGTGGGGACCGAAACCGGGCACTGCCTCTTGTTCGACCTGCGGTCCTCGCGTCCCGTACTCGTGAAGGACCACCGGTACGGCCTGTCGATTCGTGACGTGCAGATCCACGAGCGCACGCGCAACGTCGTGTCCACCGATGGGAAGATCGTGAAGCTGTGGGACCGGGCCACCGGCGACCCGTTCACCAGCATTCAACCCGATTGCCCCGTGCACCGTTTGTGCCTCGTCCAGGGGACCGGAATGCTGTTCGCCGCCGGCGACCAGCATCGTATTCCGACGTATTACGTGCCGGAACTGGGCCCTGCCCCGAAATGGTGCTCGTTCCTCGACAACCTCACCGAAGAGCTCGAGGAGGAAACGCGCACGACGACATTCGACGACTACAAGTTCGTGACGGCCGCCGAGTTATCATCCCTGGGCCTGGACCACCTGATCGGATCAAACCTGCTGAGGGCGTACATGCACGGGTACTTCATGGACATTCGGTTGTGGAAGAAGGTGAAGGCGGTTGCCGACCCGTTCGAGTACGAGAACTTCATCAAGCAGCGAGTGCAGGACAGGATCTCCGCCCAGCGTGCCGAACGGATTACCGTCAAGCGAAAGGCGCCAAAGGTGAACAAGGAGTACGCGGAGGCCTTGACGACTGGCAAGTCGGGCGGGGACACGCTCCTCAAAGATGAGCGTTTCGCGAGCCTGTTCAAGGACAGCGAATTCGCCATCGACAAGGAAAGCGATGAGTTCGTCAGGCTTCTGCCAACGAACGCGAAGCTGGCCGGGGCGGCTGCCTCCGATGACAGGTTCACGATGGTCGACGAGAGTGACGACGGGAACTCGGAGGAGGAGGTCGGCGTGCCCAGCGACGTGGGCAGCGGAAGCAGCGACAGCGACGACCTGTTTGCGCCCGACAGCAAGAAGCGGCGCGTCAGGGCCAGCAAGCCGAGGAAGAAGAAGGCGATGTACGCGCTGAAGCAATCGGGCGGCGAGCTGCCGTTATCAGCACCGAGTGCACCCGGCGTCGCCCTACCGAAATCGTTGAAGAAGAAACCGATGGCTGAGCGCGCTCGTGAATTGTCGCTGGCGAAGGCGGCCGCGGCGGCGAGCCGCAACGACGCCGGCGCCAGGCCCGAACCCAGACCCAATCCTGTCGCTGATCATCGAAACCGCCGACCTGCTCAGTTCTAAATACATTCCCGTAAGTAATAGGTATAGAGACGAATAGACGCACTGGAAGGCACCCTCGAGTCGGCTTACAGTACTAGGTGGACCGTCCCAGGGCCGTGTTCACGGAGGGGGACCGCTGTTCGACGGCGGCATTGTGCGTGCCGCTGAATACTCTAACGATGGAGCAGCGTCCCCAGCGCAAGGTCGGTGGCGTGCGATGCATGTGCCAGATGGCGGACGTGGGTGACAGGGCGAAATCATAGGCGCCTGCGAATCGGCTCGGGCGGTTGCTGACCCAGATTCTGCGGCACAAAGCGACCGAGCTGGGTCTCCACATGCGACGCGACGGTGTCCGTTGGTGTTGCCACGGTCCTGTCTGGAAGGGATGTAACTCGCGTGTGGTGTTAGTTCGTTCGCGTGGATGAGCTGCTAGCACTGCCGAATGTGCAGGCGATGGGGTCCCCTACTGTGGAACAGGTTAGGCAGGTAGGTCGATGTTCGGTTGCGTAGGGTGCTCCAGTCATGGATTCAGTAGATTGTCGCCGCTGACGAGAAGACGAGATATACTCTTTCGGAAGACGACGATGTGCTGTGGATACGATGCAACCAGGGGCATTCCTTGAAGGGCGTTGACCAGAACCACTTGCTGCGCCGGATCAGTGACCCCGACGAGTGCCCGGTTGCCGTCCATGGGACGTACTGGAAGTCGCTGGGGCCGATCGTGTCGAACGGGCTGAACAGAATGGGGAGGCAGCACATTCACTTCCTGAAGGATTCGCCAGACCTGCTGCTAGCTCGTCACCGCCCGACAGCAGGTGGGAAGGCTCTTCAAGGCACGCGTGGTCGTTTGTGACGCTATTCTGCATAGGGATACGATCCAGTTGCAACGTACTCATATTCGTCGACGTGAGAAAGGCCATTCAGGAAGGATTTCACTTCTACGTCAGCGACAACGGTGTCATTCTAACCGAAGGGCCAATAGCCTCGTCGTATTTCATCAAGGTCCTGGAACTGCTACCAGGCGATGAGACCAGACCCATTAGTCTTGAGGAGGTATTGGGGGGCCAATAAGTACAGTCGTTATTCATGCATAGCGTATGAAGGTCGGGATTCGCCTTCATGCCGGTCCTGTTGTGCGCGAGCCAGCATCTGGTCGGTTTGCTGAACGCGCGCCATCAGGTTGCTGATAAAGTTAGCATCGGGCGTCTACCGAGACGGTATTAGAAAACTAGGAAGGGTGCGGCTCAATGTCGATCGCTCACCGTTGACAGCGTTTCCAGCGCCCCACGAACTTGGTCTGTGCATTCGACGACGCTGCTGACATTTCTGCATATTGCCTCTCGTTAGCGCGCAACGCGATGACAGCTGGAGGTAGTCGAAGTCACCTGTTAGAGTGGAGCAAGTCGTCGTCAGGAGGAGAGGCCTCCATTTGTGATTTGTCGCGAACAGGAGCAGGCGGCGGTGGTGCTGCGCTGACGTGACGCCTTTCGACAGATCTATCCGGACGCACCTCGACAGACCTTCCCTTGCGGCTCTCTACAGAGTTGTCTCGGCGCGTCTCCGGACTATCATCCTCAGGCCGCTCCAAAGCGTCGTGCTTCGCCGGCAGCTCAGGCGTCTTTGTCGGGGACCGCTCGCGAAATTCGAGAAACCGAACGCGCCCCTCAAGAATAACCAATTTCGCGTTGATCGTTTCAAGACTGGTTTGCAGACCAGCCTCCAGGTTATCCAAACGCGCTGCCAGTGTCGTGATCAAATCCAATGTGCGGTCGTCGGTCTGAACGGTCGCCTTCGCAGCAGGCACAGGAGGCGGGTCAGCGCGAGGAGACGGCGCCGGCTCCTGCAGAGCCTGCTCCCCGCCAACCGTGCGGATGATGGTCGGCGACGGCGTGTGCACGCTCATGCGGCGGGCGGTGGGCGCCGGCGCAGCCAATCGTTTCTTCTTCTCGATCACGAGACGGATCGTGTCGGCGACCAAGTTCAGTTTGCGTTCAGCGAACCCGCGAGCCAGGAACTGCTTCGCAGAGACGCTCGGGTGGTACTCGAACACGTCCCCGAGCATGCGGAAGCATTCCTGGACGAACCGCGCGTCCGTCTTGCCCATGAGTTCGTACCCGCACGCCGATATGTGCCGGGCGATATCGTGCGAGAACTCGAGCAGCGCGTAGTGCAGGACGGGGAGCAGCGCCTCGGGCGCGCCCGCGCACGCCTGCACGGCATCCAGCGGGCGGTGGTACCGGATCTTCGGCAGCAGGCGACGCAGGCGCTCGAACGCATTGCTGACGTCACCCGTCGGCCCCGTCGGCACGAACGACGACATGTTCGCTCCGCCACGCCGCCTCCCCAAATCTGAAACGCCAAAGAAAAATATCCTCCGATCGGCACCAACCGAAAGCACGCCGCGTTGGCACCGAAACAAAACGGAATCCGAGCGGCTGCTACGAAGAATCTACACCGGCGTTACGTTAAAAAGTGGCATTGTGTCATGGACTTGGGAGTGATATGTATTCGGGAGGTGGGCGGCTAGTCGTCGGGCAGGTTGGCTTCGACAAGGCGCAGCCGGTAGCGCTGGTTATCGGCGGCGAGTTGCTGGATCGTCTCGCGCAGCGACGCGTTCAGGACGTTGCGCTCCTCGTCGTACAGCGCGTTCATGCGCTTCCGCTCGAACGTCTCCTGTTCGAGGGCATGCCGAAGGGAGGTCAGCAGAACGCGGGACTCTTCGTGCGCCTGGGCGTTTCGTTTCTCGCATTCGGCAATGCGTCGCCCGAGGTGGGCGTTCTCGTCCACTAGTTGCCGGGCACGCTCTTGAGAGGCCGCCAGCTGTGCTCGCAGGCTCCGAGCTTCCTCAGCCTGTACCTTATTGCCAATGTCGGCTATGAACTCCTCCGGGTACGTGCCTTGCTGAAGAACAATGGCGACTTTGGTCCATAGCGCTTCCATCCTCGCCGTGTTGTCAAGCTGTTCATCAAGTAGCCGTCGAACTAAGCGAGAGTTCTCGGCATACGCTGCGGGAAGCATGTCATCGTACGGTACGCCCGTGCCAGCAGGAGCAGCAACGTCCGGTGAAGGAATCTCTGATCGACCAGCAGCCTTCAGCTTCTCAATTTGGAGCCGCAGAGCGCGGCGCTCTTCATCGTGCTTCTGCCGAATCGCACGAGCTTTGGAGAATAGCAGAGCACGAGCATCAGCGGAAACGATTGAGAAACGGTCAGGAGAGATGGAACGGGACGCCACAGAACGCGTTGCTAAGCGGTGCATATCCACTGACGGGGAGCGACGATTCGCGGCCAGCCAGGCAGGTTGCGATGCATCCGGCCCGTACGGTTCTCCAAATGGCCTCGGCGACGGCGATCGAGATCGCGCCCGTTCAGGAGGGGCTTTACGTGGCGCATTGGAAACAGACACCGGCGAGGTCGACCGTGTTCGATCGGTCGACGGATTACGCGACCGATTCGCCTGCTCGACAATAGGCGATAAGGGCCGGGCCCGCCCACGAGACACGTGGGCATCGCCCTGTGCGACCTCTTCCGGAGCACATGCTTCAGGTTTGCCCTGCTGGTCAGGGCCCCAGTTATGACTCCCAGCGTGGTCGTTAACATGTTCAGCACGACGGGCAGCAGGCGGCGGAGCTCGATCCATCGAATCATCAGAGTTCATCGCATCCGCAGCATGAGCATCGGGATCGGGCACGCCGCGATCTCCAACGCTGGGTGCCTCACAGGGCACTGACGATTGCGGATAGCTTTGCGACATTGCCTGAGGTGATGGAGCACGTTGTGGAGGATGTTGTGCGATGACAGGACTCTGACGGTAGGGTGTCGGCTGGGGGCGAGGAGGATGGAGCATTCTCCTGGCAACGGGAGGACGAACCGGTTGCCGAGGATATCCTGACGGCATGGGTCGCACTTGCTGAGGCGGCGGCGCTGGATGATGGGATGACGACGACGATGGAGTTGGAGGATGGACAGCCGACCCAGCAGGGTTGATTCGTCGAACGGGAGGCGGACCTGGAGATGGAGTCGGCGGATTTGCAGGCGATCCAGCTGGATCGATCCTGCGAACAGGAGGTGGGACTATGCCAGGTCGCATCATTCGGGATGCCGGTGGTCTGAATTGCACTCCAGGTCTAGGCGGACCTCGCATAGGCGCTCGCATAACCGGTGGCCCAGGTCGCAGCTGATTCCCTGGTGGCGAACGGGCGTTCTCGGGAGGAGCAGGCACATGGGGACGTGAACCGAAAGATGAAGGCGGTGGTGGCGGGCGGGAGCGTCCAGGTGGGACTCGCTGGATCATGGGTCTCCCTGAATCCGGTGGTTGCCCTGGTCGGCCTGGTCGGACAGGGGCTTGCGGTTCAGCCATAGGCGATGAGGACCGAAGCGGGGCACGCGGTGCCGGTTTCGATGTCGAATCAGAAACTTGCCGTTCGAGAACGGGCGGGCCGATATCGAGCGAGCCGCCGCCGGACACGGCGAAGCTCGAGTTCAGCTCGGACATGATCGATGTCTCGTCATCAGAATCGACGCCCAGCAGCTGCGGCGACGCCACCGACGGCAACGCTGCATCCGCTGACGCCATCGCACCAACGCCGCCCTACCGATGCCGCATCCACAAACTGGCTGCGACAGCTGTCGACCCAAAGAATAGCCGATCTGGCACACGACACATCCCCCCAAAAATATTGCAGAAAACGAGAGTCATATCAGTGCTCATCGGATGGAGGTTTTTTGCGGCCCCTGGCGGCGAGGTCCGCGGCGGACTCCGTGGCGGACTGCATTGTGTGTGCCTGGCAATGGGGAAACGACGACGCGTATCCCTGAGGGCAGGCAATACCAGAAGCGCGGCGCCATGGTATGCCAGCGTGTTTCCCCGCCTGCAGGCGTTGATAGACGAACCCGAAAAGTTTGTCGTTGCTTCGGAGGCGCTGGCAGCAGAACTTCGGGACGTGCTGAAGGTTGTGTATGATAACGCGGGCCAGGCTCAGTATGGCCCGCTCCCTGAGCTGGTCGTCGACCAGATGGACAGCGAACAGATATGGGAGGAGATTGAGCTTCGGGCCGAACCGTTGCTTGATGATCTCAAACAGCGCATCCGGCTGCTGGAGACGGCCGCTTCATCGGCGCCAGCCGAACACCTGGACAGCCGGCCAGCAGGCCCAGCACAGGAAGCGCATGGAAGCGAGCACTCGTCGGATAACGATAGCGAAGAGTACGGAGATGAAGACGACGCGTTAGAGTCCGACGTGCTTGACGACGATGAAGATGTCGCGAACAATGAGGATTCGCCTGTCGACGACGACGAATATGAGGAGGCACCCGTTCGGAACGGCGCGGATGAGCCCGTGAACGACGTTTTCTTCAACGTTGAATCCATGGAACGTTTCGCCGACGAGATGGAAGATGATGCTCTCCTCGATGATCTCACCAACGGCAACGACGATGATGACGACCAGGACGATGATGACGAAGCGGACGACGACGCCGGCCTAACCCTGCTCCGCGAGATGCGCGACGACGATAACGACGACACCGTCAAGTACGACGATTTCTTCGACAAGCCCGAAGACGACAAGGGTGCGAATGTGGCTGGCGATGTCGACGATGAGGACGACGAATTCGCTGATTTGTCAAGGTTCCAACGTGAGCAAGCCAAGCTGGCGAAGCAGATCGCTGTCCTCGAGCAACGCAACGTTGCGAAGCGCTCCTGGGAGCTGATGGGCGAAGCGCGCGCCTCGGACCGCCCTGCGGATTCGTTGGTCGACGCTCATCTCGAGTTCGAGATGGCCGACAAGCATCCGGAGCTGATCACCGAAACCGTAACCGCCAACCTCGAAGACCTTGTCAGGCAGCGAATTCGCGACGGCGCCTACGACGATATCGAGCGCACGTCCGAACCAACACCGAAGGCGTTCAAGGCCGATGACGCTCGGGAAATGGAGACGGACAAGAGCCAGGTGGGCCTCGCCGAGATTTACGAGAAGGAGTATGTCGCCAAGGCGACTGGCGTCACCGACGACGACGAGAAGTTGTCGTCAGCCCACAAGGATATCGCGTCGTTGTTCGCCCAGCTGTGCTACAAGCTGGACGCGTTGTCCAACTTCCATTTCACGCCGAAGGTGACGGTTCCCGATGTCACCGTCCGTCCGAACGTTCCCTCGATCGCCATGGAGGAAGCTGTCCCGATCGCCGTCAGCGCCGGGCGAACCGTTGCCCCTGAGGAAGTCTACCGCCCTGAAACCGACCGACAGCCCGTTGCAGAAACCGAACAGACGCGCGAAGAGCGCCGTGCTGGGCGTCGGGCGCGGAAGGTGGCCAGGCGGAAGGCGGCTGTCCAGCAGCAGGAAGAAGAGCGCGTCAAAGCCAAGTTCGACGCGCGATTCAAGACCAAGTTGGAGACGAAGTCGGCGCTCAAGACGATCGCGGACGACCACGGTCGCACCATCACGAAGGGCGATGCCGCTCATGATGCGGGCGAGTTCACGCGATCGTCGGCCGTGTTCAGGAAGATTCAGGACAGCGAGGCGGCTCGTCGACGTGGCGGTGCTGGTGCTCGGCCACCTGCCAAAGCGTCTGGCCCGCCTGCGTCCACTTTCAAATTGTAAATCTCAGCCACATAGTTTATTCCCACATAGGGTTGTGCCCGCGTCAGGTGCTGGCCGTAGGAACGGGGTCAGCTGAGGGCTCGCCGGCTGGTTTGCCTTCGGCGGGAGCGACCCCAGGCCCCTCGCTGTCGAGCGATGGCCGCCCGAACAGCGGTTGCGGCGGGCGAGGCGGGACGAGGTCCGATTCCGCGCCGAACTCATCGTCTTCGTATTCGGATCGCGATCCGTCGACTGCGGCGACGCCCTCGACGCTGCTGCTGCCGAACGCGGCCTGCAGGCGCCCGGACGACGAATCCACCCGCACCTGGCCGATCGCCAAGGCGGCCAGCTCGCCGCGACGGCTCTCGGCGATCAGATCGGGGCGGTCCCGAGCGATCACCTCCACGATAACGTCGAACGGAACCACGATAGCGACCTCGTCGCTGAACTGCGGGTCGTACACCTTGAACTGCCAGACGTGCTGCTGCGACGGCTTCTTCGACGACGCCGAAGCCGCCCGTTGCTTCGTCGACGCCGACGCGTTCTGGTGGTTGAACTCGATCACCGACACAATCACGTATGTGCCGTCGATGTTCTTCCCTTCGCGCAGCAGGATCCGGGACGGGCCCGTCGCCATTGCCGCTCCTGGGCTGTCGTCATCCACGACGACGACGCCGTGCTTCTTGACCGACTTGCGGCGCCGGGTGCGGCGAACGCGACGCGCACCGTGTAGCGCAGGCGACGAAGACACGGAGACAGGCCCGGGATGTAACGCGGGCAGCGACGATTTGTAGGACGCGGGTGGCGCCGTGTGCGGTGGTGCGGGGCGGGCAGCGCGCGCATTGGGCCCCGGGCGGTCCAGCTGGAGTTCGGGTGCGTGACGCGCCCGCTGGTGCGTCTCCTTGCCGTCCAGCAGGATGCACGGGTACTCGCACAGGTTCTTCAGGTAGCTCTGGTGCGTCTCCCAGTGCTGGTCCCAGACGCGATGGTCGTAGTTCGGCCCGGCCGTCTGGATGCGCTTCAGGATCTGCTGGTTCTCCTCGGTGATGCGCTTGAGACGGCGCCGGCGCGCCTCGGCGTTCAGGCTGCGCAGCTGGACGACGTTCGGTTTGGGCTGGAACGTCGGGCGGCCCATGATCTCGGCCATCTTCTCCAGCAGGATGCGGTTCTCCTTCTCGATCTGCGAGTATCGGTCCAGCAGCAGCTGCTCGCGCTTCTTCTTCGTGTGCAGGTGCGTGAAGACGCGCGGCTCCTGGTTGTCGATCGACGGCTTGATCGATTTCAGGCGGGCGCGGTGCAACTCCTGCTGCGTCTTCCGCCACTGCTGCATGCTGCGCCCCATGGGCGTCGCCCGGTGCATGGCCGACGACTGATTGGGCACCCTAGTCACTCACCACTAGTATAGGATCGCATTCTACGCCATGTACGATTTCGATCGTCGTACCCTACCGCCATTCCGTTTACCTAGCCGGCTTCAATTCCGACACGTACAAGCACAAGCCGGCGCGGAACGTACTGCGGGAGGGCGTCCATTATATTGCAAAGACGTCGGGAAGTGCACCGATGACTGGCCTGTTTCGGTACACAACAGAGCAGCGCCGCACAGTGTGGTCTGTTCGTCCAGGAATCCTTCGGACTGTTACACGTCCGGGTCCAACTATAGCGTTGGCGGGTGCGGGTCTACGGACATCAGTTGCAGTTCGTCTGGCACCAACCGTGTGGGATTAATGTCAGACGCAGCTGCTTCGTGTAGGTAGTCTGGTTGACGATACCGCCCGGTCCACAAGCCAGACAGGGGAATGCGTCACATTGCGATCATATTGGCTGTCCAGGCGGGGATAGGCGTGGCGATGGATTATGCGGACGATTTCGAGAGGGGCGCGCGAGACTGGATTGAGAATGAGGTGCGCGCTGCGGCAGAGCAGCATAACAGGTTGGTTGAGGAGGACACGCGGAGGAAGATGGAGATCCTTGAGCAGGCGCAGGCCGAGAGGAACGCGTCGCGCGTGCCGACTGAATTCGGAATGACGTACATGCGCTGGAATGAGGTGCTGGTGCCGCGGGTCCGGGAGGCAGGTGCGGTTAGGTTCCTGGCGCCGCAACCGAGACAAATGAATCCTCGGCCGCCAATTCGGTCATGGGCGGCAGGAATCGAAGCCGACGACGACCCACCTCCCGAACCGCCTTCCGAGCTTAGTATGGCCAGCCTGCCTTTCGTCGGGTTCTTTCTCGCCTGGGTTGCTCTCTTGGTAAGCCTACTCGGGAAACGCAAGCACACGCATGGACGGCCTCAAACACTGTTTTACGAAGAGGGCAGGGATGGCGTCCTTTTGTGGTGATACAACAGTTCGTAATTCGATGGTTTTATGGCGTTTCGGATAGGTTGCATTGAACGCCAAGTGGCGTTCCATCTGGCGACCGCTGGGCGGACCTTCTACCGCGGTGGTGTGCCCTCCCCCCTCGTTCAGCACAGGTGGCACCGTTGGTGTCAACGATGGTAATGAGCCGCAATGTTGACGCGAATACCGCTGGTTGTTGTGGCGGTATGATGGTGGCCTACGTAGGTCGATGGGTTGAATGTCGCGAATAGTGCCCGCCAACACTCAGCTGCGCTGTGGCACGAGCTGAGACTTGCTGCGGTCGCAGCAGACTCTTGCTCCTCGGTGTGCGTGCTCTTGGGCAGGTCCCGCGATCCGCGGACTGTTTCGTCGAATGAGCAGCACTGATGATGTGGGGACGCGCCTGGGCAGGTACATTCCGCCGCGCTGGTCGGTGAGGCCCGAGGCGGACGATGTCGCCGGGCTACGCCTGGAGGTGATCCGGCAGGGCGTGGCGCTGTCGTCGTCGGAGACGATCCCGCTCGACGAGCGCCCGTTCACGATCCTTGGCCGGCAGCCGGACGTCTGCCATCGCGCGCTCCTGCACCCATCGATCAGTCGACAGCATGCCGTCGTTCAGCATGGCCCGCACGGCGCTGTATTCATCAACGATCTGGGGTCGACCCATGGCACCGTCGTCAATAAGAAGCGGCTGGTCGCTGGGCAGTTCCACCCGCTTCGTGTCGGCGACGTTGTTCGATTCGGGCAATCGCAGCGGATTTACTGTGTCGAAGGGCCGGAACGGCTTCGGCCACCAGAGTGGCAGACTCTGCAGGGCCCCGTTGCAGCCATCCCACAACGCCCCGCTGCTGTTGATTCGACGACGACGACGGCGACTGCGGACGAACCCGACAGCGATGCCGTTGAAGAATCAGAATCCGACGATGACATGGATGACCTGGAGGAGTACCTAACGTCGGGCACCGCGCAGAACAACACGCTGAACGATAGGCAGAGGAAGGTCGTCGACACTATTGTCAAGCGACGGACGAAGCTCAACGTCAGTCGTTGTTCGTACGGTGTTGGGACGCATGTCGCTAAAGCGCTTGAATGACAGCACGTGAAGAAGGAAGCGGAGACGCTGCAAAGCAAGGAATCGATCAATGGGTCCCTGAGCGCTGGGCAGAAGTCGGCGCTGACGCGATGCATGGAGCAGCTGGCGACGCTGCAAGCGGAGGTCGATGGTATGTTGGAGGACTTGATCAGGAGGTTGAAAGACAAGAGGCGGGGGCGGAAATCTGAGTCGTCGAAGCCGACCCTGAGGCGGCCACGACCGACTGACGATGATGACGAAAATGACGATTTCTACGATCGAACAAAAGCGACAGCCATGTCTGAAGCGAAACGGCAGAGGCGGGTGAAGGCAGTGGAGACGCTGTCATCGCTGAAAGCCCAGCTGACGAATGTTGCCGACCGTGAGCAGGAGCTGGCGCGCAAGATTGCCGAATTGCAGAGCAAAGCCCAGAGCGCCCCAGAGGAGACGGAAGATGAACTTGACAGCTATATGGCCAGCATTGGGAAGGCTGGAGCCGCTCAGCAGGTTGTATCGATGCAGGAGAAGTTGAATCACCTTGCGGATGAACGAGATCGCCTGGAGAAGTTAATCCGCATAGCGACGCCGGCTGGGTCTCACCTTGTGCCTTCTGCTGATTGGGCGCATACCACTGTCGCGAAGGCTATTTCTAAGGAGCCTGTACGCGCACAGGACCCCACTCATGAAGAGCGACAAGACAAGTCTGGCCCTGCCGTCGCACCTGAACCGAAGCAGAACCTATTACCAATGTCAACGCCGGCGGCGTTACCAACGGAGACGGTAGCATCGGCAGACACCTATATTCTACCTGGAATAGACGATCTGCAACGTAAAGGCGGCTTACTGATTCCCAGGAGGCACTCCACGAGAAGACGCGCCGAAGAAAGCGTCTGCAACGAAGATGGCATCGTGGCCGAGATTGAACACGTTTCTGACTGGGTGCCTCCAGTGCATCAAACTGGCGACGGGCGAACATCTCTCAATGAAAAACTTGGTTATTGAAGTTGCTGCCGGTCCACTATCAGTTATGGTGTGTGATTCATCAGGGGTCCAAACATGTAGAAGCGCATTCGCACACACGTAGCAGGCAAAGTTGACGATACGGGAGCGGGGCTGCCATCTCCACAGGCCGCCCGTCCGACGATCAGGCTGCCTTTCGATCGCCATGTACTGTATTGGTTTTCCAGTCCTTGTGTTGGGATTGTCTCAAGCGCAGACTGATTCACGACATAAACTGGCGCACAGTCCACAAACGCAAGCGCCGGAAGCCCAGCACTCAACTACTTACACCTATCAACAGCGAATACCAGCATCGTGGTGCCTGCTTCAGGCCGTACAAGCACTTCATCAACTTCCATACCCAACCTGGTCTTTGAACGCATGCATCTTGATCCGCTGGTTAGCAGGCCGTTGTACGTCGTTCACTCACGGTCGGTGACGACAGCACAGTACTTGTCATATGGCTGTTGCAGCTGCTTTATGGATGGAGCGTCCACACTCTTCGTCTTCGGACGGGTGGCTCATGATGTTTAATGCTCGTGGCTCTAACGCAGACTCGGCATTCGTCGAACTAGCTGATAACAATCAGACACCGGTCCTGGATCGGATTCCGATTGAGTGTAAGTGACTACTGAGAAAGGGACTCCTGGATCGGATTCCGATCGAGTGTAAGTGAGTACTGAGAGAGGGAGACCTCTAGAGTTTATGACGTCTCCGGCATCATATATAACCAGATATACCACATGCGGCACTGATCCCTATGTTGCCAAATGACAACTGCGAGGCGTGACAAGTCTAGCAGTGACGTCACGACGTTTCGTTCGATCGATCTCTGGGAACGATGTGCCATGGTGGTGGCGGCACGTCGAAGTGCCGTTGGTGGGTGTGGTTCAGTTGTGAAGCAACTTTGTGCCGTCAGACCTAATCCAAACTGGGTTTCACAAGTTGGCCACAACGGCAATGCCCGCACCGCGTAAGCGTCTCTACGAAGAGACGAAACCGTCAGCAACGTCCCTCGTGGCCTACACGGCATCGGCGCGATCGTCACTCAGCCGGACAACCTGTAGTGCCACAGGCCTGCAATTGCTGCAAGCGCGGTCATCCAGCACGCGTCGTGACAGCGGCCATGTACGCCAGGTGGTTCGCATGCAGGGCGCGGCAATGTGCTGTGGGAACCCCACCGACACTGCTGTATGAGAACGGGTCAGGAACGTCCATCGTTTTAGTAAACACGTGGGCGCAAAGACTTTAGCGCCTACGCCTTGGCCGTCCTGTTCGTCTGGTAAATCTGGTACGGCGCCTCGTTCGCCTGGTCGTTGTTGCTGTTCGGGTCTTTCACGCAGCGCCTGATTGCCGAGCAGAACCTCCGTCAGGCTGTTCGACGATTCCAGCCTTGTCCCCGCTGAGAAGGGCACGTCACCGGGACGTTCATGATCAGCGTGTCAGCGCGGGTGTTCGGCTCTGATCGTGTAGGGCGCGTTCGACCGGATCGAGCACGGAAGGCAAAGGCAACTGGCCCGTATCGTCCACGCTGTTGGGACCGCGCTTCACGAACGTGGCCGCCAACGAAGTATAACTGCCTGGAGGTGCACCGCGCGTCTGGGAGACGTCGACCTCACTCTGTAAAGGACGCTCGGCAGGGAATTTCTTGTTCGCACGCACCCGCAAAGGTGGCCATCACGAGTTCTACCAACAAGAAGCACATCACCGACGACTCAACGTCGACGCCGATCGTGGCGTACATCACCACCCGGAAGTACAGTTGCTAGCGGTCGCTAGCAAATCAGCCAGCGCATCAGAACACGGCGGCTGCGCCGACCACCGAACACACCCGAGACCGAGGCGCCCGCGTGAAAAGCGCGAAACCCGAATTACAATCAGCCGCCGAACAACGCGCGAAACGAAAGATACGCCACGCCTCGAGCTGCGGCTGCCATCGGTATCGACGGCTCTTGCCACTGTCTCTGCGTCACGATCGCTGCAACAACGGCCCGGTCGTGCAGTGATGACACCAGCCCAGCAACGGTAACAGCTAGCTCGAGGTGACCCGCGCTACGATAACGGTTGCACGATGGCGCGCGTTGCCGTTGGAACCAAGCGGTTTGCGTTGCAAGGTGCTCCTTGGCGAAAAATGAACTCGTGAATGGTCACCATTGCGGGAACGCGCGGACGAGAATTCTGCCGAGCGTCCATTGCAGAGCGAGATGGACACGTCTTGCTGACGCGCTGGCGAATCTCCAGGCAGTTAGGTATCCTTCGTTAGCGTCAAACGTGGTTCCTTCAGCGTGGACGGTACACTCGATCCGCACGGAACCCGCTGTACACGATCAGAGCCGAACTCCCGTGCCGGCTGTCGGACGCGCTGATGAACGCCCCGGTGACGTGCCCTCCTCAACGGGGACAAGGACCGGAAGCCGTCCAGCAGCCTGAATGAGGCCCTGCTCGGCATTCAGACGCTTTTTGAACGAGCCGAACAGCAACAACAAGCGCCCCGTTGTTGCCCGGCTCACAGACACGATGTCGATGCCTGCGGACGGACTGGCCCCAGCGATCGTGTACGTCGCGCGCGAGTCGACTGTGTGGCAGTGGCCGCTCGTCGAGATGCTCCGGTACTGGGTCAGCCCATGGTCATCGCCGTCCTCGCCGGTCCGCCGTCGTCTGTCGGGCAAGACGGTCGTGTGCGTGTCGGATACGCATGGTCACCACCGGTCGTTGGATGTCCCGGACGGCGATATCCTGATTCACGCTGGCGATTACACGTTGTTCGGGGACCGCGACGGCGCCGTCGACTTCAATGCGTGGCTGGGCGACATCCGCAACCGGTTCAAGGCGATCGTCGTTGTGCAGGGCAACCACGAGTACAACGCCGAATGGAAACGCGAAGCCGCATCGATCCTTTCGAACGCGACCCTTCTCCGTGACGAATGCGTCACGGTCGACGGCATCGTCATGTACGGCTGCGAGTTCAGCTGGGCGTGCCGGGGTCGTAATCCGTACCACGACCAGATTCCCGCTGACGTGGACATCATTGTGACGCATTGCCCGGCGCGTGGGTACGGCGACGGTAACCATGGGTGCCCGTCGATGCTCGCTCGGGTCGAGCACCTGCGCCCGGGACTGGTCGTTAGCGGTCACGTGCACGGTGGGCGATCCGTCCAGCAGGGGCGCTCGCAATCCCTGCGCGGGACGACATTCGTCAATGCGGCTACTGTCGAATCACATCACCGCCTTACGAAGCAACCCGTTGTCGTACGGTTCCCGTGACATGCGCGTAGACGCAGATCGTTACATCTACACGATTTGCAACTGAGTGTGGAAACATTCGTCTCCGATCGTCGTGCGATTCGCTTCGCCGCAAATGAAATCACCTGTCGTGCATAGTAATGTTAGCGCCAGTAGGCGCATCGCAGCAACCGAATCGCGACGGAAAGATGCGGGCCATCTCGCCAGGAATGCCTCAGGAGTCCCTAAGCCGCCGAAAGCAGGCGACGACGGGCTTCACCGCTGTGCTCTGAATCTGCTGGCACTTTTCGTCAGTTCTTTCGGTTGCCGTTGCTTGAACTCATTAGCGGCACGAAGGACGATGGTCAACCGTCCCCTAGCACAGCCGCAACCCCTCAACAAATCACGCGATGGCGTATCGAAGGTACCCGCGACGATTGGCGACAGGTTTCAACGGCGCGCGGCGCTTCCGGCGGAATACTCGAATACTCGTTTGCGGCGCAGAGCCAATGTTTCGTCGCGCGCGCTGGCTTGTCCGTTCACACTATCCTGACCCGATTGCCCACCCGGTGCAGCATCAGGACCAACATTGCCATCGACAGCGGGGAACGTCCACTCGGTGCTGGCGATCGTGCCGAAGAACATCGACAGACCTCTCTAATATGCTTCCTATACGCCTTCTGTGTGTCCTCCACACCGGTGCCGTGCTCTCGAACAGGTCGAATGGCTCGTCAAGGACGTCCAAGCCATACCGGTTACTGGCGGCGAGGTCACCAGCTTCAGCGAACGCGTTGATGGCCTCAACCTGGGTTGCCGGGAGCTGATATCGTTTCGAGCTGGGACGGCGTCGATCGCGTTGCCGTACCATGGCCCATCAGCAGGTGAGAGGACAACAGGTCTACTGCGTGTAAACGACCCGCTGTTGCCTTCACTGTCGTACGACGTCGACTCGTTCGTGTTAACGTTGCTGCAATCGAAGTCGAGCGGACTGCCGACGTTGCTGAGTCAAATTGCTGGCACTGATGGACTCATACATGTTGCTGTTTTCGACTAAGGCAATGCAGAAAAGCCAAGGGTCTGCCTGCATATCGTGAGGGATGGCAGGCACATGACTCCCACCGACTCGTGATCAGGGATCGTTGAGGAACGCTAGTTCGCGAAAGTACGGAGCGTCCTGGCATACAGGCGTCAGACGGTTCCAGACCCTCTGGAAGGTAGCATTGCGCGCAAACAACACCAGTAAACAAATGTATTGACAAACGACAATGCGTCAAACGCGACACCGAACAGGTCTACTTCTTGGACGACGACGACGTCGACGTGTAAACCGACCCGCCCTTGCCGTCATTGTAGTACGTCGAGCCGCTCGGGTTGCTGCAATCGAAGACGGTTAGAGTACGGTGGGGACGCCGCGGCCTCAACCAATGTGCAGTACAGACCTGTAGTAGTAAGAGCCATTGCTGTTCGAGTAATGATAACTGTTGCTGTTGGCCGCCGACGTGCCGTAGTTACGCGAGCAGTAGTGGTTGCCCTGCGAGTTCGTCCCGCTGCTCTTGTACGTGTACCCGCCCTTTGGCATCTTGGTCGTTCACGTTCCTGACTCGATTGCAGAATGACTCGTTTTCGCCTCCGAGCGTCCGCACTCCGCACCCGGCACCCCGTCCCCCCGACGACCATCGGCAACTGGAATTCAGGGCCCGATTCAGGGCCCTGAACCGAATTTGGCAACTCGCCCTTGGCCCCATGAGACCGTGGCCGCGGGACTTACGCGCGACGTTGCCGTTGCCAGCAACGGAACTGTTAATTGGCTTTCCCTTCTACACGGAGATGGGCTGCCGGTCCTTCCGCGTGAATTCAGCTTGCTGGTTGACGTCGGGGGACTCAGTAGCCGTTTGACGATGTTGGCTCCGGACAACCCGATGCAGCGACGTCCGCTGGTGTTTAGCGCGGTTCCGGTGACGTTCAGTAGGGACGCAACAATACCAACTTGGAGCCTGGCCTTCGAACGCTTGTGCGCAAGTTATGGCATCGTCACATCATTGCCGGTGCACTTCGACGGGGGCAGAGCCTAAATGCCACAAGAACCATCCAGACCTCGCCAGGATATGATCCAAGCATGATCGCCGTCCCACGTTCCGATAAATGTTATGTATTTTACAGTAAACAGCAGATTCCCGACGAAGGTTTGGTGCTGCTAGCAGGATGGCCCAACAATGGCATCGCCCGTCACAAAGTAGTGACGTCCGCCGATGACTATTCAGCATTAACACCCCTATGCAACAACAGACGTTAGTAACGGCCAGGGCTACGACAATAATTGTTGGGAATTGAATGGAATTCAGAACATTGTCTGTCATCAAATTGATTTACAGATGGCACTTCCTATTTTGACAATGGATGCATCATTTGAAAAAGTGGAGACGAAACGTTTGCTTACTTTGCACAACCACTGGTTGCCAGGCGCGTGCGAAATACGACCATCGATACTTGTCACTAAAGAAATCCTATGGTGAGCATACGATTCTCATAGCATCAAAATGAAACTGTAGGCGACCTCCGACACCGCCACGGTTACGGATGAAACGACGTGACAGTTTTAAATGATTGCCAAGATTAATGTCGGACTCTTAAATAAGAATGCCAAAGTAAGGCGCTACTGCATGGGGCAGTAGCCAAAGGCATCCTACTCTCAGCGTCCAGAAAATTACAAATTCTGAAAATATAGAACGCACCGTTATGTTATGAACTGCCTGGCCGGATGAGGGGCGGGCAGTTACGCAGGCACATGACCTATGAAAACGTGTCAGCACATGTTCGATTGGCTCAAAGAAATATTCCGCCAATAAACAACTCAGACAGTACTGGAATCTTCAACTGCATTCAGATATATGCTTGTTTCTTTGTTGTAAAACATCATCGAAATAGCAACCACACTCAACAAGACGATTACCATGACGCAACGGACTCGCTATTGCAACTGACAACTGGCGAGTGAACCCATGCGACTGCGGTGCCGCAGGGCGCACGAGTCCGCACGGTGTCCGCCACGGACTACCGTTCGCCCCTTATATGGTGGTGCCCTAAAACACAATGTGGACACGGGCGGACTCACGCCTGTATTTCACGCCAGCATCGGTGTGAATAGCGACCATGCCGACGAAGGCCCAGCCGGTGGCACTCTGCCGTGTCCGGGGCATCCAGGTAAAGGGCAAGACGAAGGCGCTCGTGGAGCAGGGCTTTGCCGCGTATGTGCACGGTCGCCTCGGGAAACCTGGCTGTCGCGTTGCCGTCCTGGCGGCCCCGGACGTATTGACGATTGTCACCACCGGTACGCTGGCAAGCATGTCCTCGGACCCGCCTGCGTTGGCGCCTGTCCAGGTTGCCTCCGGCGTCGACGCCCGGTTTGTTGACGACGACGACGCTGGCGCTGGGGGAAGCGACGACGGGCCCCGGGACTGCGACCTGGCCCGATACCGGGTCGTCGCAAGTACCAGCGGCGGCGACCCAGACGGCGCCGACGCCGATCCTATACCGCCAGAAGCTTCGTCTTTGAGCAGCGCCTTTGCACTACGAGATGGCCGTCGCGTCGTCGTCGTTCATGTGCTGCGGCTTCGCGCAGCGGATCTGCACGGTGATCGTCAAGCGCCGGCAGCGTCGGAACCACTGACGCCAATTGAAAGGATCCTTGCCGACCGTCCCCATGGCGCCAGCAAGCATCGCTCTCAGCAGCCCGCGCTGAAGCACTTCGGGCGGTTCCTGTAGCAGGGGCAGGCGGTGACGTGCGTGCGCGCCACGTCATGAGCTGTCTTGACGCTTGATGACGTCAGCCAGGACCTGCTGGAGCGCTTCGCCTCGTTCCTGCAACGTCACACGCCGACGGTGCAAAAGCACTCCACGACGAATTTCCTGTTCCAGCTCAATGACGCGCTGGTGGATAGGTTCAAGGAGGGCGACCCGTCGTTGGACCTGCTGGACGCGTCTTGCTACCGCAAGGTGTGCGAACCGCAGGTCCTGCTTTTCCAGGAAGGTTGCCTCGCTGGCCCGTCCGAGGATGTTCCACAGGATCGTGAACAGGACGCTGCCGGTGAGACGCCGACGAGTCAGATACGACCTCGGCGATGACGGAAGCGACGTCGCATCGATCGTGGGCCAATCGCGCGACATTGGACCTGCTGGGCGCATCTTGGTACCGCAAGGTGTGCCAGCAAATGCAAGACCATTACCGCCAGCACAGCAAGACGGACGGCACCACCATGGTGGACCGCGCGCCAGCGTTCCACAAGGAGGGCGTTCCGGACGGTCGAGTGCCGTCCGTCTTGCTGCGCTGGCGGTAATGCTTTTGCATTTGCTGGCGCACCTTGCGGTACCAAGATGCGTCCAGCAGGTCCAATGTCACGCGATTGGCCTACGATCGTTGCGACGTCGCTTCCGTCATCGCATCGCCTAGGTCGTATCTGACTCGTCGGCGTTTCACCGGCAGCGTCCTGTTCACGATCCTATGGAACGTCCTCGGGCCGGCCAACGAGGCAACCTTCCTGGAAAAGCAGGACCTGCGGTTCGAACCGGACCACGTCAGCCGCAGCAAGGTCCAAAGCGAAGCCCAGCTGCGGGTCTTCTGCGGACGACATTCGTTCTGCCTGACGTCTTCCATTGCGCTCGGATGGCAGGCGTCGCTGGTGCCCGATCACGGCGCGGTACGTGCGTGCCCCGCGTGAACACGTCGTCCGGAGGCTCAACTGGCGGCACTGAGCTGCTAGCTGCTCTAGACCCTGTTCCCGCTGATCACGGGACAATCGGCGAGCCAGGGCGACCTGGGCCGTCACATCTCATCGAGTGTGCCGACGCACTCGTTCGATTGTCGGTCTTATCGGGAGCGTGACATGGGGAAAACAAGGTCGGTGGTATCAGCGTTTGCCGTCGAGTCCTTCGGCGCAATTTAACGTGTTGTCGGTTATCGGCTATACATCCTACTCATTCAGTGTCCTGGGTCCGCAACGACCCGGTTACGACGGTAGTAGCATCACCTGGAGTTGATCGAGCCGGAGATGTATGCCAGTATTGATCGCGATGAAGGACCTGGCATGCGCTCTCATCGGATCCAGGCCATAGCATCATTGTCGCGGAGCCCAACTGCAACACTCGACAATCAGGTCGTCGTCGGCAGGCTGGTTGAGGATCCCCTACAGCCTGCTGCACTTCATAAGGCCGCCTCCCGCCAACACCGCCTATCGAAACGTGCAACGCCTTCGACCGGCGTTCGCGTTCGATCACGAGGCCGATTTCGACCGCCCGTACAGAGGCGGCCACCGGCGAGCTCGAGGCGCGACTAACGCAGCCCTGTCCTGCAGGAACAGATGGTCAAATTACGAAACGACGCGATGATGGACACCTGGCGTCCGCGATGTAGTCATTGCATGCTTCGAATAGAGCGGCAAACTGCACGTGATGGCACGACGACTATACACGGTGTTCGCCCGCGACGACCTATTCCACACGCGCGAGCAGAATTCTGGAATGTCAAAGACCCAACGGCGATGCCTGGGTTACACAGACCATCCACCGCGATCCGTTTCGACCAATCTTGTCCAAACGTGGCAAATAGTAACGGCGAGATCGAGGTGGACACGTCGGGCAAGCGTAATTCGCTTCCGATCGCCTAGGCAGCAATATGCCCGATGTCTGCCTTTCGGGTTGGGTTAGCCTTGGTCACAGCGATATACAGTCGTACCAACGTCCCGTCATCCGTCTGCTGCAATCGACATAGTCTGCTGGTCAATCGAAGCTTCGATCGACGACGCCAGACAACAGAAGAGAAAGGATGAGGTATATGAAATCCATTCTTTGCTGTTGTAGACGTTGTGTTGATGGAATGACTTCCGGCCGGCAATGCGAAGGCCATCAGCTGGAAAGGGACTGCACTGCTTCGCCGGCAATACGGCGAGTTTTCGGATGGAGGTTAGGGTCAGTCGACAGGACCGACATGAAATCGCGGAATTTAACGCGGTCCTGCTGACCTTGCAGGAGACGAAGGCGATGCTGCACAATGAGACGGAAACACGTCAGGACGGGATCCCCGTCCTGAATGACGTCGTCGTAGCGGACAATCGGACGCCACTTCTTGCCCACTGGGCCTTCATCAGGGTCTGTAAGTGAGTACAGTTCCCATCCATGAGCGGCAAATGTAATCAGGTCGTCCGATGGGGCGACATCCGCCCAGTATCGATGCCCAAGCATGAACTCCACAAGGCGCGCGCGCCCTTCACGACACGCCATGTCAAGCCAGAACAGTCTCCACTCGTGCGAAGCGTTACGAAAGCACTCGTCATATTCGGTTTCCAGCACTTGGTTTTGCAACAAGAAGGGCAGGGAAATGCTACTGGGAGGGGCACTTTCAACAACCAGTTCACGCAATTGGGGAGCCAGAACAGCCGAATAAGCGTCAGCGCCTGGCGCTTTCCGGAAGGCAGTCTTGGCAGTTCGTTTCTGTTGGCGCTGTGGGCGGTTCAGAAGGTCGAGCACTGGGCGCGAGCACTGCGGCGGCAGCCCTGCATCGGACCACGCTTTTACCAGGACCAGTGTTCCAGAACGACGGTTGATACCAAAGACGTCAACGAGGAAGCGGCGCACCGTGTCCTCTTTCAATGCATACATGAATGGAAGACGAAGGAAAAGCCTGGGATCGACGTGTAGCGCATGCAATACCCCGTTCAAACTGTCGACGGAATCTGCCTCAACCGCTAAGCACAGATTGTCGAGGTGAGATAAATCGTCCTGGGTTAACTGGCCGCGGTAAACGGAGACCTTCGTGGGCCAGTCCTCAATGGCACCAATTGACGGGAATGTGCCTGGTTCAACACTTGCATCGATATAGCGTTGAATAGCACGAAGCGCCGGCTCGTGCCCAATCACGCACGACATGTACTTGGCCGTGATCACGTTCTCAGCCGGGAACGTTCCGTTGCCGAATACGGGATAATTGAGCAGTGCGTCGACGGCTTGTGAGGCGCGTTCACTAGGCAAGTCGACAATGAGGAGAAGTGCACGGAGGCTGTCATAGCGAAAGCGATGCCAAAGTTGGGCGGACAACATCCATAGGTCGTTATCGATTTGGCGATCATGACGGAGGGAGTGTAACCACTTACTGGTATCCGTCACCCTCAGCCAATCCCAATCGGTCAGACAGGGTCCAATACCGCCTGTAACGACGTCTCCGGACAGCATTTGCAGTGGAGGCTGTCCCCCGCAGGTCGACAAAACAGTTACTGCGAGCATGGTGAGGCCCGACGCCCATATGCCCATCGTAGCCGGTCGTTGCCTCACGACTGAAGGTGCTGACGAGGTGTGGCCAGTGCTTGAATGCGGGCTCCGGTCGGCGCGCAGTCCCTCCTGACTGCACAGCGCCGAAAATAGCACAGAAGCCATCAAAAATGGGCCCAAAACTGCTCACTGCCCGGTCAGGCCCAAACGCACCTCAGCCGCAAGTTGTGCGCCTGTCCCCCACTAGTGGTCCAAACAGAAAGAAAATCACGTGCTGAACACATGGAATATGTGGAACATTGCGGCACAAGAGTATTCAAAATGTTTACCACTTACGATAAACCACTGGGAGCCGTCACATGCACCAATCCATTATAACTTACGGCCAAGATGCATTACCGAGACTGGGCTGTTATGATGTTATCCGTCCAGGTAGTCGTCTACCTGCAATCGTTCATTCGGATACGACACTTCAGCCTCAAAATGCTTCCCGATTCGTCGTCCTCGCATGCATCAATAACAATCCGAACGACCCGCTGCCCGGTCTGGTTGGCCCGTCCAGCTGGTGACACTGGTACACCCGGTCCTGCGACATCACCGCGTGCGAAGCAATGAACATCAACTGATTCGTCCCATACTGGTCTTTGCGATGTGCGTCGATCGATATTGGGTCCAGGGCGTCTTCAAGCAGGGCACCGATCGGATCGCGCCTGTCCGTCACTGGTTGCGAAACAGGCGATGGCATCATTGACGTCTTCCTCATGACGGGAACGCCCATCGACAACAACGTCCCCAGAAAGCTGGTTTGGCACATCCCCGTACGTGCCCTACAACGTGCAGCACTTCATGAGGCGGCCTGCGCCAAGATCGCCTATCGAATAAACGTTGGTGATTCGTTAACGAGATCGCTCGTGCAGAGTCGGCCGACCACCGGCGAGGCCGAGGCACCGGCCTGTCCTGCAGGAGTATATTGCCAAATTACGGGACGACGCGATGATGGGCACCAGCTGGCGTCCGCGATGTGGCCGCTGCATGCTCCGGATCGATAGAGCGGCAACCATGCTGCACTCCCCTTATGATGACGATGTTGGTATCGGGACCCGCGTAAGTCGCCGTCTTACAGTAGCTGACAGCTGCATGCACGTGATGGCACGCCGACAATACACGACGTTCGCCCGTGTCGACCTGTCTCGCACGTGCAGGTCCGTTAAATGCCATGGATCCAACGGAGGTGCCGTGCCTGCGTGACACACATTACCGCCCACCGCGATTAGAGGAGCCGATTCGAACGATTTGTCAATACGTTATAGATGATAACGACGCGGTGCACACGTCGGGCAAGCGTTCACTTCCGATCACCTGGGCGGCAATATGACCGATCTATGTCTTTGGATGGGTTAGCCTTGCAACAGCGATACACAATCGTATCAACCCCCCGTCACCATATTTCTAGATCTGTTGCAAACGAATTCTCTGCTGGTCAACCAAAGCAACGATCGATGATGCCAGGCAACAGACGAGAAAGGATCATCAGCCGTCAACACACTTTGTATGAAATTCAATATTGTCGTAGACGTCACATTGATGCAAAGATGTCGGCCCGGGAATGTTAGAGCCATCTGCGGGAGAGGGACCGCGCTGCTTCGTCGGCAATACGACGAGCTTCCGGATGGAGGTCACGATCAGTCGACAGGACCGACATGAAATCCCGGAAATTACGGCGGTCCTGCTGACCTTGCAGAAGATGAAGGCGGTGCTGGACAATGAGACGGAAACAGGTCAGGACGGGATCCCCGTCATGAATGACGTCGTCGTATCGCACAGTCGGACGAATCTTCTTGTCCACAGGGCCTTGAGGGTTTGTCAATGAGTACAGTTCCCAGCCACGAGCGACACGCGTAGTGAGGTCGTCCGATGGAGCGACGTCCGCCCAGTATCGATGCCCAAGCATGAACTCCACAAGGCGCACTCGTCCTTCACGACACGCCATGTCAAGCCAGAGCTCTCTCCACTCTTGCGAAGCGTTACGAAAGCACTCGTCATACGCGGTTTCCAGCACTTGATTTTGCATCCTGAAGAGTCTGACCATCGTTCTGGAAGGAGCATTTTCAGCAATCAGCTCACGTAATTGGATGGCAAACTCCGCGCGTTGCTTCTCTGGGTCAGGTTGAAGGCGGAGCAGTTGGTCCATCTTCTGCGGCGGCAGGCCTGCATCGGATCCCGCCCCTACCAACGTCCGTGCTCCAACACGACAGTCCAAACCGACCTGATCGACGATGAAGCCACGTGTCATGTTCTCTTTCAGCGCGTACATGAATGGAATACGAGCGAACCAGAAGCCGATCCTCAAATCACCGGACAACTTTCGCACTGCTCTGTTTAAACTGTCCACGGAATCTGCCGCAACGGCTGAGCATAGATTGTCGATATGTTGTGAATCATCCTGGATGAACTGACGGCGGTACACGGAGATCTTGGTGGCCCACTCGTCAATGGCACCAATTGATGGGGCGGTGCCAGGTTCAACACTTGTGTTGATGTAGCGTTGAATAGCACGAAGCGCCGGCTGGTGCCCAATCACGCACGACATGTACTTGGCCAAGACTACGTTTTCAGCAGGGAACGTCCCGTTACCAAACATGGGACAATTGAGCAGTGCGTCGATGGCTTGAGGGGCGCGTCCACTGGGCAAGTCGACAATAAGGAGAAGTGCACGAAGGCTGTCATAGCGAAAGCGATGCCAGAGTTTGGCGGACAGCTTCAACAGGTCGTAATCAGTTTGACGACCGTGTCGGAGGGAGTGTAACCATGCACTGGTTTCCGTCAACCTCAGCCACTCGCTGTCGGTCAGGCTGGATCCAATACCGCCTGTAACGATGTCGCCGGACAGAATTCCCAGTACTGGAGGCTGACTCGTACATGCCGACAAAACCATCGCTGCGATTATAGTGAGGCCCGGCGCCCAAATGCCCATCGTAGCCGGTCGTTGCTTGACGGTGCGGACGGGTGCTGCCGATTTGTGGCCAGTGCTGGAATGCGGGCTTCGTGCAGTTCCGAAAATAGGTAGGTAGCCGGTAGGTCAGTGGCCATATATATAGTAACGGGGCCCAAACGAACCTCAGGAATCTGTCCACCAGTGGTCGTCCGCTCAGAAGGAATGCTCGCGTTTAAAACATGGAGTCAGGTGCAAGTTGCGGCATACCATGGTACCTAACAGATTATTCCAAATAGTTACGATTTACAATACATCACTGGAGCTGACGAGACTGGCGATGCCCGTGTGTTATGACGTATTCAAATACATCAGTTCATTTTAACGTACGGATGAGTTGAGTTATTGAGACCGGGCGGCTGAACCATTGCCGAAGCGCGTCGGCAACGACTAGGGGAAGGCGGCGGTTCGTTTCAGGATGATGTAAAACGGGAACGGGATCGGAACCCGTCTAGGTAGTCGTTCACCTGCAATCGCCCATTCGGATACGATACTGATTTGAGCCGCAGAATGCTTTTTCGACTCGTCGTCCTCGCATGTATCAATGACGATCAGGACGACCAGCTGCCCGTTCTGGAGCGCCCGCCTCAACTGGCGACGCAGGTGCTCTCGGGCCTGCTGAATCAACGCGTCCGAAATAATGAACAGCAACTGATTCGGTCCATACTGGTCTTCACGATGCGCATCGAGACGGTCCAGGGCACCCTCAAGCAAGGCCCCGAACCGCGTCTGTTGGTCATTGAACGCGAACAGGCAATGACATCATGCAAGTCTATGTGCCCAACCCTCACGGGATCGAACGCCCATCGTCAATCAGGCCGTCGGTCAGCTGGTTGAGCAGACCCCCGTACGTGCCCTACAACGTGCGGCATTTCATGAGGAAGCCTCCCGGCAAGACCGCCTATCGAAACATGCAACGCCTTCGACCGGCGTTCGCCTTGGATCGCGAGGTCAACTTCGACCTCCCGTACAGGGTCTGCCCGGCCACCGGCGAGCTCGAGGCGCACCCAACGCAGATTGTCAAACAACGAAACGACGCGATGATGGACGCACCTGGCGTCCGCGAAGTGGTCTCTGCAGCCATGCTGCACTCCCCTGATGATGAATCACGACCCGCGCAAGTAGCCAGTTTTACAGTAGCTGACTGCACGTGATGGCACGCCGACAATACACGGCATTCGCACCCGTAGATCTGTTCCACACGCGCAGATTCATCAAATGCCATGGCAACCACGAAGCAACGTGAGCAGTATGGATCGGGTTGCAGTCCAGGCAGTAGGCGTCGTTGCGATCGTGGCGATTGCTGGCGCAGTTGACGCTCTGCAGGTAACGCACTCCAGCTTGGCGTCCTCGATGGGGCCATTCATGGAGGCGGCGACCTCCAACTTGATGCTTCGAAGCCAACGGCGGCGCCTGGGTTACACGAATTGCCGTCTATCGCGATTAAAAGAGGTGCCGTTGCGATCAATTTTGTTCAAACGTTGCAAATGGCAACGACGAGACCGAGGCGGACACGTACCTCGGGCAAGCGGGATTATCGCTTCCAACCGCTTCGCTAGCAAATCTGTCTTATCACTTATCTTTCGGACTGGGTTAGCCTTACCACAGCCATATACAGTCGTACCAACGTCCCGACATCGGTCCGCTGCAAGCGAAAGGTCTGCTGGTCAAACAAATTAAAGCAACGATCGATGACGGCAGACGGCAGACGAGAAAAGGTCATACGTCATCAGCCGCCAACACAATGTGTATGAAATTTCATTACCGTTGTAGGCGTTTCGTTGATGCAATGACGACTGGCCGTGAATATGAGGGCCATCAGCTGGAAAGGGAGTGCACTGCTTCGCCGGCAATACGGCGAGCATTCGGATGGAGGTCAGGGTCAGTCGACAGGACCGACATGAAATCGAGGAATTTAACGCAGTCCTGCTGACCTTGCAGGAGACGAAGGCGACGCTGGACAATGAGACGGAAACACGTCAGGACGGGATCCCCGTCCTGAATGACGTCGTCGTAGCGGACAATCGGACGCCTCTTCTTGCCCACTGGGCCTTCATCAGGGTCTGTAAGTGAGTACAGTTCCCAGCCACGAGCGGCAAACGTAATCAAGTCGTCCGATGGGACGACATCCGCCCAGTATCGATGCCCAAGCATGAACTCCACAAGGCGCGCGCGTCCTTCACGACACGCCATGTCAAGCCAGAACAGTTTCCACTCGTGCGAAGCGTTACGAAAGCACTCGTCATATGCGGTTTCCAGCACTTGATTTTGGAACAAGAAGGGCACGGAAGCGTTACTGGGAGGGGCACTTTCAACAACTCGCTCACGCAATTGGAGAGCCAGAACAGCCGAATATTGATTCGAAAGCGAAGCGCCGGCGCCTGACGCCTTCCGGAAGGCAGTCTTCGCAATTCGTTGCCTTTTCCGTGTGCGGTCTAGAAGAACAAGTAGTGGGTGCAAGTACTGAGGCGTCAGTCCTGCATCGGACCCCGCTTCTAGGGCCAGGAGCAGTGTTCCGATACCGAGGGTTTCATCCAGGAAGCCACGCACCGTGTCCTCTTTCAGCGCATACATGAATGGAAGACGAGCGAACCGGAAAACAAGCCTGGGATCAACGTGCAACGCTTCCAGTGCCCCCTTCAAACCGTCGACGGAATCTGTCTCAACCGCTAAGCACAGATTGTCGAGGTGAGGTAAATCGCCCTGGGTTAACTGGCCGCGGTAAACGGAGACCTTCGTGGGCCAGTCCTCAATGGCACCAATTGACGGGAATGTGCCTGGTTCAACACTTGCATCGATATAGCGTTGAATAGCACGAAGCGCCGGCTGGTGCCCAATCACGCACGACATGTACTTGGCCAAGACAACGTTTTCAGTCGGGAACGTTCAGTTACCAAACATGTGACAATTGAGCAGTGCCTCGATGGCTGGAGAGACGCGTCCACTCGGCAAGTCGACGATAAGAAGAAGTGCACGAAGGCTGTCATAGCGAAAGCGATGCCAAAGTTTGGCGGACAGCATCAACGTGTCGTTATCGATTCGGCGACGATGACGGAGGGAGTGAAACCATCCATTGATCTCCGTCAAACTCAGCCAATCCCAATCGGTCAGACAGGGTCCAATACCGCCTGTAACGATGTCGTCGGACAGCATTTGCAGTGGAGGCTGACCCGCGCATGTCGACAAAACGGTCCCTGCTCGTATTGTGAGGCCCGGCGCCCAAACGCCCATCTTATCCGGTCGTTGCCTGACGACTGACGGTGCTGACGAGGTGTGGCCAGTGCTTGAATGCGGCTCCGGTCGGCGCGCAGTCGCTCCTGAATGCACTGCGCCGAAAATAGGCCAGTGGCAATACAACACGGGTCGAAACGAACCCCAGAAGCATAGGTCTGTCCCCCTGTCGTTGTCCAATCAGAAAACATGAAGTCATGTGGAAATTGCGATGCCTACCACTTCATTCCAATTGGTTACAACCTACAATACATCACTGGAGCCGACCAGATTGGCGATTTCCGGGTGTTATGACTTACACATCAGTTCATTATAAGTTGGGTTATCGGGACCGGGCTGCTGTGAGTTCGAACCACTGTCGAAGCGCATCAGCAACGACTAGGGGAAGGTCGGCGGTTCGTTTCAGGATGATGTAGAACGGGAACGGGAACCCGTCCAGGTAGTCGTCCACCTGCAATCGACCATTCGGATACGATACTGACTTGAGCCGCAGAATGCTTTTCGATTCGTCGTCCTCGCAGGCGTCAATGACGATCAGGACGACCAGCTGCCCGTTCTGGCTCGCCCGTCTCAGCTGGCGACGGAGGTGCTCTCGGTCCTGCTGAATCAACGCGTCCGAAATAATGAACAGCAACTGATTCGTCCCAAACTGGTCTTCACGATGCGCATCGAGACGGTCCAGGGCACCCTCAAGCAAGGCCCCGAACCGCGTCTGTCGGTCGCTGAACGCGAACTGTCGAACGATCTCGGGCCCCGACCCGGCGCCGAACCGATCCGCTACCAAGGTCACATCGTCGCCGAACTTGAAGACGGTCAGATCGCCACCGCATTCCAATCGGGACAGCGACGTGCAGAGGACAGTCAGCGCCTCGAGAGCAACACGATTCGCATTGTGCTCCTTCATGGACAGCGAATTGTCGATGGCGACGGCAATGTCGTACCGGCGGCGGGACAGGCGCGACCGTCGCATCCAGATCCGGTCCTTGCGGAACGAGCTGGCGATGTAGGCGATTACACGTCGCATGTTCAGGCGCTTGCCAGTGCGGAACGCTCCACCGAGCTTGGCCGCGATCTGCGGCGTCAGGATCAGCCGTAACTGCTCCGTTAACGACGATGACACCTCGTTCGTTGCCACCTGCAACGATTGCCACAACGCATCATCGACGACGTCAGCGGCCCCGTTACCGACCTCAACCTCCATCACAGCAGTATCACAGTCATCGCTCTTGTCCGGCGAGCGCTCGAGACCCGTAACGAACGATGAGACCGCTGACGACGATGTGGCAAACACGTCGTCCATGTCGAGGTCATCGTCTGGGCGCTTGCCATCATCGTCTTGGGCGACTTGTTCATGCTTTTCAGTTCGGCGCCGACGGGTGCCCGCTATCGACGTCTTCAACGACTCGGTCTTGTCGTCGGCTCCGTCTCGCTTCGGGTTGGCATCATCGTCAAGATCCATTGCATCTTCGTCTTTCGGCTCGTTGGCGACTTCCTCGGAGACGTCGACAGGAGCACTGGCCTCGTCGTGGCCAGAGGCAGGTGCCATAGCGTCACCGTCGGCCTGCTGATCAGCGCCCTGTTCACAAAAGTTAGGGACAGGGGACAGAAACGCACATGCAAATCGACACGACGTACGACATGCTCGACTGGACCGTTGTCAGCGAGTTCCCGCGGCGACCTGTTGGTGTTGTCGTCCCATGCCTCATGCTGCGCCTCCTGCTCAAGCACCTGACGCATTCGCTTGTCCCAGTGATCGCAAGCCGCGCTGGCGCTTCGCAGAGGGTTCTCGGTTGCTGGACGCTGACGCTCGCGGCGCGCCGCGCTATCGTCATGCGATTCCGGCGACGATTCCAACGGGCATACGCGTCCATCGCCATCCATTCCAACCGCATTGGCCTGCGGATCCGCTTGCCCGGCGGCGTCCTCGTTATCCGCTCCGTTGTCCGGACGACCCTGACGCAACGTCAACCATCGCAAATCCGCACGAGCAAACGAAACACCCACCTGATCGCAAGCGTTGGCGTTGTGCTCACGTTCGGGGAGATCGACTGCAATGGCATCCGGATTGGAAGATGCTTGCTCAGCATCGGCACCTTGCGCATCCGGCTGCTGGTCTTCGTACTGCATGTCCTCGACCTGCTCGACGTCAGGCGCGCCAGCGCCAGCGTCACCGTCGTCATCAACATCGCCGTCCGCATCGTGATCGCCTTCGACATGCTCTGCGTCGACGGATTCACAATCGCTGAGGTCGTCGACTTCATGTTCCTGCGACCCGGCGTCGTCGTCATTTCGGTCGTCCGGGTCCACGTTGTCCAGGTTGAGATCCTCGGGTATCGTCATGTCGATGTCGTGGTTATCCTCAACCATGTTGTCTGCACCATTGCCGACGTCCTCCTCGTCTTCGCCGTCATCATCATGCTCCGGGAACTCGCCTTCCTCCTCGACAACAGGGTCGGCAGCGTCAGGTCGGTCCTGCTTGTTCGCAGCGGGGTCGCTCTTCTCCTGCTCCTTGCCGCCGTCCTGATCGTCACGACCGGCACCAATGTCCACCTGGTCGGGACGCTGACCCTCCACCTTCGAGTCGTCTTCCAGCTTCTCCTCGCGTCGATCAGTACCTTCATCTTCCTTGTCAACGTTATCATCCCACCTGGACGCATCGTTAGTAAAGCATTCCATGGACGAGGCGCCCGTGTACGAACAGTCGCTCGTCGACGACATTATCCTTCGGGTCGGGTTCGCCCATCTCTTTGTCCAACTCCTCGTCGTCTTCACCATCGTCGTCGTCGTCGGACTCTCGGCGGTCGTCGTCGCGTTCGTCCGGGTTGACGTCGTGGAGATCGCCGTCGAACTCGTTCTCCATCTCCATGCCCGCCTCGTCGCGGTCCACAGGATCACGATGATTCTACCGACACGGTTCAGTGCACGACGATGGGGACAGCAACTACCACAGCGCGTACCTGATCGCCCTCCTGATCGTCATCGTCGTCGAACTTATCCTGTTTGAGGCCCAAGAGTTGCTCTTCGTCCTCGATCTGATCACTGACGTCGCGGTCACCACGACCTTCGCCCATACCGGTCCCGTCCGCTGCCTCTTCCTTCGTCTGCTGGTCCTGTTCTTCGCCATCGGTTCTAACGCAATCACAGCCGTCAGGTACGACAACCAAGTTAGACAGTTCGCAACGTACTCGCTGGGCGGTGGCTTGCAGAATCCATTGGTGACCAGCGATATCAAGATGGCACCGCACGATCGACCAAGGGATGTGCACGCCAGGTTGTACTGGTGCAGGTGGTCGCGAACGCCTGCCAGGATTCGCAGCACCGCCTGCACCTGCGACGCGATCACGTCCGCCTGCGCGTACAGGCGCTGGCCATGGGATCCCAGCGATCGCACGAGATCGGTCACGTCCAGCGCGGACGACAACGCCAGCAGGTGATGATGATGCTGGCTCCAGTTGAAGAACGCGGCGTCGTGATCGCCCTTGTGGCACAGTTTGACCACGCGCTGAACGACCAGCTTGATCTGATCGGTCACGCTCAGGTCAACGTCTGTCGCGGTCGTGTCGATCGTGTTCGTGGCAAACGACGCCGCCACGCGTCCCATGACGCCGGCGAACGCATCAGGGAACGGAAGGGCCGGCAGGAGCTTCAGGGCGCCTTCGACGGCGGCACGAGCGGACGCAGCGACCTGCAGGCCAGGCATCGTCGCAATCGGCGCGATCTGGTACCGAGCCGCGACCGGGGCCAGCTCCTCCCTCACAGACGTCAGCGTCGCGATCATCGACAAGCAGGCGGCGTGCCCTTCTGCCGCTAACCACACACAGACAGCATCAGCCATTGTCGGTCTCATGGCAGTCACGCGGGCGTCCGCCTACCAAACTGGACGTCGTCCGCGTCCTTCAGCGACGAACGGGATTCGAAGCAGGGCGCAGCAGCCGAAAGCGCTTCCAGCAACGCGTCCACGTTCTCCAGCAGCGTGCACGGCGACTGATCGTCTGCGAACGCGATCAGCAATGATGTCGCAGTCCACGCTGGCGGCGACCCTACCGAAGCGGGCGTCCGACATGGTCACCAGGGATTCCAGCCAGGCCGTCATCGTGCGAAGTTGGTCGTCCATGCGAGCCAAAGCGGCGCGCTGGGCGACGACCATGGCGAAGACGTGCTCCTGCATGGCCATCGTGCGTTTCGCTTCGGACGGCGTCAACTCGGGGCTGTGCGTCTGGACGCGCCCGCGAAGGTCCCAGACGGCGGCGACGAACTTGAAGAAGTCGCGTTCGCGTTCACGCTGGCAGGACTCCAGCACGCGCGCCAGCGCCATCGTATCTGTTCGCAACGGTCACAACGCGTCCGGCGCCAACGACGACGACCGGCGTACCGATGAGGGGGGAGGCGGCCCGGGCGGCAGACGCATGATGACGAACGCCCCGGGAGCGCAGCAGGTGGATCGTGTCCGACAGCGCCTTCTTCTTCATCGGAACCGGCGCGCCGCCCGCCCGAAGCGACTCGGCGCGTTCGATGATGTCGCTGCCCGTCTCCCGAACGTCGTCGACGATGTCGCTGGACAGCGCCTCCATGACGGGGGCAACCAGCAGCGCGATTCGCTCGGCAACGGCATCGGCACCAGCGTCCACCTCGATGACTGGAACGCTCGCGGCCGGCGGGTCTGCGACGACGACGATCGGCGTATCAGGGCGGGCGCGACGCGTACGCAACGTGACGATAAGGTCCCGAACGGGTCGGTCCAGGACCTGGTCCCAGGCGTGAACGGACTGCATCAGCTTCCGGTGCGAACGTTCGCTGGACGCCTTCAGCGCGTGCCAGTTCGACACGTCCCAGCGCGCCAGCCTATCCAACGCGTCTCACGTTAGGCGCAACGACAACGAACAGCAGGCGGTCGCGGACGCACCGGGTCAGGTCCTTCAACGTCGTTTCGACGCGTTTGCGCTCGCGCTGGACGAGCTCGCGAACGGCGTCGTGCAGTGGGTCGTAGTACCCGGCCAGGTTGGCCAGCAGCACGCCGCACCTGGTGCCGGGGCTGACCGCCAGCGTCCTCAGCATGTGCAGGCGGAGCGTGAACTCGCCCAGGGTCGACGTCTGGATGAACTCGTCCAGGGCGTCGTACAGGTCGTCGCCGGTCGACGACGCGTGCACCACCAGCTGGAGCAGGTGCGGCCAGAGGCGCAGCGCGCGCCCGTACGCGGCACGTTCCCGCCCGTCCAGGGCGAACGGCCACGCCTCCAGCTCCATCTGGCGCCACCGGGCGACCAGGCTCTGCAGCGCGGCGACCTGCGCCTGCAACGACACGTACTTGGCGGCGTACGCCTCCCATTTCTCGACGGCCGCCAGGACCTGCTCGACGCCGGCCACAAGGCGCATCAACGGCGCCGACACCGGCAACGACGCCACGCGGGCACAGACGCGTGCAATGTGGAGCAACGACGGGTGACCGCGACACTCGTCCAGCGCCAGCACGTCACGAACGCGGTACAGCAGCGCCCTCAACGCAACCTGCCCCACGCCGTCGTTAGTTCAAACGCGTCCTGCGCCGACAACTCGCAACGTACCTCGAGTTCGGGCAGCTGAGAGGAGACGGCGTACCGGAACAGGTCGACCTTCTTGCTCTGGTCGCGCCCGCGAAGCTCGTCCAGGCAGTACCGCAGGACGGCGTTGGTACCGACGCAGGCGCCACCAGCGTCCGTATCGTCGGTGAACGTCGCGACGGCCGAGTACACCTGCAGAGCGTTGTGATGGGCGATGCGTGCGACGTCGTTGTCGTCGAGCGGCGCCGCCGGGAGCGCCGGGGCACCCAACGCCTTCGTGTACAGCTGGTACAGTTCGAGGAGGTCGGCGTCGGCGAACGCGCCGTCGCGTGCCAGGCTGGCCTCGCCGACGCGATCGTCGTCGTCGGCGTCGACGTCAACGGGGCGGTCGACCAGGTCGGCAAAGTCGCTGTCGAACGTCGGGAACATGGCGCGGAGGCGACGCTCGTCGTCGTCGTCGCCGTTCGCCGCCAGGCCGCCCGTTTCCGGTCGGTGCCGGTACAGGTCCGCCTGGCGTTCAGCACGTACCCGCTCGGCACGTTCATGGGCGGACCACAGACGAACCAGCGCCAGCGTCACCGGCGACAGCAGCGCCCGTCGCGACAGACGACACAGGGCCAACCTGTGGCGAGACGGGCAAGACGTTAGCGAGGCGAGAGGCGGCGCAAGCGATGCGACTGACTTCATGGCGGGGATGGCAACGTGGCAGCGCGCGAGGTGCTCGAGCAGCGACGGCTGCGATAGGTGCCGGACGTCGTCGTCGACACACGTCAGCGCGAGCGACGCGCGCAGAGCGACTTGGCAGGGGTCGGCAACGGGCGACGCACGAATGTGGTCGTGCAGGGCGCTCATCATGCGCAGGACTTCGACGACGACCTGTGCGACACGGCCACGTTTGACAACGTTCGCGAGAGAGCGTCGCTCCCCGACGGGTGGCCTTACCGGCGATGCGATATCTTCGAAGGCGAGCATGAACGACGCGTCAAGGGATTGGACGAAGGCGCGCGCGTTCTCGATCCACAGCTGCATGGCGTCGCGATCATCGTCCTGGATCAGCGACAGGATCCGCCTGTGGCAACGCAACCATGTCAGCAGGTGGGAACGAACGCGACGCCATCGGATGGCCCATACCGGAACGATGCGTGCGAGTCGATGAACGCTTGCACCGCGTCGTACAGGAGGCGGAACGAGGCATCCGCTGGTCGACAGGCGACCTGACCCGACTCTCTGCAGCAACGTCGTCAGCAACGTTCAACGCGCGGGTCGCTGTGGACGCACCGTTCCAGGGTGTCAAGCAGAGCGCGCTCGGTCAGGACGAGGCGCTGGACGATCGGGTCGTCCAGTTCCGACCCGATCAGCAGGCGGGTCTGCGCCCGGCGCACGTCGATCTCGTGGCGCAGGTCGACGAGCTGGCGCTCGGCGTCGCTGGCGCGAACGCTGTGCTTCAGCATCGGGTCCACCGTCCGGCTCGGCGCCATCAGGTGCAGGCGAATCGCGCCGACCAGGAACAAACCGGCAGCGCTGTCGATCGCAGACAGGAGCGGCGGCAGCAGCGCCTGCATAACCGACAAGACGCGCTCGTCGACCGCGTTCTGGACGTCGGCAACAGATTTGATGCCGAACGCGCGAAGCGTCGACGTTAGCAGGCGCTGGGTCGCTGGCGTCGAACGGGCATCGGCGACACGTCGTGACCCGCATTGCCACTGCGCCTGGATGACGCGCTCCATCAGCGCGATCTGGGCCTGGCGATGGTGCAGAGGCGCCTGGGACGCCGCCTTGACCAGGTCGAAGATGGCGGCGGTCGGCGCCGGGCCACAACTGACGATCGCGGCCAGCCCCGTTCGCGTCAGGCGATGGGCGAGCGCGGGCGTGATCGCGTTCGACCAGACAAGCGACTGGAGGGGTTCCATCGACGCGCACGACGTTATCGACCCGTACTGCAGGCCGACTCGTAACGCGCGTTCAGCGATCGCCGCGTCCGCCAGCGCCCCCGATTCGGCGCTGGACAGCAGAGCCACCATGCACCGCTTGAAGCACGCCGCGCCTGAAACGCCACCATCCGTCAGTCGTGCCACCTCGCGGGAAACGGTTCGTGACGGGCGACGCCCTACCCAGAGGACCGCATGCGGCGACCATGGCCGATTCCGGCAGCGCGAACGACGTCTCGATGACTTCGTCGACGAACTCGCCGTCGTCGTGGTCGGCGCCGCTGATCCGGATCGTGAACGACTCGCGAACGGGCGCAGGCGGTGCCCAGTCTGAACCACACACAGCGGTCAGTCGACGAGCGAACAGGCAACGCGCGAATCGCGTCTACCCAGTGTCGACAGGTGGGCGACGGCCGCCTCCACCCGCTCCACGACGTCGGCGTCGTTGCCGAAAGACACGATGGTGGCCATAGCCTCGACCAGCGCGCGCCGGGATGAAACATCTGTGAGTGCCAACGTTAATGGCGCACGCCCCAAGGCAGCGCGTCAGTCGCGTTCCCTACCCATGAGCGGTCCCGATCGGCGATCCAGCGCATGGGCAGCGGCACGTACCGCTGCCGTTCGGGCGGACGACGGCAGCATGGGGTGGGGCGAACGTTTCCAGAGCGCCATGGATGCCGGTTTTGTCGGGCTGACGGCGTACAGGAACCGGTCGATGAGACGGTGCACCTCGTCGAACGACGCCGGCAGGTCCCGTTGGAAGTCCTTGACGCGTACGTGGGCGCAGGCCCAGACCAGTTCGTCGTCGACGCGGCCGCTCGCTAGCCGCAGACGAAGGTCGAACGCGCGCGCGCTAATTGACGACATCGCACGCCAGTTGGCACTGTCCGACGACGTCAACGACTTCATGACGACCTCATCTGCGGTCGCGTTCAGCACATTTGTACGTTACGAACGCAGCCGACGCAGGCAGAATACCGATCGCATGGAGCACTGGTTGCAGGATGGGGAGCGCGGCATGTCGGGACGACGACGACGATCGTTGCTGGAGAGGCGACAGAGCACTGATCTCCACCTTGGCGCCGATCCTGCGAAGATGCCCCACGAGACACGCGAGGCGCTCGCCGAGCGTGACGAACGAGGCCGGCACCAGCTGCGTCACGTCGTGCTCGGGACGAAGCGGTGTGAACACATCTACGATGCCCAGTGTCAGCGGCGCGGATGTCCCCTCGATGAGCAACGCGTTACCGAGCGTGGCCCATTCGTTCCAGATCGCGGCCCAGAGTGGCGTTCGCGAGACGACCGCAACGAGGTTCGCCAGCGAAGGGCACGATTCGCACAGGGGTTGGACCTCGTCACGAGTGGCGAATTCCAACGCGACCTGAAGGGCGACGGGGACGTCGTCGGAGGGCGCCGTCGGCGACCTGGGCGTCCAGACGGCCGCCGCGTTGGGTTCGCGACAGGACGTCAGGAACGTGTGCAGAGCGGTCAGACGCTGGCGATGGTGGCGCAGGTGCAGGCCGGGCCACGCCGGGCCCTGTCGATGCAGCGCCGATCGAACACGCTCGGGGATGTCGAGCGTCGTGAGGTCGACCAGGTGGCCGTACGTCTGTTCCAGCGCGAGCGCCAGCGCGATCGACGATGACACGCCTCGGACGACCTGCTGGACGGCGAGCTCGCACCTGGGGAGCAACGCGTGACGTTAGGACGACGACGACGATGGGGCGCAGAAGGGCGCTGCGACCGACCAGTGCAGAAGGTGGCGGATGGTGACGGCCGGGTTGCGATCGGCGAGCGTCTGGTGCGTGCCGAGGACGAGAACGGCAACGTGATCGTGGGTGACGCCAGCGTCATAGATCATGTGCAGGAGATCGTCGTCGGTGAACCGGTGGCGCCAGGCGCGCTCCGGGCGAACGTCGACGTCGGGCGAGCACAGGGCGATTTCGACACAGCGGTTCCGAACGGCACGAGACAGCGATCCTGTCGAAGGTCAGCGGGGCGACGACGCGGGACCGGGTCGAACGTGGACCCACCGTGCTGTTCGTCGACCGTGAAGAACATTCGGAAGTCGGGATGCGGCAGGATGGTTCGCGCCCGCCCGCTCTCGTTGATCAGCAGCGTGCCGCCGGGTTCCAGGAGCGCGTTCAGACGGTCGAGCACCGATGGGGCGCACAGGTTGGCATTGTCGAGCAGGACCCAGGCACCGTTCTGTGGCACACACACAGACAGACGACGCCCCCCGTCAGCATCGGTCCGATTGATTGGCCCGAACGTTGCACAGCCGTACCTCAACAGCGACCGTCAGGGGACCGTCGACCCATTCGAATCGGCCCTGGGCGCCGCCCTCCTCGCATTGACCGATACGGGACACGTCCACGCCGAGGCGACCCGCCAACGACCGAACCACGTCGGCCTGACCCTTATTCCACCTGCCGAGGGACGGTCAGAACACACCGGTCCAACCTCGTGCACGCCACGAACCCTTGAGCGATGGGGAGCCGTTCGACGACGTTCCACAGGTCGAGAAGGTCGCTGGTGACGGACCCGCTCGCTGAGGCATGGATCATGGCTTGTCGAAGGGTCACGATCAGGTTTTGTCGATGCCGGGCGGCATCGACCTGCTCGAAGGCGCCGAGGAGTTCGGTGGCGTCGAGCGCGGCGCTGACAGCAATCTCGACGAGCGGTCGGGACGCGATCCGCGACGCTAGGCGCACGATGCTCGTCTTGCCGCTCCCGCCGGGACCGACGACGATCACCGGCAGGCGCTCGCGAACGCATCGCAGCATGTGCAGGAGCGGGGCCCGGTACGCGTGCGGGACATCGAGGACGTCCGACCCCTTCGTGATCGCCAGCGCGTTCACATGCTCGTGGACGACGGCAACGGGGCCGTCGGCGAACACGTCGTCAAAGATAAGACGCAGGGCGGAACGGTCGCGAGCGTTCCGTAGGCGCTGGAGGTAGACGAGGTCGACGACCTGCGAAGGGCACGTCGGCGACAGCGAGACGGATCGAAGCAGGTCGCGTAGGTTGAACTCCCATGGGGCGCCGCTCGTCGCGAAGCGCCGCTCCAGGCAGATGGCCACGTGCGCCCGCTCGTTGAACTCGATCAGGCGTGGGTCGCATCCGTTCAGGATGCGCGTGTAATCGCCCTGGGACATCTCCTCCAGGTAGACCTGTCGGGCCACTGATCAGCAACGCGTTCGGGCGGGACGGCGACAAGCGCGTCCGTTCCCACCTTTGTGAAACGGTTGAGGAACGACGCGGGAAGCGCTTTACGACCGCCACCTTCCTGGACGGGGTTCTGGCAGGCGAACACGCGGAACGACGGGTGGCAGGTGAACGTGCGGTCCAGTTCAGGGATGAATCTGAACAGGGGACGCGTTCAGCGGACAGCACGTATCATCACGCCCAGGGAACGCGTTTACATTTCGGCGCGGTGATCGAGCACCGAGTTGAGGCCCTCGAGGACGGACTGGGAGGCCAGGTTCAGCTCGTCGAGGAGGACCCAGTGGCCGTGGACCAGCGCGTCCAGGAAGGGGCCGTTGACCCAGGTGAAGGTGCCCGCGGGCGCGTCCGCCATTGGCAGGTCGCTGCCCAGCAGGTCCATCATGTCCGTCTGCTCGGACAGGTTCAGGCGCGTCACCCGGTGCCCAGAACGCTGGCCGAGCGCCACGACCAGCGACGTCTTGCCGACACCCGGCGACCCTTCCAGGAGAACGGCCTTGCGAAGTTGCAGGGCACGAAGGACGCGCGTGACGTTCCGGCGGGCGCTGGTCGCCTCAAAGTCGTACCGCCTGCAGCAACCACGTTAGGCGATGAGTCATGACGACGACGACGAACGGCGACACGAACGTCGGTGCTGCAGGATCCGGGCCGACGTCGACGAAGAACGGGGACAGGCCGAAACGCGCGCCGTCGCTGACGAGCGGCGCATGGCTGTGCACAGAGCAGTCGTGGAAGTCGACGTCGCGTTCGACCAGGCGGCGCTCGTCGTCGGGCAGGACGTCCAGGGCGACCCGCAGCGCGTGCTGGCGCCGCTGCCGAGCGCGATCGGGTGCATCGCCGGACGCGATCCCGATGCCATCAATCACCTGTCGTTGTCGTTAGGCAGGGACAGCGAGCCGGGAAGCGCGAGTGGTGTACCGTCAGCAGGGCGGCGTTGACGAAGGCGAGCGGCAGCGGGACACGATCGGCGACCGACTCCATGAAGTGGACAAAGGCGCGCAGGTCGCGCAGCGAGGCGCGCTCGCGGGCGTGCACGTCGAACCCGTTGACGAACGCGACCAGCGGCGCCGCGTACGCCCGCAGGTCGTCCCGGCGGACGCCACTGGACACGATCGCCAGCAGGTCCTGATCCGACAGCCGGTTCGGGATCCAGACCTGTTCATGGTGGTTGCTCAACCGGTGAACGAACGCGGGCACGTGCATGTGCAGACGCACCTCAGTGAACCGGTTGCGAAGCGCGGGCGACAGCTCCTTCTTGCCAAAGTCGCCGCCCGGGTTCATCGTCGCCACGACGCGGAACGCGGGATGGGCGACGACGCGCTCCTCGTCGCCCGACTTCTCCGCCAGCAGGATCGACCGGCCCCGCTCCAGGACCGAGTTCAGGCGCTCGACGACGGCGTCCTCGGCTGTGTGGGCGCACATCAGAATCGCACACGGCGAACGGATCACGCCCACGACGACGACGTACCCAGCGAGATCTCGTCGATCAGGATCATGTCGCCGCGGCGCATGGCGACGACGAGCGGCCCGTCGACCCATTCGAACATGGCGCTGGCGTCGCGTATCGCGTCGGCGGCGGCGCTCAGCAGCAGCGCCGCCGCCTCGTCGCCCGTCGACCCCGCCAGACGCTCGCGGGCGCCCGTCAGCCCTGTTGCCCGCACACACAACGTCAGCGAGGGTCACGAACGCGCATCGCCCGACGTACCGCAGGCGTCCAGGTCGATGCCAACGGCGGCCAGCGCCGTCCGGGCGCGTTGCCATCGCGCGGCCCGATCGCGAACCGGGCGCAGGGCGCCGATCAGGTCGGCGGCGTCGCTGTGCTCGTGCAGGTTGACGACGTGGAGCGTCTGGCGGCGCAGGGCGGCCAGCGCCTGGCAGACGGTCGTCTTGCCCAGGCCGGTGTCGCCGACCAGGAGCACCGGCTCGCTGGCGTCGAGCGCCGACGCGCACAGCGCCATCATCCTCGTCATCTGCTGCGTCAGCGCCAGCGCCGGCACCGACCCGCCGCGACGAACGAGGTCGCCGACGACCCGGTCGTACCAGGCGTCCATCTGCAGGGCGGCGTCGTCCACGTTCAGGTGCCGTTGCAGGCAGGCGCGCACCGCCTCCCGATCGTCGTCGTTGCGCAGGCGCTCGCCGAGCAGCATGAAGCCATGGGCGGCGATCTCGCCCGTCGTCGCCGGGCGCCGCCCCGCCCATCGGAACAGGTCGCGCGACGTGATCGCCCCGCTCTTGCCGGCGAAGACGCGCGAACGCTGCCGCTGCCGTTGCAGGTCGACCATGACGTTCACCTGCGGCGCGTTCACGACATGAGCCCAAACGGAGATACGCGCGTTGACGCCCGACGTACCATTCGGCGACAATGCGATGGCGCCAGGCGACCGCGACGTACCAGGAGGACGACGAGCTCATCGACGGGCATGTCGTCGACGTGGACCTCGACGAACCGGTTCCGGAACGCCCGGGACAGGACCTTGCGACCGCCGTACGACCCACCGGCCGGCTGTGGCAGGGATCGTCAGATCAGGGCACACGTCGTCGACGCATGCAGGCGCTTACGTTCTGGGTGGCGAACAGCGCGAAACGCGGGTGGGCGCGGATGCGTTCGTGCGTCTCGGGGACGACGAGCTCGCGGTTGTCGTCGAGCAGGCGGTTCAGCGCCTCGAGGACGTCGCTCGGCGCCAGGTTCAGCTCGTCCAGGACGATCCAGTGGCCGTGACGGACGGCCTTCACGAGGGCACCTGCACACGGGTGTCAGGGACGAACGCCCCTGACGGTGACGACGACAACCAACCTTCGATGAACGTCAGGCGGCCGGTGGCAGGGTCGGTGCCATACGACCCCAGGTACTCGTCGATGTCGGTGTGCTCGTGGTTGTTGATCCGGACGAGGCGATGGCCGGTGCGCCTGGCCAGGTAGTCGACCAGGCTGGTCTTGCCGGCCGAAGTGGGCCCTTGCAGGAGAACGGGCAGGGGGACGCCGCTGCCCAGCGCCCGGCACACGTCCGTCAGGCGCTCCTCGACGGTCGCCGTCAGGATGAACTCGTCGTCGTCCCCACCGGCCACCGGCGGCAGCGGCCCGCGACGAAGACGGAACCCAGCGATCTCGATGCAATCGTCGGGCGGCGGGCGACGAAACGAAGGGCCGCCGCCGCTGCTTCGGGCGAACGCGCTCAGGTGCGGTGCACACAGCGACCTGGACGGCGCGTCGCACGGCGTCAGGAACGCCATGGTCATGCCCTCGTGCAGCGCCCGGGCGACGCCCATGCTGTTGCAGGCGTCCCTGGCGTAGCGCAGCGCCCGGCACAACGTTCGCAGCGAGTACACGGGGACGTCCATGCCGGACGAGGTCAGCGCGCGCTCCCCCGACAGGCGTCGCAGCGTCCGGTACGCGTCGACGACGTCGACGTGGTTCGCCACAGGCGCCGGCAGGACGTGCTGGACGAGGACGCGCAGGTCGGCAGCGTCGTCGACGTCGTCGACGAAGATCTCGGTGAACCGGGAGCGGACCGGGTGCGGCAGCGGGCGCTTGCCGGCGTCGGTGTTCGGGTTCATGGCGGCGAACAGGCGGAACGACGGGTGCCGCTCGACCTGGCGCCCTTCGAAGTGGAACGCCGACGACGACGACGGGTCGAGCAGCGATTGCAGGGCGAAGAGCGTGGACGACGCCGCCAGGTTGATCTCGTCGAGCAGGATCCAGTCGCCCTGGCGCAGCGCGCGCACCAGGGCGCCTTCGACGAACCAGAACGCGAACGCGCCTCGCTCGTCGTTCTGCACCTGACGGCGGAACACGTCGAGGTCGCGCGCGAACGCCTGCCATTGCCGGCGACGCTCGGGCGAGACGGGCTTGTCCAGCGCCATGCTCGTCGACCGGGATAGCAGCTTGGCGAGGTTCGCCCAGTGGCCGTTGTCGAACGCCTGACGGATGGACGCCAGGAACGTGGCGTTCGACGCCCGCGAGAACGTCAGCGGGAACAGGGACCCGAACGCGTTCAGGATCGGGATCGACGCGGTGCGAAGGTCGACGGGGCGGTACCCGCCCAGGAGCTCGCTGGTGTCCGACTGCTGCGACATGTTGCAGACGACGAGCACGCGGCCGCGCTGCCGAGCGCATTCGTCCAGCATCGCCGTCTTTCCGTTGCCCGTCTCGCCGACCAGCAGGACGGGTTCGTTGGCGTCGACGGCGTCGTGGATCCGGGACATGAGGACGGAGGCGGCGCGCGTCGGCGCCAGACGGGTCGCAGACGCCAACGGGTGCGGGTCGCGTTCGCGAACGACGTGAGCGTTCCTGGCGGCATCGATCCGCCAGAGAGCGGCGATGTCGTTCGACAGCTGGTCGCGCGCGGGCCCCGCAGGCATCCAGGCGACCAGGCAGACGTGAACGTGTTCGAGGACCTTCTCCCGGATCGCCGACGACGGTGCGGAAGGCAACGACAGGTGGTGCAAGCGCTGGCAGAGGCGCACGAAGGCGCGAATCGGTGCACTGTTCGTCAGCGTCAGCGTGCGAAGCAGCGTGTCGCGATGTGGGACCAAGGACGGGAAGCGGTCGCTGATGATGGACAGGACGTCGCCGGGCGTTAACGCTGGGATGACGATGTGCGAGAACAGGGCGTCGTACGGCGCCGTGAGCGGCACGCTTCGCGTTGCAAACAGGCGGAACTCGTCGTGGGCGACCTGGTCGCCGATACGGCCGCGTTCGAGCAACTCGCGGATGATGGAGATGATGTCGGGCGGGCACCGGTCGATGCCGTCGATCACGATCCACTGGCCGTCGACGACGGCGCGCGTCAGGACGCCGGGAACGTACCGGAATTCGCCCGGGGTCTCTGTGCAGACGTAGGTGCCCAACAGCGACTTCACGTCGGTGTCGTCGTCGAGTACAAGCCGGATCGGGTCGACGGGTCGCCCGACACGACGGGAGAAGGCGCGCAGCAGGGTGGATTTCCCGCTGGATGGCGGGCCTTGGAGAAGAACCGGGCGGCCCGTCGCCAGGGCCATCGCCAGAGATTCCATGGCGGATGCAAAGTGAGGCAGTGCGACAAACGTGCCGTCGCCAGGTGCGGAACCTGAATCGTACCGGCATTGAGGAGCGAGAACGACAAACGCGGTGTGCAATCGTTTCGTACCTGGCACCTGCAACCGGATTGGAATTCGGCCAATCATTTGACGGGAGGAGCAGACCGAAGCAGAGCGGCTCCAAGCATCGGCAGGGCATGCAATAGCAGCGGTTGCTGGCGGGAGTTGACCAAGCGACAGGAGGAGAGCGCGGTGCGCACCCAGCGCCAGCAGGGAGGTCCTGCTAACCAGCTGTGTCGCTCGACTGTGAGAAACCAGCCCCGTCTCCAGAAGCTTTTCAACAGCGTCTACGTATTCGACGCTGGCAGCGCGAGGCGGCGACGTCGGCAGGATCCCAAGAACGGCTTCCTTCATATGGGGCGCGATCCTAAGCAGCCTAACGGCCACTCGAAGCAACTGGCATTGATTGTCACGATAGCACGTTGAAAGGGCGTTCAAGCTCTCGTCGGCGTCATGGCTGGCGAGATAATCGAGTACGTCCTTATCGTCGTGACACCTGTCCAGCCACATGACTGGGCTCCTGGTCAGGAGCGGTGTTGCACTTTGAGGGGGACTCCGTACGGACTCCGTGGCGGAGTCCGCGGTGACTGGTGGACGCCCGACATCACGACGCAACACGTTGTGGCAATACAGGCCGCAAGTGCACTTTAGTGCCTGCATGGGTTTCGTGGCGCTCACGCCATCGATCTTACACTGATGGACATTCCCGCCGTCGTTCCCGATACAGTGTCCAGCATGACGTTGACGCGAGCGGCGTTGACTTCGGCGAGGAACGCGTTCCACATGTCGGCTTGGTGGATCTTGAAACGCGGCAGAGAGTTCGCTTCCATCAGGTGGATCATCTGCGTTGCCGCCGACCGGAACAGGGTTGCTGTGATTTCAGCCCTGTTCACGGTTCGGTCCGATGGCGAGATCGAGCGAAGGTTCTCGTGGAGCTTGTACGGGAACACGACCTCGCGAAACTTCGTGATCGACACGCTGTCGATGTTGATCTCCATCGGGGCGCCCGGCATCAGGTACGACCGGTAGATCGCGATCGCCTTCATCACCGAAGCATCGTCCTGCGCAAACGTTCTTTCGTACTCGCAGGCGTCCTTCCAGAACATAATCGATTCGACGGCCATGTCCTTCTCCAAGAGCGCCCTGTCGTACGCTAACTAAGACACCAGGCAGCTTGAGATTCGCTTCAGGGAAACCGACTTGTAGGCCTCGAAGCGTTCGGGTGATGAGTGCAGGAAACCCTGAAGAAGGCCACCGGCTGGCTCTGACGTAACGGAATCGACGTGGGATTCCGTTGTGAGGCGCTGATACTCGACAGTGTACGTTTTCATCAACGGGGCCACCATTGTTCTATATACCGTATTGCGATGTGCACTGTCAAATACCTGCGATCCTCCACAAGCGTCGTGCTGACCTACATGATCATGATGACGTCGCACGCAAGGAGCAGGACGAAGCAACCGGCCTCGAAGCTTTTCCATGGCTTCATGGCTGTTACCGCCCAGCCAATAACCGACACGAATGTCACGAGTGCGACACGTTTCAGAAGGCGCTTCATGCCGTGCACATCCGCAATGTGGCGCAGACGCGTCGACACGACGAACAAGAAGGTGCCTTCGAGTAGGGCCTTCACGGTGAACAGAACTTGGAACGTTACAAACGCCGAATCTTGAGAGATGTATCCTGCCAGTAGCGTCTGATTCGGATCGTACATGTAGGGGAAGGCGACGGCGGCAAGGATGAGCGATGTGCCCACCATGACGGCAAGGTTGGCTAGGATGATGGCGTAGACGGTTCGCGTTGACATCAGCGCCGTCGTCAGGCGAATGATGTGCAGGATCGCCCTGTTCTTGATCGGGCAGCGCGTCATGTCCTGTGCGAACCTCATCTGGCACATCATGCGCCTATACGCCAGTGCCAGCGATAACGTCAGCAACGCGAACGAGATCAGTGTGAGGTCGATGAGGATCTGGCTCGGCAGCCAGATGAGCAGGATGTTTAGATCGCCGGCGAATAGCGCCGTCAACGACAGGACGCAGGCCAGAGCGCACAGGAACGCGTTAATGAGGACCAGCAACTGGGGGCGCAGAAATCGGATGGGCGCCATCTGGCGCCTCTGGTGGAACCACACGATGCCGACAGGCGGAACGGCCGCATGCAGTGACAGCATGGCAACCCAGAACGCTTGGTATACATCCATGACGTCGAGTATACAAGTGATGCTGCTGTTGACTGATCGCCGATCGCACCGGTGTACCACGAACCGAACCCGTATTCACCTGTCGATGTAGAGGTACACTAATCGTCGAACTATGTAGAACGGGGAACCATTTAACAAACGGGTCTGGTCTCCACCTGAGGCAGAGCAACTTGGATGCTGTCCCTGGAGTGCGACGTCTCATCGAATTACTTCCATTCGGGAACGGAACCTCCTGTTGTGCACAGCGCTTATGACTGATCGCTGCGCGCGTACCGTTCTCGCCGGTCAGGGTGCCGATCCGCCCCAGTCGATCGCATGGAGCGGACGTTCTCATTCAAGCGCGCCCACGAGGGCATAAACGCCTATGACATTTATACTGAACCGGGGAATCAAACGATTATGTAAATCAAATGACGCTTTCACATGAGCAAGCAGCCGCCACGCGTCGACGACCGGTCAGATGCGTATCGGACGGCCTCGACCTCGATCTGGTCCTGAACGGCACCGTCCTCGTTGCAGAGGCACATGGGCTCTTCGGCGAGTTCAGTGCAGTCGACGCCTTCCCAGACGAGGACCTGGTTGGCCTGGCCCTCGTCATCTCCCTCTTGTTCTTCATCATCCTGGTTCGGCGCCTCGCCAATCCAGACGGACACCCTGGATTTCGCTGGCAGCAGCGTGTCTTCCGGAAACTCGAACACGAACCCGCTGCTCTGCAGGGACCAGCCGTCCAGGGAGAAGTCCTCGTCGCTGACGTTCTCGACCACCAGGCAACCGTTCTCCTCGTCGATCGCCAGTTGGACAGGAAGGGTAGGCGGGTCTTCAACGACCTTGGCGCGCTTGCGCTTGCGCCCAGGTGTTTCCAGTCCGACACGACGTTCTTCCTCGGTCAGTATCTCCCGGTACTTGTCAATCGTGAGCGCCATCTGAATTTTGATGTCCATCAGGTTGTCGAAGTCCGTTTCGAGGCGCGCGTAGCGCTGGCGCAGCTTCTCGATCTCCTTCTCCTTCTCGGCGATCGCCTTCACGTGGATTACGTTGCGCTCCTTGTCAAGTTCGGCGACGAGCTCGTTAATGCGTTTCTCGTGGACGGTCTTCAACTCCTGCATCGTCTCGAGCTGGCCCTTCAACAGCGTAATCTCCTCAGTCAACACCTTGTTGGATTCGCGCAGCTCCGCTTCACGATTGCACGTTTCCTCAAGCGCTTGGCGTGCTTCGGTCAACTTTGGCATGTAGTGTGACTTCAGCTCGCGCGTGATCCGGGCCTTGTCCTCGTTGCACTGATGACGATACTGCTCGACGACGGACTCCAGCTGCTTCATGAACTCAGTGCGGATGGTGTCCTCGCTCTCGGCGCTTGACTTCGTCAGCTTCGCGACCTGCTCCTTCAAGCGCGCCTGCTCCGCTTCACCCGACTGGACCTGGATCGCAAGGTCCTGCTCCAGGCTCTTGCACTTGGCACGCATCGCCGAAGCCTCGTGCGAGTACTGGTCGGCCAGTTCGCGCGCCTCGACCAGCTGTTCCTCAGCTGCGCGTCCTGCGTTCTCAGCGACTGTGCAGCAATGGTTGGTCAGCGGGTGGACGACATCGAAACGAACCCACGGTGGGAACCTTTCAGCGACTGTTCCAGCTTCCGGACGTTCTCCTGGAGTTTGACGACGAGCGCATCGCGAGCTTCAAGCTGGGCGCTCATGTTGGAGACCCGCGTGCTGAGTTCGTTCTCGTATTTCTTTTCGTTCGCGATCTGCTCTTTGAGGCGCGAAATGGTCTCCTCCATGCGCGACACGCGGACCTTGAGCTCTTCGCGGGCCGACGCGTGCTCATCGCGCTGCAGGCGCATCTGACGCAGCCAGGTCTCATATTTGGCCGTGGTATCGGCCAGCGCCTGAGCGGCGCTGGTCTGGACGGCCTTCAGCTCCGCTTCCCACGCCTCCCTGCTGGCATCCTTGCGGCGCTGCGTCATGATGTACTGCTCGAGGCGGCCATTGAGCTCCTCCAGGTTCTTGCGCTCGACGTCGCGCTGCATCCGAATCGGCGATTCCTCCACCTCACGAGATATGGTCATGGCGCCCCGACAACGTCCAGCCGACTAGCGCACAGCCTGCACCAGGTCGCCCTCACCGCACCGCACACACCAACACCCAAAAATGCCACACCATGGTTCCGGATCTGCACGTTCTATTTTGCGGCGCGGCGCCTCACGTTACATTCGGGTGGGTCGGGGACAGGCGGCTGGCTGCGCAGTCCCACTTAACTATACTGTACTGCGAAGGAAATATAGCCGATACCCCATTTGTGAGCGATGCCCTGTATCAAGGGGCGTTCACGGCCTGTAGATTTGGGTGGCGGGTTTGTTTGGCACAGACTGTGCCGGGTGCGTGCACGAGTTTTAGAACACCGACAGGAAATAGCCGGGGGCTACCGTACCGCCTACGCGAAACGAGGCGTTTACCAGTCACAGGGCCTGTTTATCGGTCTGGAGTATAGCCACTGTCGTCGTCAGATTTACCGTCTTCCGTCGGGGCCGCTGATGACCCTGTGCTGCCAGCGTCGTCATCGCCGGCGTGTCGGTCGGCAACATCTGCAGATGGGTTCCGATCAGTTGGGCGCCATCCCAGCTTGGCGTATGGGCATTCGACCGCAACCCATTTCGGGATGTCGACCCCCAGCTCGTCCATCAGCATCGTGAACACGTGGTCGCACCTGGCAAAGATCCTTACGGCGCATCGCCTGTCCAGGTGCGTCTTCTGCAGGTTGATAACACATATCCGCCCGGGTTCCTTCTTGCCGTTCAACCGAATTGTACGAAGCGGCCACAGCCCCGCCGGGCGAATTCGCAGACTCGTCCCGACGCAAATGGCCAAATCGGCCATGCGGTGCTGCTCGATTGCATACTCCACTTCGTCTTGCGGTAGATTGCTGTCCCAGTCGCAGAGCAAATCCCGCAACGGGCCGCCGCAGCGCTTGCACGCGTTCCCCGTTGGCCTCAGACCAATGGTGGCGACCTCGTCGGCACGGCGGAACTCGCACTGGCACTTGGGCAAACGCTCCGTTATTCCAACGCGTCAACAGACGTATACAGGGCTCCGACCTGATCACACCATTCGGCGAATGCCGTACCATGTACCTCACAGAGATGCTGACGTGGCAATCCCGATCGAACGTGCAACCCGTCCACGTTCTGACTGACGACATGCTTGACGAGACCGGCTCGAACCAGGGCCACAATGGCCATATCTGACGACATTGTTACAGGCGATCGTTATTCGAAATGGAACAGCAGACAAGGGGGCGTACGCGTTATCGTCGGCACAGCATCCCCAAACGCAACGCCATGCAGAGGCGGCAGCTTCCTCTGCTGGCGCGTCCAGACGCCATCGGGCCCGCGGAAGTCATGCACGCCGGCCGACGTCGAGATGCCCGCCCCGGTATGCACGATGCAGTGCCGACTCGACCGCACGAGCCGTGCCAGCTCGGCGACCTGCGCCCGCACGACGCCGTCGTCGTCGACGCGCTCCGGGTCGCCGCACAGGCCTTTGTCCCGCTTCTGAATCAGCTTCGCCGCGTAGCTCGTCATTGCGCGCACTCACTGCTCCCGCGCGCCTTCACCATCGCACAGGCGACACGAGTCTCGCCTTTAATCAGGCGGTAGCCGTCGTCTTCGTTAGAATTTCTCACGAATGAACACATCGATGTCGTGACGTTGGAACCCATTACCTGCACTGAGTGCGTTCAGAAGTGGACAAAGGTCAGCTAGTAGCTACATAGGTATGTAGGTATCTGTGAAGACAGTACATACGCGTTCCTGCTCGATGTCCTTGTAAGGATCCCGCAGGTTCGCCTCGGTGCTTTCGCGTAGGAGGTCAAGGTCGACCTGTGTGATTGCTGACGGACCGGTGTCGAGCACGACAGCGAGATCAATCTCCAGGTAACGGGGTCCAACTGCATCGCCAGTGCCGACCTTGATCGGGTGACCGTCTTGCAGAACAAGCTTTCGTCCCACTCGCTTGAGCACCGATGTATTCATCGTGTCGAGCATCTGGCGTCCGTCCGGTTTAGCTGGTGGGGCGAGCACAGAGACGTTGACGCCAGGAAGATGCTGGATGTGGCCTTCTGAGCACAGGTAACGAGAAGCAGCGCCCATGGCGACACGCCAAGGAGGCGCGACGTAAGTGACAGCATCTGTGTCGTTAAACCTACACAGTGTGCCCCACGCCACAGTCGATCGTACAAGTTGCCGATGCATATTTCGCCCGCATTGGGTGGTGTCCACGTCGCTTGACAGGACGTCGGCCATGAATTCTCGTCGGTGAAGTGGCCGTGCCATGGCCGGCGCACGTCAATCTGCCCGACGAGGAACGATCGTGACTGTGAGGCGTGCCCAGACGTCGACTCACGGTCGGGTGAAACGGAAGTCGGCTTCGAGACAAGTCGACGGGTTCGACCTGGTGTATTGGCGGGATGGGCTATGCGTGTTGCCTGGCGTGTAAGAACCCACTCGACCGGATCGGCCCGGCCGTCGAGCAACGCACGCGCCCGGCGTTCTGTTTCTCCCTGTCGCATCGCACACGACGTTGGTGTCCGTTGCCCGATTTCGAACACAGCGTCCCGCTCACCTTGCAATGAGGACCTCCATCATGTTCTGGTTCGATGGCGGCATCTGCCGTATGTGCACAGAGGGTGCCGCCGTGCTTGGCCTCTGCTGCGCCCGCTCCGCCATCGCCTGCCTGAACAGGCTGACAGGAGCCACCGCCCTCGACGATTTCGGTCGCTTGCGCGTCTCGAGGATACGAGGCTCCCGGAAGATCCCGTCCGGCGAGAAGCTGCTGTAGACCGGGAGCAGGTCGGCACGCGCGATCGCGCTTAACGTCGCCGAATCCAGGTGCCCGTCGTCCCTGTCGGCATCGTCGGCCGGCATCGACATCTCCGCCGTGTCGACGCCGTGCAGGACGGCGAGCTGGTGGACAGACGGCCCCCGAACGCTGTACGCGCCGGCTAGATCCGGCGCTGGCATGCGCCCGATCGTCCCGGCCAGCTCCCGACGCTTCCGAAGCGGCGCCCGCTGCGGTGCCGGCGGTGTCTCGTCGACCCAGGCCGCCTTCGGCTGAATGGTCCTGCCGCTAATCACGTCGGTGAACAGGTCGGTGCGATCCCCAAAGTACACGCGTTGGCGTGCCGCCGCGTCTTTCCTGGCGCCCGCCTCCAGCCACACGTTGCCGGTCGTCTTCGCCGCCTGCCGGCGATGCTGCAGCAGAGTCGATCGTGTCGGTGCTGTTGCCGACGATGCGCTAACGGGGCCCGTCGTCGGCAGGACCGAGTCCGCGTTCGCGCCAGCGTGCTGCCTCCACCCTGACTTTGTCTTCGCCTCGATGTCACGCAGCGTCTCCCGCCTCATCGCCTCTCGCTTGGCCAGACGGGATCTCAGGTCCAACGGCAACCGCGTCTCTGAGTACCTCGGTCTGGGTTCATGCATGGGCGTGTTTCCGCTCTGCATGGCCGCCAGCACGGCCGCACCCTCGGCGCGTCGAACGCGACGCCGTTCGGCCAGCATCTGCGCCCGCGTCCTGGAACCCGTTTCGTACGTGCCGGTTCGAATCCAGCCCTGGTTGCGGTTCGCTTTGTCCACCTCGTTCATGCGATGCAACCCACCGGGCGGCAGCAACGTGATCTCGTCAGGTAGGCCGGCGCGAAGCGCGTCTTGACAGCGACGCGCTTCGTCGGCGTTAAGGCGGCCGTCCCGATCGGCATCGAACATGGTCGCGAACAGCAGGTCGGTGGTACCCACGACCCCGTCGCCGTCCACGTCGAACGATGGATCGGGAGCATCCGCCCGTGCCCGATCGTGGCGAAGGTTCCGGCACGATGTGTGAAGCGGCTTGGATTCCCAGGCCGGGTTCCCCGGTGCTGAACCATTGGCTTAGCGCACCACACACGAATGCAACGCGTTGGCGTACCGTGCAGGGTGGCGACGACGCTGTCGATCGGACGGTCCTTTAATAGGGAGCCGTGAATGTCGTAACGAGGCGGGCGGTGGCCAATCTCCCGAACGACGCGCTCAGCGTCCATTACGGCCGGACGCTGTCAGATCACGACAGGATATCCCCCGCCACGCGAAGATATTCTTCCGGGTAGCAGAGGATCGATGAGATACGTTCAGGCCCTGGAGGGACCGGTAATCTCCGGCGGTGCACACAGCAGACGTAGTCGTGCCATGTGGAAGTCGCCTGAGCACGTTCCTATGCACGCGAAGACGGTTGTTAAGATTGGGACCTTCCAATGTATTCGACACTGAAGAAGGCAGACTAATATTACACGATCGTGTAAGACGGCATGAAGTGACCGCTACGCGGCGATGCCATCACCGGCATCAGCTGCAGACGCTGGAATGGATTCGAATGTGGATCCGCGTAGAACCCTGCGACGATGCCAGTCAATACATCGGGCGCGTCATCGGAAACCAGAATCCGACCATCAATGATTCCCGATGCGCGATCGAATACGATGTAATAGAACCCATCACTGCCACAGCAGCTGAGCGCCATCCACTCCACATCACGCAACATGGGACGTACATTGTCAAGCCGCAGTCGGAGGTCAGGTTGATGAAGTTTGTTTCTAGTAGCCGCGTGTGGGTGGATCGATTGCCGACCATGCACAGTATGATCGTGCTACCTTTCCATCGCATATACAGGACACGAGAACGCGCCAGATAGTCGCTGAGTTGACGTCGTGCCTCGTGGCACTCCTCCATAGCTGCCTTGCTGCCTTTGACCATGGGCGTATTCGGGAAAGCTGCCAACCGAGCTAGCTCCTCGGTGAACGACGGGAACTTGCCCCAGTGGTCAACTGCCTCCACGCGGGTGATTAGGCGACGCCTAACGCCAACGTGCAGGCGGGCGTCTTACGGTCCGATTGGTACGTTGACCCCCATTTCCGCGTTGCGAACGTGGACGTGATCCCATTGACGATCTCGCCCTCCCAGTGGGTAAGGACGTGCTGTTGAGTAGTCGCTGGGACGTCCATTGCCTAATTGTAAACATCAGGCACTGATGTATACTAGCGTTGCCTCCGGAAGCGAACCTCCATGGTACCGGAAATCTTCCCTGCACATATGTCGACATACTCGATCTCCTAGCGCAGGGCGTTAGCAGGAAGGCGGGCCTCAGAGATCGGTCGGAGCGCACACCGACCACTCGCACAGCCCAGGTCTGAGGCACCGTGTTCGACACGACCGTCTGCGTGCCGCGGAACGCCTGGCCGGGGTGCAGGTACGACAGCAGGACGCCCTGGACGCACCGCCCGCAGGCGCAGAGCGACTCACCCGCCTCTGTCGCCGCGGCGGCTCGCGATTTCCTCGGCGACGGCCCTGGCATCGTGGACGTCCGTCGCCGCTACACCCCCACCCCCTGAAATAAATAATGACGTCGCCCCGTCGTGGGAGCGCGCCACACCACCGCCTCGCTGCGACTTACCTAAACGGTAACGCTCCACCGTCCACCGACATAAAGCTATTTCTAGGACGAGGCCATGCTGCCGCCTTTTGGACATGATCGCAGCCGGTGCTGTTCGACGGTACAGCACCCACAGGGGCCCAAACGCGGATGAACGCTGACAAATAGAATACGGCTATGCATTTACGACAGTATAAGTTAGTGGGAGGGGCGGACGGGTCATACAGGCTGGCTGCGGTTCCTGGGGATGCCCGCGAACTGCTCGGGTGTGGCGAACAGGGTGCCCGCGTTGCCGAACGTGTCGGCGTGGACGAGGTACGCGCGCCTGGCCTTCTCGTACGCGTTGATGGCTTCAAGCGCGGCGGATTCGTCCCAGGAGGCGGAGTTCTTCGCCTGGTACATGTCCTCGAGGACGCGTTCCGCTTCGCGGAGATCCTCGTAGACAGGCAGGGCAGCAGCCATGTCGGCGGCGCGCTGTTGAATCCTTTCACAGCGCTTCACGTTGGACGCGTTGACGGCTTTGAGCTGCGCCTGAAGGCGTCGAAGATGGGTGGCGACTTCGTCATCGACCCGGTTCTCCGCCTTCGCCACATCGACGGATTTGGCCTTGCTGGGTGGCAGGAGTCCCATGAACTTCAACTCGAGGCGAACCCGTTCCTCGAAGAACGACTTGACGGGCGGGACTGTCTTCGGGGGAGGCGGGGGCGGCGGGTCCTTCGCCGAGTAAGCAGTGGGGGCAGATGCGAATTGGGGCGCTGTTGCTGCGCCGCCATTCAGGACGATCGCATCATTCGGTAGGGAGAACTGGAAGGTGCCGTTCGCGGTGGCACCGGCAGCGCTGGCAAACGCCGCCGCCGTGGCCGCCGTCGTCCCTGCCGTCTTCCTCAGTGGGAACACAGCTGCAATGCATCGTTGCGCCAGCGCATGCTGCTGGAACCCCTTCGGTGGCTTTAGGCGCTTGTCTACCTCAATGATCTGCTTCCGCACGTTCGTGTCAGCAATTGCCATCGCGTCTGATTTAGGCCTGAACCGCCTGGTGATCGCCTGATAGCTCTTCTTCTTTTTCTTGTTCGCTAGACGAACCTCGTCCAATTCCTTCCACTCCTCGGGATAATGCCTCCCAAGGGGCGGGACTTCGAACAGTTCCGGGTCAACCTGTGCGAACGTTAGCGGGTTACGGGGCCACGTTGCGGCTTGGGCAACCGACCTTCGGTCGTATCAGCTGCAGGTCGTCATCGGTAGGGAAGCGGAAGTAGTCAGCGGTAGAGGTCCACAGGGAGTCAGGCGGTTTGACAGTCGATTCCTTGCTATCTTCCCCGGCACCAGAGCGTTTCTTTTTCTTCCTGAACACGTATAGAGCCGTTCATACATGATAAAGGAGGTCGTGCAGACTCCGACAGTTTACCGCTTGCGGTCTCGTTCGCGCTCGCGATCCCGTCGTCTCTTCTCATCGCGTTTCCGTTTCTGATCTGCAGCCCCCATGAATCAGGAATGGTACCGAGCACAGCAACGCCCGAAGCGAACGTACTCTCTTCAAAGGATCGTCTGCTGCTCTGATCGGCCGCTGCTGAACCAACGTCGTCAGCAGCGCAGTGGATGGGGGCGGAACCGATTACCCACCTGCGAGGGCCTCCTCGTTTGACACAATCTCCGTGTTCCTTAGGACATCCATCCATTCCGCGTATCCTTTCTCTGCAGCATTCTGTTAGTCCACTGGCAAATCAGCACTGTTTGGAAATGCGAACCGAGTTGCAAAGGAGAGTTGGTCGCGTTCGCGACGTCGACCAGGTGCTTGTGCAGTTTGACGGCTCTGGCGCGTGCATACCGCTGCAGACCAGTCAGCTCCTTCATGGCCAGCTTGAGCTGGTCGATGGAGAACGACGGCGCCGCTGCATCCCACATGCGTTCCAGGTCGGGAACGGGGAACGCCTGGCACAGGCTCGCCAGCGTCGTCGCCGCCGACGGCATCGGCACGGGCGCCGCCGACGATGCCGCCCCGATCGACACGACGTCCATGTCGGCGTCGTCCATCGACACGTCCTGGTCGTCGGCGACGACGACATCGTCCGACTCGGCCATCTCGACGCCGCCAAGCTGCAGCCCCACGGAGTCCCGACGCCGCCGCCCTTCACAAACGATCCCCCCGCCGGACGACACAAACCCGGCGGCGGTACCTCGCTGGCCCATCACCTGCAGCCACCTGCGAAGCAGCTGTGCCAGGAATAGTCCAGCGGGTTGCCAGATGAACGGGATTAGACAGGGGCCGGCCAGCTCGGCCACGGCGCCAAGGGGACTTGATTGGCCGCACACGGCAGTTGCGCGTTCATGCGGTGACCCGTTGCCATGTTGCCTGGTGCTGTCCATCACGTCATACGCCGGCAACGGGTGCCGCCCAGGTTGCTCGGTGGCGTTGCTGCCCTTGCGCCATCTGTTGCGCCATCTGTTGCGCCGGGCGATGAGCGCGCGTCTCTGTCGAGCGCCGTCCGCATCATCAGACGGGGCGAGGACGCCGATCGCGTGTGGGCCGCGTTCCACGGCGTGCTCGACGCGAAACCCGATCGTCGGTTCGTCCAGGCGATGCTGGCGTACTGTGCGGAGCGCATGCCGGCCAAGGCTCGCGATGTTCTGGACGAGGCCATTCATCGTGGTGTCTGCATCGCTGACGACGCTCTGTTCTGCACGTTTCTGAAAGCGTGCAGTCGCACGAAGCCAATCGCGTTTCGAGACGCGCTTGAGTTCTACAAGAAGTACGGGCCGCGATCGCACAACGTCATCTTCGGCGTCGGCAACGTTTGCAGGCTGGCAGGCCATCCCCAGCTAGCTCTTGAACTGATCCAGGACGGCATCGACCAGAACGTGGAGTTCAGCGAAGCGCTCGTATCGTTGTTCGCTGTGATCTGCGCCGAATCGCATTGCCAGCTGGCGGCCGACATGGCCGAACTCCTGCTGGAACGCGTTCGGGCGCATCGCATCGCATCGCATCGCAACCCTCAGCTGTACGCGAACTTCGCCAAAGCGTTGCTGTCGCAGAATCGTTTCGACGCTGCCGTTCGCATCCTGTCGCTGCTGGACTGTATCGGGATGCAGCCGTCCGAACAACTCGGCACGCTTCTGCTGTCGTCGCTCGCCAAGGCGGATCGCGCTGACCTGGCCCTGGATGTCTTCGACGTGATGGCTCGTCGGGCGATTCGCGTGCCAGCACCCGCGTTCGGCCTGCTTGTATCGGCGTGTGCCCGACAATCCGATCTGGCATCTGTGCAGATGCTATTACGATATGCTCAGGAACGCTCTGCCGATCTTCTGAACGACACTGTTCTATGCCGGTTCGTGTCCGCCTTCGGTTCCCGTTCGGATGTGCATCGGGTGCGCCTCATGGAATTCTACGCGAACCTCAAGGGCCTCATGAGCAAGTCGTTTGTGCTCACGTCGTTCGTTTCCGCCTATGGCCAATGTTCCCTCTCGACGTCTGTCGCTGCGTTGGAACGTGTCGCGCGCGACAATGACCTTCTGCAGCAAGATGTCGTGGTCGCCGCGTTCATTGAAGCGTACGGCGGCTGTTGCGATATCGAGGCCGCGCAGCGAATCTTTCAGGAGCGATGCTCCACCAAGCCAACGCCTGACATGGCGACGTTTGCGGCTGCCATTACATTGTACGCCCGCCATGGTATGCCGCTGGACGCTCTGACATTGTTCGATCGACTGGAGTCCGGCAATCGGAAGCCGCCCAGCGAAGTGTACCCGGCCGTCCTTAGTGCCTGTGTGACGCTGAACGATCCCGCCCGTGCTACGCGCGTGTTCCAGTTGATCGTCGATGGTGATCACATCCAAATACCGAGGGATGTGCTGCAAAGTTTCGTGTCCTTATGTGGTCGCTGCTCCGATTTAAGGGCCCTGTCCGCTGCCCACCGTTACGTCGCAGGATGTTCGTCACTCAAGGATGATGACGATCTTACAAATGCGTTTGTCCTGGCGTTTGACCAATGCGGGCGACTGGACATTGCGAAGGACATCTTGCTGACGTCTTCGTCGTTTCGGACGTTGACCCTTCCGACCATGGTGCGGATATTCGCTCGACATCAGCACGTGGATGAAATGGTGTCATCGTTCGAGTCGATGGTGGCAAGCGGGGCGGATGCCAGTGACGACCTGCGTGCGCTTGTGTGCAGAGGCCTGGCAAACGCGGACCGTATTCCAATGGCTTTGGAACTCGTTCGCGGCATGGCACACGTCGGCAACGCTGTTGTCGTCGATCTGGTGTCGGCTTGCGGTCGCTGCGTACATCTGTCGGATCTCTCGCTTCTGTATCGGTATGCGAACGAAAAGGACTGGATTCTAAACAATGCTGTGGGTGGCGCGTTCATTCAGGCGTATTCGCTCTGCGGCCGTGTTGATATTGCCGAACAAGTCTTTCGCGATCTGGTGACCTACTCGCTTGACGCGTACACTGCAATGATTGCTGCCTATGGCCACCATGGCCTCGTACCAGAAGCATTGGCGATGCTGGACCAGCTGGTGTACGCCGGCCTAGAGCCCTCAGCGGAGATCCTGGCAGGTCTTCTGGCCGCTTGCGAGCACGCCGGCGATCTGTTTCGCGCCAACGACATTGTTTTCGAGTTCAACAATTCCTGGGGCATTCCTGTCGGCGTCACTCACACGAACCATCTACTGTCCCTTCATGGGCGTCTGAGTGGCCCTCTGGAAGCCATGACAATGGCGACGTCGCTGCCCGGTGCTACTGCCGACATGTGGATGGCCGTCCTGACTGCTGCCCGTACACATAATGACATCGACCATGCCGAATCTGCCTTTAACCGCCTTGTTTCGATGCCCGACGCCGCCACCTGTCACCTTTGTCGCGCCTTCGAAGTGATGTCGGATGTCTACGCGCGAAACGGTCGGCCTGACGATGTGAGCCGTCTCCGGGACGGGATGAAGAGCAGAGGCATTCCGGATTCGCCTGGACGAACGAAAGTCAGTCTGCCGGACGGTACTGTGGAATTCCTGGCGGACGACGCGAGGTACTACACGGATCCGGGTCTGCGCCATGACATGACTCGCCTGATCAACGACCTCACTGACAACGGGTACTCGCCGGACACATCGGTCATCAGACGTGCGACTGTGTCACAAGAGGAAGCGCGGCAGGCGGTGTGCTTGCACAGTGAAAAGCTTGCAATTGCATACGCTCTCAAGCATTCGTCGCGATCCGGCGTACCCGTTTGCGCGGCCAGCGACCTGCTCGTCTGTACGGATTGCCACGACGCCGCCAAGTTTGCCTCGAGCATCACCGGCCGCAGTATCTACATTCGTGACACCAGCCGTCATCATCATTTCCACAACGGTAAATGCTCGTGCGGTGACCATTGGTAACGACGCGGGCGGAAGTACCAACGTTAGAGATGATTAAAGTTAACGTAACGTCACATATTTGGGAATCAGAAGCCAGGTCGGTTTCGGATTGGACGAGCCCCTGGACTCGTAACCTGTCAACCATCACCGGATTATCAATCATTCCTGGACGGAGGGACTTGTAGGGTTCAGCGGTTGAAACAACTCGCGTTCGTCCTGTACGTACTGGAGCCCTTACGTTCACCTGGCCACGACTGCAGCAACGGCACGAGCTCACCGAACCACCTGACGTGTTCGACATGGGCTGACGGGAGGCGACTGCTGGCCCCGGGATGGCCGAAAATAGGTAATCAATCCGCCCGGAAGAAATCAAACGGCGAGCGAAGCGACCAGGCCCAGCCAGAGGTCTCGAACGGTTGCTATGAATAGAAAGTCCGTCAGTGGCTGCACGGAACGTCGCAGAACGTCGCAGCCGCCGCTATTTCTAGCGTCGCCGCGGCCCAACGCAGTCATTTCGCGATTGCGCGGCGATGTCGAGACTGACGACGTCGTATTTGCTGGCGGTGCTGGCGTGTTCGTTCGTGTGCTCATGCTGTGATCTGGAGGATGCGTTGACGGGGGCGCTGATCCGGGCAGCCTTTGATGGCGACATGAAGGAGATGACCCGCATTCTCAATAATGGGGCACGTGCAGACGGCAAGAATAACGAGGCTCTGATCATTGCTTGCACGCGAGGGAACGTTGATGCGGTCAAGTTGCTTCATCAGCGTGGCGCTGACATACAAGCTCGCGGATTTGAGTGTCTGGTCCGAGCGGCAAGCACACCATCCCTCGACCTTGTCAAGTACCTCGTCGATGATTTACGGGCGCCTGTCAGAACCCAGAAGGACGGGCCGCTCGTTGCCGCCGTTGCCAACGATCGCCGTCAAATCGTCGAGTACCTTCTTAAGAATGGTGGAGACCCGAACGCACGTGATGGGTTACCCTTGGCGACCGCGTGCGCGCTCCATTTGAACTCTGTAGCGAAGGCGCTGGTGCAGCGTGGTGGTGTCCCGACCGAATCGGTCGTGATTCTGGGTGTCAAGGAAAACGACGCAGACTTGGTTGGACAGGCGCTTCAGGGCGGCGTGTCTGGGGCCGCCCTACGTGGAACAGGCATAGTTGCCGCGGTCCAGATGGGGTTTCATACCATCGGGGATATGCTCATCGACAATGTAGTAACGACCGACGCCTGGGGAGACCCGGAATTCCTGGACAACATCCGAAACCTGCACAGCGTGGACATCCTGACCCGATTCCTGAAACACGACAAAGTTTCCCGGGAGAGTGTAATCCGGTCCCTGGAATGGGCTGTGTCCAAGGAAGACCCCGAGTTGGTTCGTGCGATCTTGGCGAATGTCAACGACAAGATTCGGTACGATGTCGCACGCCAGGTCGTATTCTCCAAAAACGACAACGTGTTGCGCGGGGTCACCGTCAATGGCGTGCGCGAGGTTCTATACCAGTACCTCATGATGTCGATTGCCACTAGAGCCTTCGCAAGCGACAATATGACTGACGTCATCGCCGCAGCGGCCGTATTCGGATCACGGCAAACGTCACCTGAGCAGGTGCTGACAACGGTGAAGAACGCTATCGGTCCTACGTTGAGCAATCGCGACAATATCCGTGAGATGCTGACCAAGCTGAGGGATCGCAAAGTAGCTGAGGCGGCGGCCGGACACCCAGCTCCCAGCCCTGCTCAACCACCGTCACATGCCGTGAACATGCAGGCGCCCAGTCCTATTGTATCGCCGACACCTGTTCCGAATGATCTCACGCCGACAGTGACCCCAGAATCCAGTGGTGGACCACCGTCACCAATGTCCTGGGAGCCCTCCTCACCTGCGGATGTGAACCGACCCCAACGCGCTGGACCATTGCCATCTGCGGCGATGATCCGGGAGATGGTAGCGTCGACGTCGGGCAGTGGACCTGACTGGCAAGCCCCGACAAGCCGTGATCGCGCGCCGACCCCAGAACCGCTGGGCGCCGACCATCCGCACAGACGGGCCTGGCGGTTCCATCCATATGATCAGTCCGGCGCGGGTCGACCAGGCAGATCCCGTCCTGGTGGGTACAGCTCCTTCTACAAGACCAGGCCCTGCCGTTATGGGTTTGGAAAGCCCGAATTGTGTCCGTTTAATGACAAATGCATTTTCGCTCACAGCGAACGCGAACTGAGGCAGCTGTCAGCCTGGCCATCCCGTTCTGAAGATCATCGAGGCGGAGAGCAAGGAGGAGATCATGGATCTTGGAGTTCATCCTCGCAGGACCGCAGTCGTGGCAGATGGCGCGAGAGGTCACCCAGCAGGACGACGTCGTATGATCAGTCGAGCGAGTCGCGGACGTCGTCGTATGATCGGCCGAGCGAGTCGCGGGCGTCTTCTTATGATTGGTCGAGCGAGTCGCGGACGTCATCGTATGACCGGTCGAGCGAATCGCGGACGTCTTCGTATGATTGGTCGAGCGAGCCGCGGATGTCGTCGCCTGGCCGCCGAGATGAACGCGAGTACGTATCGCACCGATACAGTCGACATGGAGACAGCAGTGACGAATCTGGTTACGCTGGCGGCCATCGCCATACCTGGCGCGATAGTCCATCTCGGTACTCAACACCGCGCGGACACAACCGTCGGTGAACCACGTGATCCCTTGTGTCCTCAGGGGCCTCAGGCGTATCTCAATGGACGACAATACAAATTTCGTACGGGATTGATATGAACCAGCTGGGCAGGTTGTACAAGCGACGCCAACGATAAGGTCATCCCGGATCTGGATGCCGGCGGTGCGCAGGGCCACCGACGACGTCTGGTACACGTCAGGAACAGGTGCTTCCACAGATAATGCGCCGTCTTGCAGGAGCGCGAACGACACCGATTCCCATAACCCAGAAGGAATAGGGAGCGAGCATACCATCGCGTTCTCGGAATGGATGTGCTTGCGGATGGATCAACTGCTGCTGGCAGAACTCGTCGGCCTGATGAACTTCGTGAAGGCACACAGAGGGTTGATCGGAAGGATGTCGTATGACCCATGTACTCCGAATGCTTCTTCTCGAGCACGTGTGCAGCCGTTGCGATGGACAGAACTTTCGCGTTCGAACAACTCAATCCAATGCGACATCGTCGATGGGCACTACCCTAAACGCATTGTTCATGCCGCGCTTCGGGAAGTACGTTTCGTCGTCGAAGCTATGTCCTGATGCTGCACTGTGATGTGTTTGTACACACCATCCACAAGGGTGTCCACCAACGCGACGCGTTCGGTATCGCATAGGTGGTCAGTGTACCCGGCTCTCACCCGGGAGACCTGGGTTCAAGTCCCAGTACCGAAGCAGCATCTTTTTGCGCCGACTGAAACTGCGTCTTGTTTCGAGCCCGACGACCTGTGCTGCCTCGTACAACACCCATCGTCGTTGTCGGTGACGTGCACGTTCAGGTGCGCCGTCGCTAAACGTCGACGACAGTGGTTTTCTACCATCTTCGGTGGCCACCACGGCTGTCGACGAGTACCCTCATCTTCGGGTTTCCGTATCGACTTACACGGGCATGAACCGCGCCCGCAGGATCGTATCGCCTGAACGCCATTGGGCGACACAGGTCAACACTGCGGTGTTAGCAGCTATATATTACGAATAGAGACCGCGACAGTTCAGTGTGGCGAACCGATAGCCTGGTCCTCTTGCTTCGACACACTTGGTTCTGGAAATAATACATCAAAACCATGGATCATGCCTTTCTCGGCCTCTTTCTGCTGCGCCAGGTCAGCAGCTTGGCATTGAACAGGTTGTTCCCCCACGACGGCGATATCGGGGCCAGCTGCGAAGCGATACGCTTCGGGGTAACTTTCTGACGATTCAGCACGTGATCCCCGTGGCTCTTGTCGAACCGGACCATATCGAGGACCGTCAGCGTGCTGATAATGTCCTCCCGCCGGAAAGCCGTTCTTTTCGAAATCTCGTCAATCGACAGTGACGGGTTGGCTTCCAGTTCTTTCAAGATATTCCACGTCCTGTTCAAGGCTTAGTGCCATGGATGCTGCAGTCGGAAACGACCTATACCAGTAGCTGTTATACGTCAGCTTGCCGAGGTCGGATATTGGCCCTTCGGGGCCGCCAACGAGCCCTTCCCGCTTCGAAAGCTCGTATGATAGAGCAACCAGGAATTTGCCATACCCTTTGCGCTGGTGCTGCGGTAGGATCATAATGCATGCCAAGTTGTGTTCCTGCAACGTCCGCTTCTCCTTGCTGAAATACCCGGCGAGATGCGTGCCATCTGCGTCAACTTCAACAAGGACGTAGAAGAGAAATGGTGACACGTCGAAGAACACCGTCTTGTGGTCCAGAAACAGCTTCGACAGCAGGCACAAATTCTGGCAGTACAGCTTCTGATGCCAGCCATCGACCTCGTAGACGGCGAGCCCAGCCGTACCGTCTCTGTAGATCTCGGTGCCAGGCGGATGCCGCAAGCGACACTGTCGAGCCAACCGGTTAGGGCATGTCGAACGAGGGGCCACCGCCATCGTACCGTATGCGACAGTAGGCTTGACGCCAACTTCATGTACTTCAGGCAATATTCGCAGATGTACAGGTGGCTGGCGGTGCCATATTCCTCAGGGAACGGGGAATAATACCACTACGAACGAAGTCAGCGCTCCAACAGGTCCTCGGAGTAGGTAGACGGTACCGTTTGGACGTCGTACTGGCCGAACTGGATGGATTGCACATTGCGAATCCGCGTCCGCTGCTGATGCTGTTGCTCGAGCGCGTCGCCGTCGACGACATCGGCAGCACTCGTTGCGCGCTGCCGCGACGGCACACCTTCCGCATCGTTCTGCTTCGCGGCGGGGCGCACCTCGCCCGCGTCCACCCACTGGTCCAACCGCTTGTCCGTCCCGTCAAAGTGCACGTACAGCTGCCGTCGCCCACCCGGCACGCGGCGCTCCCCGACGATCCGCGCCCGGCGGAAATCCTCCGTCGCCCGCCATCGCGCCGCGCACACGCCGCCAACCTTCAGCAGCGGCGGCATCACCGATCGACGACTGCGCTGCAACGCGCCGCGGCATTCTTCGCCTCGTAATATTTACGCCCCGGAACTACTTAAATTCGCCCTGCGACGACGCCGTTTCCGCTGGAACATTCCGGAGCTGCAGGGAGCGACGTCGCGAGGGCGACCTGGTGTCATTTGTGTTTTTATGATGTTGGGTCGGCGTCGGCGTCGTTCCAGACCTGGCGGACGCGGACGAGCATGCCGTTGCCGGCGACGACGTCGACGAAGCCGGTGTCGGCCAGGATCTCCCAGGTTACGCGGTTGACGCTGTCGGCGACGTCAGCCGGCAGGTTCGCCGCGTCGTCGGCCCGCTGCCGGCGGCCGGTGGCCGACTCCTCGAACGTGGCGCGCACGAGGTTGGCCTTCGGCGCGGTCGTACCGCTGTCGGCGAACGTGATGTCCAGGACGGACATGGACATGGCGGTCCTGGCCTGCTGCATGACCTGTGCGAATCGTTCGCTAGCGGCGCCCGCACTGGCAATGATGTCGTCGGTCTCAGTGAACTCGCCCATCGCGTACTCCATGTCGTCGGCCAGGAACGCTTCGAGTCGTGCCAGCGCCCTGGACTGCGTCTTGTTCCGACCCTGGTCGCCTCCGGTCTGCAACGACGAGACACCCACCTCCATCTTTGCAAAGTTCTCGAACGTCTCCAGGTCAGCATTGCTGTTTCGTTTCGGTGCAACCGTTGTCGTCAGCGTGCGTGTCCCGTTCGCGTTGATGCGCATCGTTCGCCCGTTACTGCCCATCTCCGCGCGTGGAACATTCGACAGCGCCCTGTACCTAAAGTCGACGTGGTCGATGGCCCACCGGATCAGCTGGGCGTCGTTCGCCAGATCGGCAGGCTTCGGGTGCCGCGTGGATATCGCCTTGCGGATGGCGCTCTGGGAAGCGGGTTCTGCTACACGCGTGAACAGAATCTCCAGGAACGAGGTGTACGCCCCCGCGTCATCGCCGATCTCCCAGAGGTCCGCGAGTTCGAACATGCTGTGCCTCCACGCGTCCTGAAGCATGCCATGGTTCGAGCTACAATCCCTCATCCAGTCCCGAGCTGCTATCCCTCTGACGGCCGTATTCAGAATCAGGCACAGGATGGGGCGTGCGGGTCGTCACCTACTGGGCTTCCACCTCCGAGACGTCCGTCCGGAGCGTCCTGCTGACGAGGAGATGGAAGTCGACATACTGCGGGCACGACAACGTTTGAGCAGGCCTGCATGCCAATTACGGCCCGTCGTGTGCCTCCCACCTGTTCGCGGTTGACCCCGTACTGCACATCTTTGTACTTGAACGTGTCCCAGAACCTGTCCAGGGCGCGTTTGACGCCTCGGTCGTTGATCATCTTGTACCGTTTGTCTTTCTCGCCGGGCTTGACGGTCACCTTGTCACCCTGCCTGAAGAACGGGATCGCGCTCAGGCGGCCGCCGTCGGATCCACCGGCAGCGGTCCCAGGCGGGCACAGGTCCGGGTCCAACTCGAACGAGAACCGTAGCGTCATGGCAGGGTCCCGGAACAGGTTCCATACTCTTTCGGCAAGGACCTGGTCCGCTTGAGAGAGCGCGGCTGGCCCACCAGATGCAGCAGGAGCAAGGGCGTTTGAGGAAGGAGCAGTCGGCGTCACATTGGGCATCGGAGCAGCACTCGTCTTTGGAGCGTCAAGCTCGCGGCCAGCCCCATCGACAGATGCCTTGTGCCCAACAATGAGATCAGTCAGCGCATCCCCAGCGGGGGCGGCGAGCCCGAGTGAGCGCAATGACTGCGTTCGAGGCACATGCATCACCTCGATCGACTATCGGTACCTTAACGATTGTCACCCAACATGACAACTCCTCTCACGCGGCGACGTCGCATGCCCTACAACAAACTTTTGAGTTCCCTTGCAACACGAAGCCCTGATATGTGATCGCTCTGGTTGCGTTTGAAACACATAATCTCACATATACGCGCCCTCGTCGTTGCCGCGGCAGGGTGGCCTGCATCAACGATATCCGGTAGATCGTCGTCAACGTTTGTATGTACTGATTACCAATCGCAGGGGTTCAGCAAGCTGTCAACCATAACCGACATCGTTCCATCTGCGGCAAACGTGGCTCTGAAGTATCCTTTGGCGCCACAAACACCGTCCTTCTTGATCAAGTCGGCGATGACCGGAAACGCTGGATCATCGACAAGGATGCACTTCTGGAACGAGCGCGCTTTGTCGTACACGAGCATGGGCGCCTGTTCGCCCCCGTACTGGATCTTGACAGTGCGCTCCGGTTTCGTGGACGCGTTTGCCGGTGGCCCCGAATCCCTCAACGATATCAGCTGTGGCTGCAGGCCGGCCGTGTTCACCCCGGAAGCCCTCGCCATGTTCGACATGACCGTCGCGAAGTCCACCAGACGTGGCGTGACGGTCGTCGCCGACCGGCACTCCTTCTTGTGCTTCTTCCAGTCGGCTTTCTGGCAATCGCGCGAGCAGTACTTGACGCTCATACACCTCTGGCACATGCGCAATGGCTTGTCCTTGCTGGCGCCGCATGTCGCACAGGCCGACTTATCCATGGCGCGGAGCATAATCTGATGGATCGCTGGGCGATGTCTAGCGCTGCCCAGCGGCGTCGCGCCTTCGTAGTCGGGGATGTTGGGGTCGGCACCCGCCTCGATCAGGAACCGCACAGAGTCTTGGTCGCCGCTCATAGCAGGGGCTTGCAGCGCCGTGCACCCGAACCGGTTTCGAGTGTTGACGTTCATTCCCTTTTCGACCAAGTACTTGCCGATGGCCAGCGTTCCCGGGTTCGCCCAGAGGCCGGTGGCCATGTGCAGAGCGGTGTTGCCAGCGCAATCGCGGGCGTAGATGTTGGCACCGCGTTCAACCAGGATTCTGACGACGTCCAGTGTCTCAACTCGCGCGCCCGTCCCGACCTTTCTGGCCATGCGAGCGCCCTGGACGGCGCAGCAGAGCGGCGACAGATTCAGCTGACTGACGCGAACCTCCAGCTGGGACCAGTCGCAGTCGTCGCTCTTGAAGTAGTGGACCGCGCCGGTGAACGCGGCCTTGTGGAACGGCGGCAGGCGCGGCGGCTGGAAATCCATGCCTCCCGACCACTCGTTACGAAGCGACTGGGCAGCACGGCCTTTCAGCGGCGTCTGATCGCCGTCCTCGGGCACAACAACCTCCGGCGTCACCAGCGACGGGTCGACCGCGGAATCGGCGGGATCCTCGGGATACAGTCCCGTCAGATTCTCGAACTGCAAGGCGGCGTTCAACTGGTCCGCTATACGATCCTGCAGCGTCGACGACACGCGCTTGCGACCACGACCCATGTTGCGCCAGCGCCTGTCGCTGTACAGCGAAGTGCGCGACGGATCTGTGACGTTGGCAGTTCCGCTCGGCGCCAGTACTGCCCTGTAGCAATCACGAGGCGGCTTGCGTTACAGGACGCCATTGCATGACTCGACGCGTGACTCGAAAACACAGTTAACGGACTAGTTGTAGATCTTTATGGGACGGTCAAGCGGGTTGGCCCTCGATTGTCGCTTGGGGCCATCGCCGCCTTGGTCGATCAAGAGGAAGCGACCGACCGGATAGTGGATATCGTCGGAGTCCTGCACAGCCGTCGGTACGAAACATCCGAAGCACAATGCGACGACGTACCGGCAGTGCTGGCGGGTTCTGCTCGTCGCCGCCCCAGATGACGTCTTCGCGTTTCAGCAACTGAGCGGTGCCGTTCCTTAAACAAGCAAAGGCCCAGTCCTGTCGATGTTTGCAGGGTGTGGGCCGCGTGTCCTCTATGCGGTCACAAAGCATGTCGAAGCATTGGCCGAGGGTTGCATTCTGTTTCCATTAAAATAAGAACGCGATGGATGCAAGCTCCGCTCGAAGCGTACCTTTGGAATCACAACGCCGACAGGCTCGCCGTAGTACTTGGGCACGTAGCCACCGGTGATAACGAAACTGATCCAAACGACAGCGGAGTCGTCCGTGTCCATGGGCGTGATTTCCGCCCGTACATGGAGATTGGAACCATTCGCAAACCCGTGCGACACCTCAATAATTGGTTCCAGCAGCGTGGGCGGCCGAATTTCCGACAATGCTCTGGACCCACCAACCGCTAAAAGTCGAATGCATTCAACGGAACCGCCTGTTGCAGACATGACGTCTGGCCGCGATTTGAGAGCGTCGAACAGAACGGCACCGGTCGCATGCTTCTTGGGAACTAGGACCGGGAAGACGACACTGTCCGAATTGTGCCTCCATACGACAGTGATAACGTCACGGTCGCAAAGGTCGTGAACGGAAAAGTCGAGAACCTCGTAAAACACCGGGTTCGTATCGTCGTTACAATGCCTGACCGAGCATGTCAATAACGGCGTCGCAGAAGGACGCGACAGACCACTGACCTCAACAGAGAATCCAAAATGCTTTCGTGGTCCAGGACCGTGTAGCACTCTGTGCGGTTCTCCCGCCGCTCGCTGTACGAGCGCGGGTATATACGAATGCGATCGGGGCTTGCGACATTGACGTAGTGAGCGATCGCAGATATAGCTCGTGGTATTGACCAGTCGTTGCGCATGTTCAAGCGGAATTCGGGAAACATCGGTGCGTCCTCTGAAGAGAAGCGCGACGTAACGGGCACACACGACACCGTGCATGAATAGTGCAACGCCAAAAGGTACTCCGGAACAGTTGACAGCAAGTCGTCGACGATCTGCGTTTCGTTCATTGCGTCAACGCGCTGCCTCTGCTGGAAGCAAATGATGTCCCCGTGAATGAGTTTGCATGCAGCGACTGTCATATCCTCTTGAAGAATATTGATCCTCCTTGCCTTAACATCCTCTTCTTCGTATAAGTCAAGGTCGACATCAGGAGGCAGGGAAACGAGATCCGCGCACAACGAAGCAAGCGACCGTATGGTTGTCGACGGCGGCACAGTTCGGCATCCTACAAAGGATAGCGTCTGCGCCGACACGTCGAAGTACTTGAAAAATAGAAGCGTATCTGGTGGCACAGGCGTCATCAAAGAAAAACGGGACGACTCACGAATAGTGCATACCAAAGGCTGAGCTGTCTCTGGGGAGAGTGACATCGAGCATGTCGTTCGTGGACAACCTGACCGAATGCCTTTGATCATGTACAAAGATGTCCGCTTTACAAGGCCCTTGATGATGAATAAGGCTTAGGGATTCAAACATTTCCGAGATACTCTGGAAGAACAGCGCTTAGCAGATCGACACAGATGGACCAAGGAGACCGGACCTTATGTCTCATCGACTGCCAGTCGAACGGCTTGTTCGCACGTACAGTCTTGTTTTCCCGCTTCGAATAGACGAACCACCTCTGCTCGGCAGCGGGAACACCAACTGCCTTTTCCACTTCCTAACAGGGCTGTGAGCGTAGTGGACACCAGCAAACAATCCCTTGCCCATACCTCGACAAGCGTCTCGCAGGTCACATCGTTGAATATTTTTACAGGCACTGCTTGAAAGCTTGACAGTTCTATACCATTGCATTCCTGAAGTTGTTGCGCGGAGAAGAACGTTATCGTCAGCTTTCTCGACTCTTCTAAGGCAGCTGCTTCTTCTTCCCTCTTGACCTGTTCGTCTCTTTCAATTCGTTCGCGTATGCAGGTAGGTATATCCGATTCCTAGGAGCACGGCTAACTTTGAGGCCGCAACGAGGTTGCCCAGAACCTTACGCTAACCTTCATTTCTGCCATGAGATTCGGGATGTCACGTTTGCGAATATACACCAACATATAAGCATTCGCCCTAAGAAACAGGTTGTCAGATCGAGTCTCTGGAGGGAGAACTTCGTGACGAACGTTTTCAGACGAACGTCTCTGCCCCGACGGCCGTGCGTCCTGATGTCAATCTATTGAAACAACTGAGACTCTGCCTGGGACTGTTGACCCGTCAGTATCTTACGGGACTGTCGCCCCCATAATGGTCAACGGTCGCTGCCTCGGTCGGCACAGCACTGACAAAGTCATCATCGAATTTGATCCATTTGCTGTCGGGTGCGCCAGCATTAGGACAAACGTAAGCGTAGTAATGGCCGCCAAAGACAGAACCGGAATGTACAAGAACGCTGAGCAGTGAATCAGTTCAGGTATTTGGTTTCTGCGGGATGCGTACCTGTACAAAACGAAATGCTCCTCTTGTGCAGGGTCGTGCATAAACTCTGTCAGGTCCAAGTCGATGGGAAATTCGAATCGGTCGTTGAGCTTCACCATCGTGTTGTGAATGGGGTCGTACTCAAACCGCTTCAGATGAATGAACAGCACGGGAGGCAACGATAAGAATCGTACGCCTTTCTTTGCATCTTGGAGACCGTATCCTTCAGCTCTGTACTGGTTTGCGCCTATTCAACTTGTTGGTAAACAACGACGATACGCTAGGGGTGCCAAACGATACCTTCCAGGGTCTCCGTTTCAATGTACTGCATAAACGATTCTCTCAGTCCACGTAACCCTTTTACGTTCAGAGACAGGTCGTAGAAACTTTCGACCCGAGTCGACTTGTAATCGACGTTGATACACTGAATATATGCCTCCGATTTTCCTTCGAGGAGTTTGGCGATAGCCCCTTCCACCGGAGTCTTCTTCATCTTGGTTTCCAAATTGTCACAAAGGACTCGGCTGAACTCTTGAACATCGTGTTGCATGAATGAATCAACCGACTGCCATCCGAAAGACGCAGTGAGGTCCTGGCAAGGACACCCGAAAATGTCAGGAAAGGCTGATGGCCAACTGGAACAACAGACACCTTCGTGCAAACGGATTCAGTTGAAGTCTGAAGGCTTGCGAAAACCTTTTGAAGAGCCAGCGGCACTGAAACAGCAGCGTCGTCCAGCGGCATTTGGTAAACCGCTCGCCTGTGCGTTATGTCATTGCTTCATCGTTCGAAAATCGACCAATCGTCTAACCTAAACGCGCCCAAATGAAAGAGCGTTTGCAGAAGAGAATTCATGTAGCACGTAGCGCCTTGATTCTTCAGGCCAACGAAGCCACACGTTGCACGACAGTTGATGTTGCCACCATGCAATTCAACACCACCCGGTCCAGCAGATTGCGTTCTCAGCAACTTGAGAACGGTCCGGATTTCAATCTGGTCATTAGCAATCCATTCGCGGTCCAATGATCGAAGTTTCGACAGCGGAAAGAAGGCGTCAAACCCACGGTCCGCCCCTGGAGACGGTTAAAGAGAGCCAGGAATCCAAACGTCTACTCCACACCTGGTTTGGTGAATACGAACGTCGACTCTTCGGATAAAAACGGCTGATCAGGATATTGCTGGTTGATCATCTGGAACTGGAACTGAACGTTCAACGTCCGCCATGCGCGGTCTGGAGGCACATGATACAGTTCCACGTAAATGGACAAGTGCGTCCCGACTACCCATTCTGGTGTTAAAACAAGTCATATCTGTGTGGCATAGTTTCATACGCGAATTGTGGTTCCCTCGAGGAAAGAGAAGTGTACGCCACAGTACCTCGGGCGGACCACCTGTCAGCAGCGTTAAGCTCGCCAAACTGTAAACGACGATGGGAGCCGCTGACCTGCAAACGGCTTCGAGTAGATGCGATCGGTGCTGATGCGGGAGAACGCCGGTATTGCCCAGACGTTCTCAACGAGTTCGTCGTTCTCCGAAAGCGTTGAATCGGTTGGAGACGAAACAGGTCCGACGAGCTCGCCGTTCTCCAACCGCGGCCTCTTGTGAGGCCCCCCTGACGACCCATCAGGCAAATACTATACAGCGAACGAGGACCAGCAGACCTTGTAGACCATTATCACAAAACGGTCCATCGGTCATAACACCTTCGGATTCGTTGTCCATCCCGACGTCCAGATCGTCGGAATCGGCGTCATCGACAGGCACGGGCGGATACACCGGCGCATCGTTCGGGTCGACAAGCCCCATGCGCACCCCCTCTGCCCATCGCATCGCAATCAGTGCCCGGCGTCGATACCCCGCCCGATGACCTAGGCCTGGTACCGGATGGCGTGCCGAGACGCCGACGACGACGCGTACGTAGCCCGACGAATACGATCCGCGAAAAATCGTGCACCTACGCACTTGTGCTGGCCGACCGGGATCGCAATCTCACGCAATCCGAACCCCCAAAGCAACAGCGTTGGCAACGAACAACATGAACGCCGATACCAGCACCGCCTCCGGGAGACGCTGGTTCCGTAGGCGGCGCAAGCGCGCGCGCTGGATGTAAGGATTGTACTATGGGCGAATTGCTGATGTGTCGGGTCCACTACCGCAGAATGGGGACGTGATCAGCGTCACACGGGGAGAACTGCAGCCGCGACCGCCCACGACACGCACGTTCCTTCGTGCTGCTGCACTGCAACCCGAGGCACGGGATTTGGCCTGTTTTGCCGGGCAGACCGAGGCCGCCGCGTCTTCGGCAGGACCACCACCAGGTCGGTTTACCGATACGTTTCGATATGGATTGGGCGGGGGCTCTGGTCAGACGGGATGCGAGGGGGTGGGGGGGTGCGCGCGTGTGCATGACGCTGCCACACGTTCAGGTTTGCTTGGTCGCAGGGGGGCAAATCGCATGTGGGGCGCGCCATGCATCACGCCCGACGGGGCGGCTTACGCCACCGACTTGGCGAGGTTGTCCAGGAGCGGCTCGACGTCCTCGGCGTTGATGTAGTGTGTCGCGGCGCCGGATTTCGGGCCGACGTTGACAGTGTAGATCTTGCAATCGACGGCGGGCTGGAACGACAGGGAGCGCGGGCGGCGACGCAACGATTGCTTCGCGTCATTGTCGTCTGGAGGCGCCAACGTATCCGGTGCCTTGCTCGTTGACTAAACACACTCTTTTAAGGCTCGGCGTGTCGTGGCATCTGCTCGCGACACGTGTACCTCGGCCTCGTTGGGCGTAGCGCATGCGTTTCGCACGCGAGCCTCAGCGAACCCGTGGAAGACGTCGTTGTCCCGGGTGAGGAAATCGCCCATGCAGAAGATCATGCCAACGTCGTTGTGCTCGGCCTGGATCTTGGACAGGATCTTGAACGCCATTGACCCTTTCGTGACCAGCGACGACCGCACTTGGATGATGTTCTGCAAGTTGATGATCTCGGTGGTCGTGTTCACCAATGGCCCCGCCGCCAGGTAATTCAGGCATTCGCGGGCCTGCTTCTTGGCGTGCCTGGCAGGGGGTTTCAGCGACTTCGACGACGACCGAAACGTGCCACATCGTCGTACGCGTGATCCGAGACCGTAAAGTTCCACGACAGGTACGTCTCGGCCTTGTCCACGAAAGACAGTGGCGTTCGCTCAGCGAAATAGTCAAAGATCCGCTCGACCTCAGGGAACCACGAGAAATCCGGCGTGTCCTAGGCAAGCGTTAGCCGTCGACAAGATCACGGCTGTCGTTGTCGACGCCTGTTACCTCAAGGGTCGACTCCCATTTGGCATCAGCGCCGCGCATGAGGAAGTACCCGTTCTCGGCGGCGATCCATGCGTTCTTCAGTTGGGACGTGCCCAGTACAGTCTTGCAGACGGCGCGCGACTTGGACGTCAGGATGACGACCGTCGTGCGCGGGTCGGACGCCAGCCGAGAGATGCACCGAATGACACGGTCCGTCAGGAACGGCGTCCGATTGAACCTCGCCTTGGAGTCGATGGAGCGACGGTGGTTGTGGGTGGTCAGCGTCCCGACCAGCCCCGTAAAGATCACACGGTGCCCGCTAACAGGGTTCGTTAGCAACGATCGGGAACCTGACGTTCATCGTGACCCACCTCGTGTTGGGGAACTCGCGAATAATCTGCCCGATTTCGAACAGCTGTGGCTTGGTCTTGATCGTCGGCGAGTTCACACGCTGTTGCTCGATGATCTCGATACGGTCGACGATGGCGGAGGCCCAGTGCTGGGCGGTGTGGTCCCTGATGAACTGCATGGCGTATCGCTGGAAGTCGGCCCGCTCGTCAGGGCTCAGCTCCAGGGCGTACTTGATGGCCTGGGCGGCGTCATCAAAGTCCCACGGGTTCATACGGATCGACCTGGTATCGGGGATCAGACCCTGGGGGTGTTGACCGCGTTTGTGTTAAGTCGTATCGTACCCAGCGCCCAGCGACTCTGCCGAACCGGCGAACTCGCTGAGAACGAGAACGCCAGGGCCTTCCAGACGGTTCTGACAGGCGATGTACTCGAACGAGACCAGGTTCATGCCGTCCCGAAGCGAGGAGATCAGGCAGACGTCCGCGATTGTGTACAACGCGCACATCTACCTCACTGTGAGGGCCGTTGCTGAATGCACTGCTTCGACAGAAGTACCTTATCGAAAGGGATCGACTGATCAAGGTAGTAGATCGGGACGTAGGTCAGCGATCCGAACCGGCCGTTGACACGTCCGACCAGCTCGTGCGTTTGGCGAGCGAGATGCTGGTACTCGGCGACGTCGCTGCGAGACGGGACGGCCACCTGGACGAGAACCGCCTTGCCGATCCATTCCGGGTTGCTGACGAAGAATCGCTCCAGGGCGTAGATCTTATGCGGAATGCCCTTGATGTAGTCGAGGCGGTCGATGCCGACGATGATCTTACATCCTCGGAACTGCTCGCGAAGCTGTTTGACGAACTCCTTCGTCGTTGGCCGCTGCAGTGCCTCCGCGAACCGCTCCGGTTCGATCCCGATCGGGAACGCTTCCACCTGCGTCAGGAAATCCGAGGTGACGTGCACGCCCAGATGCGAATTGCTCAGACCCAGCACCCTGGTGCAAGTTGCCTTGAAGTGCCTGTGCCCACCGCGGTTAGCGCCGGTTCAGTCGATGTGGAATGCGCGTACCGTTTGTACTCGTAGATGTGGAAGCCAATCAGGTCGCTGGCGAGGACGCCATGGAGGATTTCTTCGCGTTGTGGAAGCATGCGGAAGATCTCGGCCGCCGGGAATGGAATGTGCAGGAAGAATGCGATCAGCATGTCGGGCAACGCGTTGCGGAGCATCGACGGGACGAGCATCAGGTGGTAGTCGTGGACCCAAACGATGTCACCTGGTCGATAGATCTACCGGCACCTGGTAAGAACAGATGCAACCCCAGATCATCCGGGAAGAGGCACCTTTAGAATTGCGTCCGCGAACAACCTGTTGGCTTGCTCGTAGGCGGCGAACATCTGGGAGCACTTGTCGAGGTCGGCAATGGGAACGCCGTGGTAATGGAATAGGGGCCACAGGACGTTGTTGGAGTACCCGGAGTAGTACAGGTCGATGAGCGCCTTGGACAGGTAGACGGGTTCACAGTTCTGCCCGCGAATCTGGTCTGTCACCGCATCACGGTCGCCGTCAGCGACGTCGGCGCCAGGCCACCCGATCCAGGTCATGGAGAACCCTTTGACGCCGAGCAGAGCGGACACCAGGCCACCCGAGCTTTTCTTGAACGTAAACCCGCCCGGCGCGTCCGGCGATGGCGTCAGCGAAATCGGCAAGCGGTTGGCGATCACGAGAAGGCGCCGGGATTCGCCGGGTTCTGGCCCGAGCGGAACCTGGCGACCGGTTCAGCAAAGGGACCGCGCGCACCGTTCGTGAGGCATCCCGTACCTCCATGCTTGGAATCGAATCCGACGCCATGTCGTCGACGTTGGCATCCGCCAGCTGCCTGCAGAGGCGTTCCGTCGCCGTCGGCTCAAGGCCCATACCATCCATTGCCTTCGCCATCGTGTGGGATCGCTTACTTGCTAAATGACGACCGTACTATTTCGAATGCGAACTAGAGAAGCGCTTAATCGACGGGGTTCGCCGAACGCTCCACCGCAGCCGCGTATGCACGCGGTCACACAGCATGGATTAGGGGCGCGAGCCTCCTGCCTCCACGATCACTTGGTCTTCTCAGCCGTACGCCGTACTTCGTAGTCTACGACGGGCAGCCTACTTCCAGCGACAGCGCTGCGAAGGTACAAGAAGTTTCCAAAGGACGCGATTAGAGGCGTACCAAATCAACAGTAAGGTAGCAGCTGACGTGGGTGGGTGTCTTCTGCGAACGCCGGTCTGCATGCCAATGCACAAGAGGAACTATACTGCGAGGTCCTTGGGGGATCTCAGGTCTCCGGACGCACGCCAGCAGCTGGGATTTGAGAACAGGCGGTCCTGCGAGATGGTCCGCACGTCGATGCACAATCCTGTACGACTATGCAGTAACCCCTATTACTTGGTTGTTCTGACACGATTCGCCACGAGATGTACACACCCCCTAGAGGCGGCCACCGTCAGAATGAGCACTGAGTACGGCCAACTTGTTCAGCGGGCGCCCGCAATTCACGAAGACGACTTGTTTCGGCCAGTAAGCTGCGTATAAAAGGTAATCGGAAAAACCGAATGGTTCTTCTGGAATAATGGAGACTTGCCACTGGGCACGTATATGACTGGAATCGATCCGTTGGTACGCGGGTGCTTGGTTGGCGACGAGTCACAAATGTCGTCGCGGAGGCACGCCGATCAATGAATGGGAGGTATGGCCTCCCCTCTGTGCGATCGTCGCCCTCGAAGGCGTCGACGTCGACAACCAGATCGGGCTTGACACCCAGCAAGGTCCGATCATCAGCGCTGTCCTCTTTACCCTCGTCGTCACCTGTCACTCGTAACGCTGCTGAGCCACGGGCGCTTCCGCGACTCGAAATACCACCATTGCCTCTTTCGCCACGAAGCCGCCCGTCTCTTGCAAAAGACATCGATTCCTCCCTCAGGCGACTGTCCCTGACGAAACTCGATGACCGCTCCGTGCTCAATCGCTCGTTCGGGTCACTATCGCCTCTGAAGCGTCCTGACAAGACCATCAGCACGCCCGACCTCGTCAAACCAGAACAGGCACCCACACCATTGCAGGCTAAGCCGGTGGCTCAACCGGATGTGCGCTTCCGATGTCTGGTTGGCCTTGTCAACATGGGCAACACGTGCTTCATGGCGTCACAACTCCAGGTATGAACCCAGGGTGGGTGCTGGGGCGCGCCTTGATTCGCGAACGGTAGGCGCTTGGGTGCATATCCGAAATTGTCGACTACTTCGCATCGCGACGGTTTGAGAGCGACATTAACCCGCGTTCCCCGTCCCGGGGCACGCTAGTCGACGCATTCGGATCGCTAATGACCAGGTTCCGAGATGGGCCTGATGGCGCTGTTGTTCGACCGACAGATGTCAAGAACGCCATCGGCGCCATCTGCACGCGCTTCCGAGGTACAACAGCCGAAGAGCAACGCTTACAACAGTGCCCTGACGTGCTGGCAGGGTATGCCCAGCAGGATAGCCAGGAATTCCTTCGTACACTACTGTCAGGAATGGTCAGAAGCGCGTATTGGTGGCGATTTACATGCTCTAAACGTTGTTTATGCAGCATGACGACCTAAATCGGATCCGGACGAAGCCAGCGTACACTGAGATCACCGAATTGCCGAACGACAGTGATGACGACCTGGCGATGCGTTGGTGGCAGAACTATACCGATCGCAACCTAAGCTTCCTGTCGACCTTGTTCTGTGGACAGCTGAAGAGCAGCGTCGTCTGCGGGTCCTGCTCCTACGTCTCAAGGACATTCGACCCGTTCTGGGACCTATCCTTGCAGATTAAGCGCACTGCAACGCGATCGTGCACGCTTCTGGTACGAGACGAGAGCCAGCTGTGTATCGTTCAGGGTTCTCATCGCCTCGATGTGCAGGACTGTTTCACAGTGTTTACGAAAGATGAGGTGTTCTCCGGGTACTACTGCTCGAAGTGCAAGAAGCACGTTGACGCGCGGCGCCGGCTGTCGCTCCACCGCCTACCAACCGTTCTGGTCATCCACCTGAAACGATTCGAATATTCGTCATCCTTCCCCACAAAGCTCAACGATATCGTCGATTTCCCGTTGCAGGACCTGAGCCTGGATTCGTTCTACTCTGGATCAGGCGCCGCATCCGTCTACGACCTGGTCGCCGTCAGCAACCATTACGGGAACATCTCCGGCGGGCACTACACCGCATTCGGCAAGGTCGCACCCAACGCCTGGGCCGAATTCAACGACAGCCGCGCCTGCACCATCACCCTGTCTTCGGTGAAATCGCCGGCCGCATACGTCCTGTTCTTTAAACGAAGATAGGCAATAGTAGACATCGGATTCCTGACATCGCGTTTTACATTGAAATAACGGAATTAGACAGGGTGGACCTCTGCGACTTCGACCAACGCAATCGTCGTCTGCGTTGCTCGAGGACACTTAAGTAGTCGACGGGTGCGTGCTTCAGCTGGCACCCAACGGTTCGACTCGTGACGCAGTGCCTGACGCATTAGGCATTGAACGACCATCAACCGCAACGACGCGTTGCGCATCGTGGCAGTGACGAGTGTCGCAGCGGTGGCGTACACGCATTTAACTGCGGGGCCGGCGGTCGTCGATGGCGGCAAAGTTCACGAAGACGGTGCTGGAGGCAGGGTCTGGGCCCCTGCCGCAGGCGAAGCAATTTGTGACGGTCGCTGCTGACCTGTACCTGGCGGAGGGGAACGTCGGCATCTGGAGCACGCACAAGCCGTCCGGGTTCCTGTTCCCTGCCAACAAGCCGAACCCCTTCACGTACCAGGCTGGCGTCGGCAGCGTTGTACCAGGGTATGGGGTACCTCTCGTGGATGGACACGACATTGTGTAATGAGTCTATTGTGGAGACAGCTGGGAAGAAGGCGTGGCGTCCATGCAGGTTGGGGAGAAGGCGCGCTTGCAGATTCCATGGCAATACGCTTACGGCGCTAGTGGCAACCCTGGGTTCAAGATCCCTCCCAAGGCCGACTTGATCTTTGAAATCACTGTCCTCAGTGTCAAGTGACTCCTTATCGGCAATACAACATGTTGCTAGACGTTCCATGTCCTTTGAGACGAGTCCTATCCGGCCAGGTGCTGCTGCAGGAAGCCATGTCAGGGGAGCGCTCAGCTTCAGTCTCAAACGCCATCGATTACCAATGGATCGAACGCCAATAATCGGCTCGTGACGACGGTAACGATTCTGTCTGGGTATTACCATGGAAGCCATGGCGGCAGTAGAAGTTCGAAACGGGCCGACAAGCTAGCTAGTCGCTATGTGGCCCGAGAACATCAGGGGCGGCCAGGCTCGCTGTCTACCTTTGGTGTCATCGGGCGCAAACCAGGATGAACATCGCACCGTCATCTTGGTCAGGGTCCTCATATCACCCATCGGTTTCGCTGGTAATAAATTTCAACCGGCTGCACGGTGGCCACGCTCGAAGTTAGAGCATCTCCATCGATGAGCCGTTTTCGGTACTTCATCGTTATCGTCTTATCTGACGATCCCGCACGCAGACAGTCACACCAACCGGACAAAGAATCTTTATCGTTACTTGTACGTACTTTCACGTCCCACACAGATCTAATTCAAATCTGTGACGAATCTGCTGTCTATTGATCGGACGAGACGATGATGGGGCTCGTCGAGGCAAGCGTTGTTGACGGTTTTCCTAGTTCTGCTCCCCGATTCCTCTGGGCCTGGCGACGTACATCCTCCTCCGGCCGCGGCATCTGCCGTGTCAACACCCGTTCGACGTGGCAAAAGGGTGAGGACCTTTGCCTTTGGCCGCTCGTTGAGCATTTGACCGCTGAGCAACAAGCCGGCCGTTACGATTTCAGCAATATCGCCATCACTGCTAGATGAGGACGAGCCCTCCGACTCCTCGACGTCCGCTTGTCGCCTCCAGACGCCATCTCTATCGTTGCGCTCCATCTGACGACTGACGGCGCCCTTTTCCCGCGGTGGTGTCAGACCCCAAAATTATTTACTTTCCCAATCGTCGCATACAGATGTGACGATACCGAGAACGCTGCGCTGTGGAGATGCTCTTAGACACTTGATGTCATGCGCCGACTCCCGGGAAAACACCCGACTCGGATAACCAAGTCGGTCTCTTGACCGACTCGAAATAGCAAGTCGGCCTTCGAGGAAGGTCGGCTGCAGCCGACATGGATGCCGCCGGTGTGTCTGAAGCCACCCAGAATCATCGGGGAAACTGGGTAACCTGACACCAAACAGGAACATTACCGCAAAGCCTACTGTCCGGAGATGGACTACCAGTACCAGGCCCGCTGTGCCCTTGCCGGGCATGGAGTCCCGAAGCCAGGTGACACACGCATCGTGCAGTTCCGCCTCGAGTTCACGATGCGTGTGTCACCTGGCTTCGGGACTCCGTGCCCGGCAGGGCACAGCTGGCCTGGTACTGGTAGTCCATCTCCGGACAGTAGTCTTTGAGGTAATGTTTATGTTTGGTGTCAGGTTCCGACCAGTTTCCCCGTTGATTCTGGGTGGCTTCAGACACATCGGCGGCATCCAGGTCGGCGACAGCCGGCTTCATTGTGAGGTGCGACTTCCGGTTGTCTGACGTGGTAACCCGTCGAGATGGTCGCCGACTTCGGGCGCCATGACTCCAACCTTCTTCAGCAGACCCGTTACATATTCCGGTCACGAGTTTGAAGAAAGGCAGTGTAGAGCTGCGATCTATTTATAGAATAGCGTATCGTTCCCATCAACGTGCTTCCGCCTGCCTGTCCTGGGTGATATTTTGGAAACTGCGCGCACGGATTTAGCGCGATGACGTGGCAATGGTGACGTCGTCGTGGAGACGGGATCGTCGAAAACCTAATTCTGTTACGGTGTCATTGGCTCATTGCGCACCGTGAAGAGTCTGCAGACACGGGACAACATAGCTGACCCATTCCGATCCAGGGCGCGCTTCATGATGGCCTTTAAGTCACCCTCGCGGTTGGCCTTGTCGTCCTTGACTCACTGCCGCACATGGTCCCGTAATGGCCACGTCTGGAGTGTATCCACCAACAATCGACCCAGTGTTCGACGCCCACCGGTCGTGTCGCGTAGATGAAGCCATCCGCATTTCCACTGGATCTCCGTCATGCGATCCAAAATGGACTGCACCTGATCCTTCAGCGTAGGGAGGCTTACGTCCATCGACAACTCCTTGGCAATCTTCGCTTCGATGTCCTGCGTCGTGAGCCCATGGCTGGCCGGACTCTTGATCTGGCAACCTGGCATTACGTCCCGCCCCACGTCTACGGTATCACGTTTACTAGCGGTGGATCGTCGCATCTGTCTTCGCCCGGTCATGGCATCAGAGTCGCAAGGCGCGAACGTCGGCAACGTCAAGAGCTCGTTCGACATCAGCATTCTCCCGCGCAAGACGAAGCTGGATGCTACGTCGATCTTGAAGTTGAAGGAGCGGTATGACCGGTACTGCCTTGTGGTGAATGATCGCGAAGGACAACGATCTGAGCAGCTAGGATCAATCCGCAAGCAGTCCGCTTTTGCTTCACGACGCCACAGCTGACGCCCGTTGCCCTCAATCACCTCTTCATTCGCAGTGTCGACATGGTGACTGATGAGGAGCTTGAAGGGTGAATCGCTGGCCAGATCAACGCAGGACATCGAAGTCAAAATTGCCAAGGAGTTGTCGATGGACGTAAGCCTCCCTACGCTGAAGGATCAGGTGCAATCCATTCCGAATTGGATGAAGGAGATCCAGTGGAAACGTGGATGGCTTCATCTACGCGATACGACCGGTGGACGTCGAGCACTGGGTCGATTGTTGGTCGATACACTCCAGCCGTGGCCATTACGGGACCATGTGCGGCAGTGGGTCAAGGACGACAAGGTCAAACGCGAGGGTGACTTAAAGGCCATCATGAAGCACGCCCTGGAATGGGTCAGATAGCACATTCCCCAGATGCATAATTTTGCAAGCCTCACGTCAACAGGGCTTAGGCCAGCCGAGCATACTCTTCTCGCGATGTGGATTCTGCGGGATTCGTCAGATTACCTGTCAGGTGAAGTCATTGCCTGCACCAGCTATCCAACAACGCATGACGTTCGGTCTTTCGGTCAACGGTGACCTTCTGGATTCGCCTACTGATCTTCTTCGACGCATCGTAACACATGGTTTCAATGTCACATGCGAAGAAATCTCGGCGTAGAACAGGTCGCGCGCCTTGGAAGTACTGTGAAACCTCGCTTAACGACTTCAGGGAGTCCTTGCTGAGGAGATACTCGACGAATCCTCCAGTCAGGTTTTCATCAAATTAAAGACATCCTGGCCGGCACCGTCGGTGATGCAGTGTCGCAGTCCATCCTCGTCGCAAAACGCGACCCGGCCTGCAGGTACCTTCGCAGGTACTCCCATAAGTACTTCATCCCCAGTTCTTCTTGCCTTTGGGACGCTGATCGACATACGCGTCCCGGTGAACGCATTGACCTAGCAGTGACATGTTAATGGGTGACGTTATGGGGTGTGGGCAATGGAGAGTACATTTTCCAAGTCGCTTCGGGTTCGCTTCATTGCTCATGGCCGTTCAGGAGCTATGTCGTCGTGGTGCAGGTGTTGCTGTCGTTTTGTTTGTGAAGCCCTGTTACAGCCCTGTCGCCGTACAGGTGATGCCGTGCCGCCCTGTAACTGCAATGTCGTCGGGCAGGGGCTGCTCCCTTTTCGGTGATGCTACCGTTACGATCGCCGTTGCATAGGACGTATAACAAAGCTCGGTCGACATTTACAGATTCGACATTTACCGAAACACATCTACCGCCAAACTTTGAGCCATCACGAGTGTGCTGGTGGTAGATACGGACAGGAGCAACTACATGTTTGGGGGCTCATGCTCAATGCCCCCAACAGTGACGCCCCCAGCAGTCGGTATGGCGGCGATCGAGAAATGTATTGGAGCAGCAAAGCGGGCCCCAACCGGCCATATTATTATAATTTAAGACGACGTCCTGTAACACAATCTGTCCGCACACATTTCCTCGGCAGAGTCAGTTCATGTCCAATGTGTTCATTCGAAAGCAGCGACGTGCTCCGTAGCAGAGCGGGACGAGGTCAGACGCTGACGGCAACACCAACGCGCAACGCGCGCGTCCGGCGTGCGCGGCTGGGCTGCAGGCCTCCAGCAACTGCTGGTCTGGATTTCAGGTCAGTGGTCGTTTGCAATTCGTTATTGCATTGCCAAGGCGTTCGCCTCTCTGCGGGCTGGGCCGGTCACAGGGTTCGGCCGGTGCCCGCGCCGTCTGTCCCGTGCACGGCTAGCTCACGTCGGCAGCTTGTTATGGCGGTCGCCGATGGGGCAGGCACCGACGAGGGCGTCACCAGACCGACGAAGAACGTTGTATGGTTCAAGGGGCAGAACTTCCCAGAAGCACGGGACAACGCAGTTGAATTATCCTGTCGCCCTGCTGATGATGCAGCGCCCGAGCTTCACGACGTTAACGTCACCGTCACTGTCCCGGCCAGCTTCACGAAATTCAACCTTCAGGTTACAAGCCACCACTTCGACCCTTCTGTACCTGGGGATTGACTTGCCGCGTGCAGCCTGTTCACTATGGGCCATCGGTCGTCTACCTCAATGCCCAAGACGACGGTTTCTACAACCAGACCTTGCGGGAACCAACAATCAAGGTGTGGGTGCTCGGCAAGACCGACGACACGGTCGGGTACGTCCGACGACGTCTATGGGAGGCGTCGTTTTCAAGGAACATCGCACTGAAGTTCGTGGCCACTTACCGGTTCGATCTGTTCGCTGGTGTCAACGGCCTTGAGGACATGCTGTACGACGGCACCAAGGTTGGGAGCATGCCCGACGTCGTTCTCGTTCGTACCGGTGCGACCATCGATTACTTTGGGATGGCTGTCCTCCGTCAGATCGAAACGATGGGGATTACCGTTCTGAACGGGTGCCAAAGCATTGAGATCTCGAGGGACAAGTTGCAGACCATGCAGGTCATGGCCGCTCACGGCCTGCCGATCGCGAAGACCTTGCTGGCGAAATTCCCGATCAACTTTGATGTGGTCGAGGCGCATTTCAACTACCCAATCATTGTGAAGAAATCGTCGGGCGCGCAGGGCAAAGGGATCACCCTTGTCAAAGACCACGACAGCCTCGAGGATCTGTGCGACTTGTTGGATCCGACCGAACCTCTGATCTTCCAGGAGTTCCTGTCGCACAGCAAAGGCCGGAATCTTCGCGTTCTCGTCGTTGGCGGTCGTGTCATTGCTAGCATGATGCGCGTTGCAAACAAGGGCTTCAAAGCCAACGACGATGGCAGTAGCGTCCGCGCCGTCAAAGTATCCCCTCAAGTCGAATGGCTTGTGCTGGAGGCTACCCGCCTAACTGGACTGGACGTCGCCACCATAGACTTACTCATTGACAAAGACACGTACGTGTCTTCGCGAATACTCCATGGTGTGTTTGCTAATTCGTACCGTCTCTCAGGTACAAGATATGCGATATCAACAGTGCCCCTGGATTCCAGGATCTCGAGTCGGCAACCGGGTTCGACGTCGCGTCGTCCATGCTCAGCTATATCAAGATGCGCATGGGGCTGTACCGATTCCCCCATCTGAAGAACTCGGGCAAATCCCATCAACCACTGTCCATCTCTGTCGAGGACGACCACCGGTCGCCCGTTTCCATTCACCCTACCTGATCACTAGAGAAGTAACGCCCATCCCGGTTCATCCCGGTTCGCCAGTAAACCGATGTCGCAGGATGGACAATCAGCAATAGTCGTAAAGTGTTACCAGGTACCAGTAGAGTGGCATACGCGTCATCTTTGTCGCGCGACATCGCAATCACCTATGCGTTCGGATCGTTACCGGGTGAGCTCCCTCCCTCACCCCTTCCACCGCCGTTCAACCAGACATTTCATGAACCTGGCCCTACCGCATTGTTTTCAGACGAAGCAAGCTCGGATCTTGCGAAGTAATTTGCGAATCGCGCCCCCGCTCGAACCCGGACCGGGTCACTTGGGTGGACAGATGGATTTTTGTGAGGAGAACACTCCAAGCGATTAGCGATCCCAGAATAGATTGGGCAGTGTCAGACTCGGAGCTGTCTCCTGAGTCGTCGTGGTAATGGGATCGGATGCGACCGAGTCGAAGACGCGCCTCGCGAGTAAATTGGCGTCCCGGTCGGCTGGCGACCTAGCCTCGCCGACGCTTCAGTCGTCAACCGAGGAACCGACACCTCGGGGGATCATGCGCGTGCGGTCGTCGTTCTTCGATCGGCACAATCGGAAGACATCGAAATCGCCGGCGACCTTGTGAGTGACATGTTATCTAGAATACAACTGGTTCGGTTATAAGAGAGAATTTCTAGAACGAGGTCTCATACGCAAGCGTTCACAGAGCTGCTGCCGCTGAACATGCTCGTCCAAGAACGCGACGGGCAAGTCCTCAGCAAGGGAATGGGTACATGAATTAACTGAGCCCCCATGATGTGATCCCTGACATGGTTGCAGTTTTGAAGACGGACCGATTTCCGTTCAGCCACGAGTCGATCCCCGAACTCGAAGTCCACGTGTCCGGAGCGCCAAACTTTAGGCAGATTCAGAACGAGCCCATCCTTGCCTGCGGTCAGCCGTCGCAGCATTCAATTCGTACAATTCTCAACTTGTTGAGAGGAAAAACGGTCCGATGGGTATGCCTTCGTGAAGGTCAGCACTGGCAAACGGCAATGAATTCGTGTCCTCTAACGTCTGCTAGAACCGATCGTATATTTGAACAGTCGACCATTCGTCCTGCGCGAGCTTGCGCATCCATACCGGAATATCAAGGACTTCGCCGGTATAGAATACCAACGGCTCGAGGCAATTGAGGCGCGCCTCAAGGAGGATATATTGACCGAAGCTGAGCAAAACCGGTACGGAAGGCACTGTCGATCGATTTCATGCTCTCAGGCGTGTGCAGTGGCAATATCATGGTTCATGATGAGGTCACCCGCTTCCACGTTCTCCCATGCTGGGAAAGCGTGACCCCGTCAGCAGTTAAGACCTCACGTGAGGTGTTTCAAGAACTGTCAGATGCGGGATACCAGATCACCTATTCCCGCGTCCCAGTCACTCCCGAATCCGTCTTTGACGCAAAGGATATCGTGAGTCCACAGGCTGCGAGTGCTGTCCACCGTCTAACTTCTACTACCTACGCAGGATCATCTGGTTCGCGTGTTTCTATATTCCTTGAGATCGTCACTGGAAGGTACGGATGCGGCCACGTCAGGAAATGATATGCACATCATGGCGATGACATTTGTCAGGTGTTCTGATATTCTCCTGCCAAATGGGAGGTGGACGATCCACACTCGGGACAATTATCATGCGGCTACTGTACATGCGGTTCGGGTTAACACGAGATGATTCTGAGGAAACAGCAGCGGCTGTTTCTGAACTGGGCGACACTGCTGATACGAGCAACGTTTCAGCGTACAAGCGCGGGTAAGTTTGCAGTGGCGTGCTGATACTGTAACCGTCATGCTGAAGGAAATCGTGGCATTCCTGTAGTGACTTTCCCGTCATACGACGTCTGTTGCGCGTTCTATCCCACAGTCAGGAGTCTAAAGATGACGTCGATCTGGCAATCAACAAGTGTGGCGCTGTGCATAACGTTCGTGAAGCTGTGCTGGAAACCCGAAAGCAAATGGAAATTGCTACGGACGAGAATTCCGCCTTGCTTTCAGCCAAAACGTATGTACCTGTAGCAAAGCCCTATTTCCCAAACGAACGATGCCGTGTGACTGCAGGACTGCCCTGCGTATCCAACGCTACTTTATGCTGATTTGTTTCGGAGCGTTTCTGCGAAAGCACTTTGAGCCTAGCAATCTGCATCAGTTTATCGTAAGACTACGACCCAACCATTGGGTATCGTTTTGCAGTATTTGAATACCATATCAGAGCTCGACTGGAGATGATCTTATACCTGGAATCCCAACATTCGAAGCATTCATGCGAGATAATTCCGAGCTCATCAAACTATCACAACAGTGCCTCGCTGAAGAACAGCTGTCAACGTTTGTGCCGATCAGTTCCGGCTCCGCGATTCGTGATAACGAGGATGCCCAAATTGGCCCTGTTATGAAACGAAGAGTGAGCTGCTCGGGGGATCCTCAACAATACTGTATCGCAACTCACGATCGCTCATTTCAGGGATCTGTTTTGGGCAAGAACATGATCCTGAAGTCAGTTTATCTATACGACAACATCGTCGATGCCGGCCCCATATCGACCCTGACAACGGCCACCGGTAACGCGCCAAATTTCCGTATTATACCCAACGCACCATTGGCTGCATTAGGTATGCGTTACTGATTACCGCATCCCTCGTGAAATCACTGAAACTTTCGCCATCATAGGGCAGCCTGATCTGACTGGAATCCTCAACTGTCTCGATCGTGTTTCTCGTCAAGCAGGAACCGGAGACCATACCGTGGTCTGGGTCAACCTCTCTGCTGAACCGGTCTTGTTTATTGATGGCAGCCCATTCGTTCTCCGGGACTACTTCCATTCGTTTCGGGTGCTGAGGGAATTTGAAGTTGTCCATTCCGCTGCACGTCTATCCGAAATTGAACAACGTCTTAAGGTGCACATGATCGTTTCCTTCTTGGGCAAGTTGCTGACGCTTCCTCAGTCGGATACAGTCCTGGAGTCCGAACAAAGTGAGGGATCCGTTTTACTGCATTTGGAAATGTCCAAGTCGCGAATTCGTCCTGAGTACATCCAGCTCGGAGACGCGAGTCGTCGCATCCGTACAACTGTTGAGATCTTCGACGATATTGGGGTCAACCACTCGGATATGAGGTCCCGGTCGTGTTGAGAATTGGAACTGTTCCGAATGGCCTCACGTATGGCGCGGTATAGGATTTTGTATAAGCACGTTCCCCTGAATGCACACGGTGCTCCGACACCACATTCGATCAGCCAACTCGTTGAAACCATCGTTGGTAGTATTGTGCCTGGGTCGACCGTCATTTTCAATTGCAAGGTAATTGTGAGGCGCAATGGCGGGTCTTCGTGTTGTAATCCCTTCACTCAGAATGGCCGTGGCCGGTCTGCAATGGCGGTGACGACTTCCCTCCTCGTCATGATGCACATGGGGATTATTCACTTGAAATCACCGAGTGATGCACCAATCGTCGTTGATGACGGTGACGTGCACGTTTCTTCACCAGATCCGCTTCAATTAAGCTGCAAAGCGATATTGTCCTTAACCCGAATTCTTAAGAACGGGCGGCAGGTTCTTCGCGAAGTCGATTCTGCCATTGCGATGTGTGGCGACGTCTACCATCTTCGGGACGCCATGTTCGATGCTCGCATGCAGTGGGAAACTGATCGCGTGTCGGATGAGAAGTCCGATATCTACTTGGAGAAGTGCATCCAACATCTTGAGAGGTACGGGCTGGTTGTATGCGTGAACTCCTACCTCCACGACAGGTTCAAGGCGAAGCTTCCGCCCAACACAACGTTTGCTTCATGGCTCGCTGATCGCGGAGAGATTCAGCTCTGGCTCAGCAATATTCGTGCACATCCAGAGGATGCGCTTAAGCTGCCAACAGTCCTGGCAACGGATGTCAATGCGGCTGTCTACGAAAATCGAACAGGCAGTGTTCTGGTTCGGCTGTCGGTTCTGAAAGGAGACTACTTCCCAGGGAGCCAGCGTGCTGATCTCATTCCATACCTCAATGGTGCGCCAAACTTCCGTCTTATTCCATCTATGCGTGTCGTTGGCGTTGCTGTTCCTACACGGATTGGCGTTCGCAACGTCATCGCCCAAGTCAAGCAACAGCTCCCCGATGTTGAGTTCGTTTGGGTCAGCCTTCGTGAAGAACCGTTGGTTTACGTTAACAACTTCCCATTCGTTTTAAGGTACGTGCCGATGTGATGTGCTTGTCGGTGAGCGCCTTGCTAACCGGGTTGGCTCACAGGGACGTGGATAATCCTTACAACAATCTGGTTCACACCGGTATTACCACTCGTCGCGTTGAAGGTAAGCCGTTGAGCTAATGTGTTCCTGTGAGGTCGTGTTGACTGACGTACTGTCCGGTGTCACAGCAATGGAAAAGCAGCTGAAGCGTGATATTCTCGAGGTAGGCATCACGTTCGCATCCTTATGCGCCTGATGTCGTCAATCTCACGTTGCTGCACTTTGACAGGAGGCGCAGAAGTATGGTGGCAAGATACTATTGCACGACGAAGCCGAAGATGGTGCATATTGCCATCAAGCGACTTAGGTGACATCGTTGACTGACCGTTGTTTCAGGAAATCTCGTTTCATTCTGGGAGGAAGTCGGGAGCCCCGACAGCGTGCTGACCAGCAGAGAGATGTTCTCGGGGTCACTGCTTGGTGACCAGATGTACCATCGGATTCCTATAACCGACGAGCACGCACCACTTCCTGAAACGTTTGACCAGATAATCAACGTTCTGAAGACAACACCTCCTTGCGGTTCGCAGTACTGCTTCGCCTGGAACTGTCAAATGGGTCGTGGCCGAACCACGACTGGAATGGTGATCTGCTGCCTTCTCTCCCTGCACTGGCCGAATTCGAATATTCAACTGTCTGCACCGCCGTCGCCGAGATCTGAAGAGGATGCGGACCCGCATTTGGCGGGCAATTTCAAGATCATCAAGAACCTGATTCGGGTATTGCCCAAGGGTCCTCGCATCAAACAGGAAACAGATCGTGTCATCGACCTGTGCAGTACGATGCAGAACCTTCGTCTGGCGATCAGCGAGATGAAACAGCGATCCGAATCTGCTGTGACGGCGACAATGCGGTCGCAGAATCACGAACGCGCTATCGACTACCTTACACGATACTTCTACCTTATCGCGTTCAACGCGTTCCTATGGGACTGGCAAGGCATAGGTGCCGACTCTGCCCTGGCCCCGAATTCGTTCCAATCCTGGATTGAAGACCGACCTGAGATCACCAACCTTCTAAAGAAAGTTGACCTTGTTTGATTGACCTTCGTGGGCAGTTGTATTATTGCAGAGTCGTTGACTGAAGGCACAGTTAAAACTGCACAGGATCGGTTCGTAGGCTCACCATTCGGGGCGTGGGCTCGCACGTGAAAGCGTCTACGACTGCAGACCACCGACGATGTTTTTGAGGGTGTCGCCGATGGTTCGCTAGCCAGCAGGGCTGTTTAATGCGCTTGCATAGGTTCGCTTCATTGCGGATCAGGACCTGTCTGCGTGCTGGCCAGATTTATGCGCACCGTGTGGTTGCCACTGGCTGCTTGCAGCTTTAGAGATTGCAGTCGCCAGTCGGCACCTCAGTGCGAGCTGCAGCGGCGGCGTCTGGAATGGACCGAAGGTTCCAACTTGTCGACGGCGCCATTCCGTAATGAGAGCGGCGGTCGTGGCGGCCTGCGCGGCGGTCGCCGCCGTGACCTATGTGTCGATCCGATGGGTGAACGCGACGGTCCCGGACCCGTACATGGACGAGCCGTTCCATGCGGGGCAGACGGTGACGTATCTTCGTGGGCGCTGGACGGAATGGGACCCGAAGATCACGACGCTGCCCGGGTTGTATGTCGTCAGCGTGATCATGTGCCGGGCCATGCCTTGGATCGTAAGCCAGCGCTTGTTTGTAGATCGGCTCTGACTGACGCCCGCTCGTTTAGGATTGTGAGCAAGTCACCTCGCTGCGTATGCTGAATGTCGTCTGGGTGACTGCCCTGTTCTTGTGCCTGTACCACCTTTTGTCGTTGTTGAACACGAAGTCGAGTCGTGTGGGTTTGCGATCATCGAACCATATCGGAATCCAAGCTGATGCGGGACTCGTTGTAGGCTGTTCTGAAGGCGCTGGAGATTGTGACACATCCTGTACTTGCGTTTCATTCGCTGCTGTTCTATACGGACGTGCCATCGTTGACGATGGTGCTGTTAACATGGATTGCCGTACGACATGACCGAATGGTTGCGGGCGGGATTGCAGGACTCGCTGCCGTTTGCTTCCGACAAACCAACATCATATGGGTGGCGTGGGCTGCCTTGCAGGTCATCGTGGCAACGTACCACGCGCAAGCAAGCCAGGCGGCGAAGAGTACGCGTGAAATGGGTTTGCAATTCGCTCTCATGCTGACTGTTTCTGCAGAGTGGTTGTTACCCCACTTCATACTCTGGGCGCTTCGGAACGTGCAACAATTGTTTAAAGTTCTGTTTCCGATCATTGCTGTCGGGATTGTGTTTGCGGCGTTCGTAGTCGCGAACGGGTCGATCGTCGTCGGTATGCCGATTCGTGCGAATGCACTCAATGTCGCTGACGCCCATTTTAGGCGATCGGACGAATCATGTTGCTGTTGTGCACCTCCCGCAAGTGCGTCCACAAACAGTTTGCTTGTTTAAACGTTCGACTGAGCCATGCGCCAGCTACTGTACTTTTGTGCATTCGCGTGTGTGTTCATGTGGCGGTTACCTCGGCATCTCCCAAACCTGCCTCTAGTAGCAGCTTTGGCTCCACTTGCTATCCTGGCAGTGCACTACAAGACGTATGTGGTTATTGTACACCTATTTCTCTTCAGCAGAGTCAGTTTGGGCTCGCAGGTATGCGCATCCATTCATCCTTAGCGACAACCGTCATTATACGTTTTACGCCTGGAAGGTAACGCCCGCCTGGACCGTCGTGGCCTTCTCCCGGTTCACACTTGGACAGAACTTCTTCCAGAGGTATTCATGGTTTCGGTATGCCGTGATCCCGGTCTACCTTCTAGCGGTTGACATGATAGTTCGCATCATCGGTAGGCAGATGCCAACATGGGCTGCTCTAACCGGGTAGCTGAGTGTCAGCCGCAGGCACGTCCAGGCCGTTTCTTTGGCAAGCTTTCTATTGGATATGCACCGCCGCCTGCCTTGTACCATCCCCCCTAATTGACACCCGGTATTTTATCGTCCCTTTCGTGGTAATCCAACTAGAGGAAACTCAGCTCTCAATTCGCGCGATATCCTGGCGGATCCTTGCTAATTGCTCGGTTCATCTTGTGGTGCTGTGCGTATTCCTGCTGCGGCCATTTACCTGGGCAGACGGATCTACCGCTAGGTTCATGTGGTAGGTGATCAAGGGAGACACATGAACGGTGCACCCGTCGCTGAGGATGCACCCTGTACCTGACAGCGGGGCAGAGTGCCATACGTAAACACCGATTTACCGCAATTGTCTTTGACAAAGTTTCCTGTGATAGTGTCACGACCAGAGACGTAACGTGCACGTCTGTCCGAACGTTCTGAGGTTCATGACCACGCAAATCAGTTCGCATTCGGTGGTCAACTGGTCATTCAAGATCGTGTTTGTCATCGGGTCACTGACGCGGTGACTGACGCCTCGATGCGCGTGGGCTCAGTGGGATACACTCTCTCATTTATCACCTGCTCGGGACCGGCCCAGTTAGTTCATCAGTGAATTGCGCTAGTGCATAGATATACCGTGCCCGTAGCAGGAATCTCAAGTGACAACTCGACGACCTTTAGTCCACGTGTGATGTTTGACGTTGAATACGGCGGTAGGGACAGGCGAAGGTTTCCGCTCTTCATGTCCACATTCCGGACAGCACACGACGCGACCAGATACCATTGTCTCAACATCCCATTCGAGAATGTCGCGCAGGTACCAAGGTGAAGGATCCAGCTGCAATAGCGAGGAGCACACGGCAGGGCTTCCAAACCGAACAAGAAGTTGACACTGGCGTAAACCTCTGAGAACGGAGCCGTCCAGCTGGGCCTTCAGGTTCTCCCGAACATGATCGAGGGCAGTCTGCACGACCTTCGAGGCAGACAAATATCGCGGACTACTCGACGCAAGGGCATGGTTAGAAACACTGGCCTGTTACCAGCAGGCACATGCATACCCTCAACATTGATCATTACCATCGCGACCGTCACTGTCTTCCTCCAATGTACCGTCGTCGAGTCCTGTAGCATTGCGAGCTCCTTGCTCGACCCATTACTCAGAGCCGTCACCGTCAATGTTTTATACGATGGGTGGATCATGGAACATAGACGGTGGTGTCTCGTTCAAACGTCCGTTGCCGTCGGAGATCAACGAAAGACAGGTCGATCGACGATATCGGTCGCGGGAGCTGATGGCGGAGATGACGCTGCCTCCGACGACATGGATGACTCGGAGCATTGGCGGCTGCCGCATAGCAACGGATCAAGCCTGTAGCGCATCAACATGCTGCCAAACGCAATAGCGTTGGTAAGAGCTCGAGACGGAGGGTTTATACCCGCGATGTGCGGCTCTGGGCCTATCATGTGCGATCGGTGCAGTAGCAGGGTCTGGTCGCAAGGGAGCATTACCGGCATGGCTTGACTGACGGGGGCCATGTGGGGCAATCGCAGGTGCTGCAGGCAACACCAGCACTGGAGTCGATGTCGACGGTGCGACGGGCTCGAATAACGACGTGGCTTGGCTGCTGGAAGTCGTCAGATTGAGCAACTAGCGCCGCAGGCGCAGACGCCACTGGAGACAACGGCGAGATGAGCCCATTGACTTTAGCGGATTGTCTATCGGCCGACAAGTACCATGTCGACGCGGTAGGCACCCGAGAATATGCTGTCCAGATGATGTAGAGGGCGCAGGGGCCTTCTTCCTTCCAGCGCTCCGCCGATAGCCACGACCCATCATAGACGAACAGACGCATCGTCAGTACAAATCCCCGCCGATGGCTCAAACGAGGAAGCCCAAGGGGAGAAATCAGTAATCACCGAGTCGCAAGTTGAGGTCAATTAGGACGTAGCTCGATGCACTGCGTGGAGCAACGCAGTCAGCGCGTACTATTTTTGCGGGGAAGGGTGCTCCGCCTCAACAATAATAGACCTGCGCCTCAATTGCGTACGGCATACGCGCCCGGAGTTCGAGCCAGGATGTCAATTGCACAAACGCTCACAACCTGAGTTGAGCGCAACAAGAGACACGAGCAGACGGGGTAGTGAACCACGTACAAGACGGCGCACAGGCACCAGCTGGTTTACAATCTGGGCTAGCCGACTCCGCAGACAGATGGTCATGAAGGGGGATCTTCAGCTCTTGTTGCTGGTGCTCGCCATCACCCTGGCGATCAATGTAGCCATGAACATGTCGGGACGACTGCCGGGAGGACGACCGCCGGCGATTCAGTGTTCTACCTACACCTACCAAACCAGTGGGTCCTGGAACCTGCCCGGCATCGACTCAGCCATCCGGGCCGCCGAGTACCTAATTTCAGAAGGCCAACATTTTGAAGCAAATTGGAATTATGCTCATCCAGAACACGGTCCGCAGGACGTCGGCCATGCATTCAACGTCTACAGTGATGACAGACGACATGCAGATCCGCTCTCGCAACATGCTGAGAGTGTCCATCGATACTGGTGGGAGAATATCGCGTCTGCGCACCGGCCAGCTGAACGTCAGCCTGCCGATCATGATCGCGCCAGGGACGACGACTGGTTCTCCGTCGACTGCGTTGTTTGCAGAGATCCCATTCGAGACGGGTTCGCGTTCTCCGGCCACCCTCTACCAGTCTGCCGTGCGTGCGGCCAAGCCGAGAACGATGTCACACAGGCAGCGGCGAACGTGTCTCCGGCTGCGCAGCGATCGACTGAAGGCGACGAGGCATTGACGATGAGCAATCGAACGGAATATGTGGCCGGGGACGATGTCGACGTCTTTGCTTTGACCGGGGACCCAGCTGTAAATCGGACCGGTGGTTACGATAACCACGCAGCGACAGGCGGCCCAGCAGCACCTCAAACGGACGACCAGGATGACAGGTCGGATGACAAGGGAGGAGAAGTACTGGAGGGGCGCGATTGCCTCATCTGCACGGAGCCCATTCGTGGCAGGCCCGCATTCGAGGACCCCAGCCATGAACCAATCTGCCGGCGGTGTGAACGCACGAATGTCATCAACCAGATCAGGGCGAGTGCACATCCAGTTCGCTGCTGTAACGGGTGCTGTACGTACACGCACACAGAGCTGATGCAGATGGTCACCGGGCCCAGGCGCTCGGCTGTTAGGCAGCTGCTCGAGAACTCGATGCTGCAGCGATCAATGCAACACCCCTGGCATTGCCCTGCCGCGTCCTGCGAGTACCAAGGCGAGCTCGAAGCCCCGCCTGCTGAGAACCGACCTGCGATGATCTCCTGTCCGCAATGCGAAACGGTGTCGTGCATGGCGTGCCACGAGCTGTGGAGGGCGGGCGACCTGGAACACTTTGGCTATACGTGCGACGAGTTCGCCAGAGCCAAGCAGGACGGCACCCAGGCCGCGATTCGACAATCGACGAAGCCGTGTCCGGAGTGTCGTGTACCAATCGAGAAAGATGAAGGGTGCCTGCACATGCAGTGCCGGTGCGGTCACCATTTCTGCTGGAATTGCATGCGACCTTGGACGGGCCATGGCAACTTCTACAGATGCCGCGACATGCCGGTGGCAGGCGTGCAAACGCAACCCGAAGTGCCCGTCGTCGACGTCCGACTACAACCGCGACGGCACCCGAGCTTCCAACGCCGCGCTCGACGAAGCCTGAGCCGCATTGTCCAGCTCTGCATCTGTCACAACTGATCCGGGCTCATAAAACATGTACAACGCTCTATATGAAAAAGTCATCTTGACCTTATATATACAATGTACGCCTCTGCCCAACTAACAATGCCTTCCTGTATGTAGCAGAAACTGCAGCAACTATGTTGTTTGGCCCAGGTTTTCGTTTATCGCAGGTGGGGCATCGTCTTGATCGCCGTCCGTTGGCCACTCATGAATGGTTCAACGTCGACAAATGTTGTATCGCAACGCGCCACGAACTGTTTACGCGCGGGCATGAGGTGCGCTCAAGCCGCCAGCTCCAAACAATGGACTCCCGCTGGACGTCTTCTCGGATTGGGCGTTGACAATGCGTCACCATGTCGTCTCATTTGGATCTGAGGTTCTCCGCGGAACGTTATCGGGCACAGCCTCGCTGCAAGTCGAAGATATTAAGGTGGATGATGGCGACGCCGGCGTAAATGTTAAGTTTTTCGATATGCGCCCAGCACTTGTCTCGATCTCCTCTTTCTACGCCCGCGCCTGGCCGCTGAAGAACGCGAACAGGCGTAGAAAAGAGGAGACCGAGACACATAACCGAGACACCACCTAACGACCTTAACGGGCATTTGCGTACAACCCAACACAACAGCTGGTGCCTAGAAGGGAACCGAAAGTCTCATGTCATAACGAGAACGACATCGGCTGTCGCCGACATGGATGCCAACGCGGTACCAGAAGCCGTCCAGAGCTAACATGGCACCTGGTAGGGACCAGATACGAAGCAGAAGCATTATCTGCAAGCAGCACTACCCGACGATGGACTACCAGGCCAGCTGTGCCCTTGCTGGGCATGAAGTCCCGAAACAAGGCGATCCGCGAATCGTCCAGTACAGTTTGAAGTGGCATTCGAACAACCCCTGCAAAGTGCCCAAGACAGCCGGCCTCTGCTCCTGACAAAGAATGTTGGTATGCAGTCCAACTGCTTGGAATTCCGTATCACACGATTGATTGGTGGTCAACGGTATGCATTGCCGATTTCGCATCGAGTAATCGCCGTCCACCAACCATTGAGCTTGCAGCGGCCCGAGGCAGGCTCGAAGGAACGTCAGAGAGAGCAGGCGCGACGTCGAGAACAGGAATTGAATATTACCTGTGCGTGTGCAGCGCTTGCTATATTGCATATCGACTAAGTATGCACGTATGGGCGACATCGTCGACGACCTCGATATTCCGCGACAGTGGGCAGGATACAAAGGTCGATCACCAGCCATGCAGTGACAATCTGCACTGTATCGCGGCAACCATCAAGTTCAGTATGCTTAGTCTACGAGAACTGCACGACGTCAACCTACTTCATCTTATGCTACAGAAATCATGCAGTAGACGCCCGATCAACTTTATCTGAGGTGGTGAGTGACCAGCAACAGAGCGATACACAGGTGGCAACCCCGCTGCGGACTCCGTGACGGACTCCGCAGATCACGAGAATGCCCGGTTGTGCCGACACCCAGGCGACGAAGCGGCCCCAGCCAGCTGATAATGACGAACCTGAGCTGAGGAGGAAGAAGAAGAAGAGTAAAGTGTCCAGGGACCATTATCCAGCTGATACCGATGACGTCAAAACTGCATCTGATCACGCTGTCAACGCTGAAGTTGTCAAGAAGCGCAAGAAGGCCAAACAGGGTGTCGTTCAGGAGAGGGCTGTCGAGGCTGGCAAGTTGAGGGAGTCGACGTCACCTGCTCCGAAGGAACGCGAGTCGAAGTCGTCAAAGAATAAGACAAAGAAATCGAAGAGTAGCGATCGATCGAACGGTGACCGCATATCTGAGCCGCGGCCGGCAGACGAACCGTCTCCCAAGGAACAATCCAAGGCATCGAAGAAGAAGTCGAAGTCGAAGGAGCGATCAAATGCTACTGACAAACCAATGACGAACAACAAGCCCGCATCTTCTATGACATCTGCCGAAGCTGAATCGTTCCGAGAGAAGCACGCGATCACGGTCAACGAGGAATCCGAGGGCAGTTCAACTTTCCTTCCTTTCGGCAAGTTCAGCGACACAGCTCTTCCAGATACCCTGCTGTCCTGCACGTCGTCATTCTCGGCGCCGTCTCCCATCCAGGCCCAGTGCTGGCCGATCCTTCTTGCCGGACGGGATTGCATCGGCATCGCCGAGACCGGCAGTGGTAAAACGCTCGGCTTCACCATTCCCGCTCTCGGCCACGTGCTATCGCAGGATCCGCTCGGCAGCAAGCTCCCCAACCGTGGGCCTATCGTTCTCGTTCTTGCTCCCACTCGCGAACTCGCCATGCAGAGCGCTCAAGTCTGCATCGACGCGGGCAAGCCTTGCAACCTCAAGACTGTCTGCGTCTTCGGAGGCGGCGACAAGCGGGAACAGGCCGACACCCTGCGCGCTGGCTGCCATGTTATCGTTGCCACTCCGGGCCGCCTGCTCGGCTACATTCGCGAGAATGTCGTCTCCCTGAAACGCGTCTCCTTCCTTATTCTCGACGAAGCCGATCGCATGCTCGGTATGTCCCCGCGTTGTTTCACAATCGTCATCGCTAATATGGTTCGCCTGTGATGCCAGATCTTGGGTTCGAACCGGATATCAGGGCGATCGTGAACCTGATCGGTGTGGAAGCGACCAGGCGTCAAACGGTCATGTTCTCGGCGACGTGGCCGACCGAGATCCAGGCGCTGGCCCGCGAGTTCCTCCGCGATCCGGTGCGCGTTACGATCGGCAGCGACGAGCTGAACGCCAACTCGAACGTGCAGCAGATCGTCGAGGTCGTCGAGCCGATGTCCCGGGACCATCGCCTGGACGCGCTCCTGAAATCGTACCACGCATCGGCGACGAATCGCGTCATCGTGTTCGTGCTGTACAAGAAGGAGGCGATCCGGGTGGAGGCAATGCTGAGACGGAAAGGGTGGTCCTGCACGGCCCTGCATGGGGACAAGTCGCAAGCGGATCGCACGAGGTCGTTGGCCGACTTCCGATCGGGCCGGATCCCGTTGCTTATCGCCACCGACGTCGCTGCACGCGGCCTGGACATCCCCAAGGTCGAGTACGTCATTAACTATTCGTTTCCGCTGACCATCGAGGATTACATTCATCGGATCGGGCGGACGGGCCGTGCCGGGAACAAGGGCGTCGCACATACGCTGTTCACCGTCGCCGACAAGTCCCATGCTGGCGAGCTGATTAACGTTCTGAACGAGGCAGGCGCCGAGGTCCCCGCCGCCCTGATGAACTTTGGCGCTGGCATCAAGCGCAAGGAGCACGCGCTCTACGGGGCACATTACCGGCGACCTACTGACAAGCCCATGGGTGCATCCAAACACGTCAAGTTCTGAATATACACCTGGCATTGGCGCACCAATCTGACGGCTACGTGTCTGGATAACGATATAGGCAGTCGAAACAGTTGCTTTTGCAGAAGCGGACGCGTACCGACTCATCGTCTAGCATGACCGAACTGGGCAGCTGAGTTCCTGGGCCGTGGTGAACGGATGGCATGTCCGCCACAAGCAAAGGGAGGTCGGAATACATAAACAATTGTATTGCCAGTAAGGCGAGGGGGAGCAAAGGCGGAAGGCAAGCGCAAGAACGGAAGCCGCCGGCGGTCATCGCGACAGATGGGGCCGCATGCGTTGAGCAAACTGGGTCTACACAGTCTTGCGACCAGTCAGTGGGTACCAGCCATAATCTGAAACGTGACAGCATCAAGTCAGATCTCTGATTGGCAAGTAGATGACAATGGCAGGAACGTTCAGGAACTCTCAGTAAGAATTCGTCTTCAAATCGGATTCAGACGCAAATTACCATAGTTTACAAATCATGGAGAATGGGGCAAATTGAACGGACTCGTACCTTATCGCAATTCGAGCATCGTGTCACGTCCATTTACTACGGTTATACCGCACGTATCATTGCCTGTACCAATGCAACAGTCAGAACTCCGACCGGACAAAGAGGTGCAATTAGGAAATTGGTGTAAGAGCGATCAGACAAATGCCTCGATTAGTCAATCAACGGTGCAAAACGAGCAGGTTTTAGAACAAAACGCGCTCAATGCTTCAGGCTCGTCATCTAAGCGTCATCATTTCGCAAACACAGAAAACTTGAGTCTTCCGGTAAAGGTGCTTCAATAAACCCGAGAGGAACTTATAAAGCCAACATTCCCTACCCTGCCGAAGACTAATGAGGCGACGATCTCATTTGGTGCACAGGACACAATGAGGACTATATTGTCTGTACATGCAGCAGTCAGAACATTGTTCTCATCCCAACGGCTAAATGAAACAATCGATAAAAACGATCAGACAAATGCCTCGATTAGTCATTCAACTATGCAACATTAGTCAGTTTTAGAACAAAACCGACTAGAATGCTTCAGGCTCGTCATCTAAGTCACATCAAATCGCAACGACAAATTGTGCTCGTAGAACTCCTTACCCTGGCCGAGATCGGCTGGCCGCGCCAATATCAGACTGACTGCGGCATCTCGACGTTCCCGAGCAAGGCCGTGGCGGAGTCCGCCACGGCCTTACCGTCGCGTGGCATATACCGGTGGAGCCCTAATATCGAAAATCGTGTCGATCTAAACACGTGACCATTGACGGTTGACAAGAAGAACAACGGACGAAACAATGACGTGTACACCACTCCAGACGCATCGTAGGGTCGAAGTTCCTCGGACGACAAGCTGACAAACTGTCGCTCACACGCATCGATGCCGAATGCGAGGATCACATGAATGTATACAAATATTAATCTCGAACTCGTGCTGAGACACTAGAGGGACAGGAAGGATATGGAAACATGAGGAACGAGGAAACAAATGGAATCGAAGCACTGATCAGCAAGACGAACAGATGCGATCGGAAAGGCGACGCATGTGATCAACACGTTCGACCAATGAGAAGGTGCTCTCAGCATTAGCATCGCGGAACACGCTACAGGCAGCGTCTTCGTCGCGATCGTCGCCGATGACGTCGTAAGCACAGTTGGCACCGAATCGACCGAGAACAACACGAAACATATCCTCTTTCGATGTGTTTCGTGAACTGTACACGTTCTCGACCGAGAAGTACGTGGACAGACCGTACAGAACGAGCTTGACGAGAGTGGGGGTCAGCTGGCCAGCAGAAACCAGCACGTTCGTGGCACCACTGCTAGCCCATATCCGTTCGGCAGCACGTTTCGCAGCGGACAACCATCCCCCCGACAGCAGATCCAGCTCCCGCATCGTCCTTGACAGCTCCTCCATTACCTCCATGCTGACGTACGAGGACAGAGGCTTCCGATACGTGACCTGCATCGTGCGGAATCGGTACGCCAGCTTTCGTTTGCTGACCTCTCCGGTACTCCGGTTGACAAGGCCGTCGTTGTCGAAGTCGTAATTGTCGAGAAGGTCAAAGTCGTCGAAGTCGCGCAGAGTCTCCACGTGCGACTGGTCGTACTTCTCGACCTGCTTGAAGAAGAAATGACGATCGGCGACGTCGAATAGGATCCGCTCAAGACGTTCCCCCAGAACGCGAGCCACGTGACCACCCGCCCATGAGAACCGCTGCTTGTACCTCTTCGGATCCAGCAGAGCATTGAACAGGACGAGAGTTTCGTCCAGGTCCCAAATGAACTGAACAAATAAAACATCAGTGAACGCCCGTATGAACGGATCTGAACGCACGTACGACGACGTGACGGTCTCGAGGGGTCGGTTGGGACAGGTCGACATTGTCGTCGACACGGTAGACGTTAACACCCAGGCCGATGTCAGGTGCCGGCGTCGACCCATCCCACGCGAGCCAGCGCGCCCAGATTTCATTGAACTCGGCGTCAGGCGATTCGTTCCTCGGCCTCAACGCCCTGTCTATCCGTCGCCGTTTCTGGGCACCACGCGCCTCTTCGAACGAGAACTGTGGCTGCTGCTGACGTTGCTGTTTGTGGGATTTGTCTTTCGGATCGGTGGCAGAGTCCACGCCTTTCAGAGCATTCTGAATGTGATGTCGGTCGAGCACCTGGTCGTTGAGCCATTGCCTTAATCGGGTTCGCGCGTAGTCGAGCGCATCGCCATGCGAAAGCGCTGCTCTGGAAAGGATTCGACAGAGACGCGGCCCAACCACCGACCGCATCATCGGCCAGGCGTCCGTCAGCGACAACCGATCAATGAGATCGAGGACGACGCCCGGGCCGGACGCGCGCGATATCAACACCATCTCGTCGACGACCGACCCGCACAGGGCGCGCGCTGCATCACCACCCGCTGCCGTGGCCCATTTCGCCAGGAACGCCTGCGGCGACAGGCGCCCGGCATCCCGGCTGCTGGCCAGCATCATCGTCGGCCCACGGCAACTCCGCCGTGATGGTATATAGCCCGTGGATGCAGTCGGCAGCGACAACGTTTCGCATCGTTGTGACATGCCGACGTCCAACCTAGTCAGAGACCTGCCGAACGCGTCAACGCAGAGTACAGCACAGCGCGGGTACGTTCTGGGCATGCGGCACAGATGGAATGTTGAGCGGAGGATCGCGGGTGCATCTACAGTGGCGACGGCCGAAAAATGCGTCCCGAGTCCGGCGGCCCTTTGGTTTAGTGGCATAATATCCCGTTCGGGTCGGGATGGTCCCGCGTTCGATTCGCGGAAGGGCCCTGCGTCGTCATCTGTTTTGTCCGAATTTGGACAGCGCTTTTTCGAATAGAAAAGTGATCAAGTTCTATCCTCGTCATGACGAGGACGTTGTTCCTGATCGTGTCAACGCGGCATGTGGTCCATGCCGGCGTCGGGGTAGCCATCGCGGTCATCGCGGCGTGGGTCGTCACGGACGACGTTGCCGGCGGCGGGGATAGCTGGACGGCGGTGTTCGGCACCGTACGAGACATGGTCGATCACAGTCTAAGGGGGCGTCGCGCGCGGCAATGGAAATGTCGTGGCAACGAGGACCGGTCGCCGCAGAAGAATTGTTCATTCTGTGCGATTATTGCCGACAGTGGCAGTGCCATCGCGTACGCCGACGACGGTGTTGTGGTGTTCGCCGACCGGTCCCCAGCAGCTGCTCTGCATCTGCTGGTGGTACCCAGAACGCACATCGCTACAGTCGGCCATCTCTGCAGAAACGACCTTTCTTTATGTAATGCACTCCCGGGAATGCTGTGGCATGTAGAGTCGAACTCATTTCCCACTTTGTAGTACAACATATGAAGCGAGTCGGAGAGGAGCAGTTGACGGCAAACGGGTATACCGACCCGGTATCCTATGCTATGGGGTTCCATGTTCCTCCATTCACGAGCATCGATCACCTGCATCTCCACGTACACGGCCTGCCCTACAAATCCGTGTTCCGCCGAATGAAGTACGCCAGGTGGGCATCTTGGTACGCTCATATCGATGCAGTCATTGAGTGGTACCATATGAACGTTCCATGATAAACATTCCAGCTGGCGGGATCGTTTGCACGTATCCGTTTTACATGGCAAACCGACTACAGCGTAGGCTCAGCCGTATTTGCAAACAGTGCTGTAGCACAGCTTACCGGGAAGCTTTTCCTGAAAGTACTAAATGCTGTATTGATTTGATGATCAGTGGCCAGCTGTTGTCCGCCAAATGATCAGGTCTGGCCGAATTATGGATCCGTTACCCCAACCGTGCTGTGGACGGAGCAGTTGTCGCCGTCTGCGCTCGAACAAATCGTCATCGCGGCTGCGACTCAGACGGAGCTAATTGCGTTCCCCGTGTCGATCTATGCGACGCGATACCGCGTAGGCATCGGTGTGAGCGATGGTATTGGCTAGTGGCTACCCTGTTCACGCCTCCATATTGCATATCCTGTTTGGCGACAGGGCGAGTCAGCCTGGCAGACGTTGTCCGATAACCATCAAGGCATGTTTACTGACACAATTCTCCCCGCAGGCCGAACGCGTCGACGTATTCTGAATCGTTCCCTCCCTGGTCAAACACCGCCGCGGCACCTGAAGGAGCCCCAGCTTTGTGGCTATCTTCTGCAAACGCAAAGAATGACGGCAGACGGGACGACGATTCTGTTCTTCAAAATGGCGTTGACGACGACGTCTTCCTCTCGTGGCCTAGTTGGGCGGTCCGGTCTACAGAAACGATGATCGACAGCTCGCCTGCCAGCCTGCTCTTATGTCGCCAGAGTTCGTAGATTTGGGCGGCATGCAGCTCCGTGTCAGCTGGTTTGAAGGCGGTGTAAATAATGGAGTGCCCAGAATCGGGCAGCATAAAAGTTGCCACTTGACGACGCGGTGTGAGTGCTCCGATCCCAAAACGAAATCTCATCCAGAGCATAGTATACGTACGATATCGTCGCGGCCCTGCAGGCGGACATGTCCGAAGGCAACGATGGGACAGGCTTTCCTTCCGATGCGCTGGGCCACGGGATGGCATTGGACCACTTAATTCTTCTACGCTTGCTCCTGAACGAGTGATCACCCTGAACGAGCCCCAGCTTTCTCGATATTTCCTGCAAAGGCAGAGAGTGACGGCAAACGGTACGGTTGCCTCCGTTCCTCAAAATGGCGTTGACGACGATGTCTGGATAACCGCCAGCGACAAGCATGGTCGTCTTTGCCAGGGGTCCTGGCATGGGGGACAACTTTGCCGGCAAACGCTACCCGGTGGTTGGAGGGTGGGTTATTGGTGGCGCACAGTACTTCCAACCACAGCCTGCGTAACACATCCAATAGCTTTCAGGGAATGGTTTAAAATTCTACTTCAGACCCGCCTGAAAGGCCTAAATTGTAGACCGATACAGGATTAGGGATAACGGTGGTGAGTGGCGGCGGTGCCACCGGTGCTCGATGCGGCAGCGACGTTGTTACACCGAGAACATGTCGGATGGTGGGATACCATACCTAATAATTGCAGTGCTGCGCCAGGTTGGGGGCACCGTCGCAGGGTAGGTCATGTGGTTCGTTGAACGGTTGGACTTGTACCGCTAATAGTTTCTCCTTAGCGCCGGCCGACGTCGGCTGGCGCAGTGCCTGGAGCAGGGCGTCGTTCCTCGTCGGCACGCGACGCCCAGTGTGCGTGAAGCTGGCCGCGGTTGTCACAGTCACCGTCGCGCACGACAATTCCCATCGGGGATGATGATAGCGTCGGCAGTCATCGCTACATGCGCGTAGACCGGCGACTGAGGGCTCCGTCAACAAGATCCATGGTCGGCACGGGTCCCCATACTGACGAATACTCGGTCTATTTTGGGGACATGCGCGGGTGGAGCGAACAGTCTCGCAGTTTCCCAGGCTGCGACTCCCTGGTCAGCCGACTGGTGCCTGATGTCGCCATTTGCAGAAACCGTTCGCCTCATGAAGGTTGCCTCTGTTTCGTTTCCGGGCGCTGTCGCCGCGACGTGCGCTGACGAGCCGCATACCTCTCGGGTGTTGTTGGGTCTGCCCAAAACCGATGCCAAGGCGTCTGCTGAGGGTATCCGCGGCGGAAGCAACCCTCGCCGCAGCTCCTATCCGCCCAGACACTCCAACGTCTGCCAGAGACGGAGGTCGCCGCCAAACATGAATCCGTTAGCTTTTGTTCTGCCTGTTCTTCTCATGGCGGCAACCATCGCCGCGGCCCCTGTCCATCGCCGCGCACCCCATCACTCCAGACACGCCAACGTCAGTTGCAAATCGTCCATTGTGGCACCACATGGAACTGACTATATGTGTAGATTGCGCCGGTGGCGACCCCGACTCCGCTACAGGTTCTAGACGGCAAACTTCGGGACATGCGGCGTCCGCCTCAAAGCGACGTAGACAGTGCGAGGAGCTATCTGATGCAGGACCGCCTTCATGGCCATGATTTCAGAGTACTGCCGCACCTGGCCAATACGCTTTCGAAGTGCAATGCATATGATCGTATGTCACTGTCAAGCGCGTTGCCAGTAGCCACCACTGAGACAGTGACACACAGATCTGCTAAGCGCCATTGCTAATGCCCTGCAACGTCATCAAGAACGCATTAACCGCTACAGCGCCAGAGATTCGGCAATGCTGTTGCATGCGCTTGCCAAGCGTCGCATCGAGAACCGCGCCCTGTTCAATGCCATCGGTGATCGTACTCTTGAGATCATGGCAGACTTCGACCCACAGAGTGTCGCCAATACGGCATGGGCATTCGCGAAACTGTCAATCGCGAACCGCGCCCTGCTCAATGCACTCGGGAATCGTGCGCTGGAGATCATGGGCGAATTCAACCCGCAGGAGGTCACCAATATGGCATGGGCATTCGCAACATTGTCCATTCAGAGCCGCGCCCTGTTCAACGCCCTCGGCAGTCGTGCTCTGACGATCATATCAGGATTCAATCCGCAGAATGTCGCCAATACGGCGTGGGCATTCGCGAAAATGTCAATCGAGAACCGCGCCCTCTTCAATGCCCTCGGCAATCATGCTCCGGCGATCATGGAGGAATTCCAACCACAGGAAGTCGTCAATACGGCATGGGCTTTCGCGACACTGTCAATCGAGAACCGCGGCCTGTTCAACGTCCTCGGCAATCGTGCTCTGGCGACCGTATCAGGATTCAATCCGCAGGGTGTCGCCAATACTGCCTGGGCATTTGCGACGTTGTCGTTCAAGAACCCCGCCCTGTTCAATGCCCTCGGCAGTCGTGCTGTGGCGATCATGGCCGATTTCAACCCACAGGAAGTCGCCAATACGGCGTGGGCTTTCGCGACATTGTCCGTCAAGCACCGCGCCCTGTTCAATGCCCTCGGCAGTCATGCTTTGACGGTCATGGCCGAATTCAACCCCCAGCATATCGCCAATACGGCATGGGCCTTCGCGACATTGTCGATCGAGAAACGCGCCCTGTTCAATGCCCTCGGCAATCGCGCTCTGGACATGATATCAGGATTCAACCCGCAGAATGTCGCCAATACGGCCTGGGCATTCGCGACATTGTCGATCGATAACCGCGCCCTGTTCACTGCCCTCGTCAATCGTGCGCTGGCGATCATGGCCGAGTTCAAACCGCAAGAAGTCGCTAATATGGCATGGGCATTCTCTGCTGTTCGGTTCATCCCCAATGACAGGGTCGTTGACGTCATGGTCGGCCGAACGTGCTTCTTCTATTTGGGTGGTTCCTTTGGCGATAAGGATCTTGTGCAGCTGCATTTATGGCGACTCTTCGTTGGGGAGAGCGGTTTTGATTCTGTTGTCGATCGCGTATGCCACGTGAAGACGAACGTGATGGTGAGCAGTTTCAGGGATGCGATGTCCCGCGCTATGCAACATCCATCACGGATGGAGCGTGAAGTCGTCGATGCTCTTTCGCGAATGTTCCGACCCGGAAATGTCGTTCCCGGAGCCGTCTGCCCTGATACTGGCTACTCTATTGATGCAGCGTTGTGCGATGATCGCATTGCGGTAGAAGTGAATGGCCCCACGCACTTCCTCCGAGATTGCTGTTCCGGTGGTTTCACGTCAATAAATGGGGCCTCCAGGTTGAAACGCGACTTACTTGAACGATATGGCTGGAGAATTGTCGACGTGAATTTCGGAGACTGGGACAAGGCGAAAGGAAACCGTGAACAGCAACAGAATTTACTGCGGCGTCTACTCGCTCCGTTTTCGTGACTGGATCCTGTTGCGTTCGGGCAATTGTGCCTCCCATTCGTCGTCAAGATTTATCTCGGAGGCTACGTCTAACGCTTGCATCAATACAGACACGATTGCTTCCGTTATCGCTGCCCTCTATTTTATGGCTTAGTTGATTCTATGTGGTTATTTGGAAGCTGCTTATATAAATCAATCTCGAAACATTCCCAAACTGCATTCTGAATCGCAACAGTATTATTCGTTTTCGCTGCAGAGCGGGTCTCGTTTCCTACATCAACTTGCTGCTGTCATGAACTTTGGCTGTTGCAAAAAGAGCCTGTAGACACGGGACTACAGTGATTACCGTAATTAGTCTGTATCAGACTAATTAGGTGTTAGCGATTTTAGAGGCTCAACCCTTGATTAGTGTGTATAACACTAAATGCGAATTAACACTATATAGGTGCTGGCATGAATACTGTGATACACACTATTTATTTTCACACGTAATTAGTGTGTATAGGCATACGCAGCGCCGCAGTGCGAGCCAGTCCCCACGGACGCCGCACGTGCTGGCCGCTGAGCCCGCAGGGACCCGGAAATGATTGCACTCTGTTTGTTCACGTGAGATACGCGGATGGCTCCAGCGTCATCGTCACAAGCGTTGTCTGTCTTCTCTGCGTCACCTCTTGCTGCCGCGTTTGCTCGATCGCAGCTGCATCAGCAGCATCGGCAGCCGCATGATCAAGTGCCACGAGAACCGGAACAGCAGCAAGGCGACGGCGCCGAAGAGGAGGTTAGGATTGAAGATGATGATGCGAATGCCCGCAACGATTCGGCACGTAAGAGAAAACTGCAGCACGTCTGTACCCAGCAGTCAAGAATCAGGGTCGTGAAGTGGATGATCGACGACGAAGGTCGTTCCTTAATGTACTTACATAATGAAATTTGAATTTTCATGGTACATTTCGCGTGTATTTACCAGTGTTGTACTATATATACTGAGGTGTGCCAAGAGCACCCGACCCTGAATAGTGTGTATCACACTAATTATGAACTAACACTAATTGCGCATACAGACTAATTACGGTAATCACTGTACCTCGATATCGCAGCCGGGTGCTTGCAGGAAAGCTGGCTGGAAGCGTGAACATTCAATGTGCTAGTACGCATGAAGCAACCTTTCACCGATGTTTCAGACATCTTTGAGGTGTGTCCTCGGAACCGCTATCGAGGCTATGAGCCTATGCCGCGTTTTGCTGGCGGGATTCTTCTCTACCTACAGTCCTTCCCGCAGAGCAATTCTGAAGGCACCAATGAGCGAACGCGTAATGCTGTCGATACGTTATTGACTTATTGGAGACGACCTGCAGCATGGGATGGACTTGAATTTCACTGCTGGCGTAGTTGCCGTCACAATTTAAATAAGGCGTCCGTTTCATTGCAAGGTTTGTTCAGCATTTAGACTAACCTACGATACCGGTACGCGGAAGCGTTTCGCACGTCCAGCAGCGGCCTGCTCCTTGACCTTCCGTTTGAACCCGGACGCACGACGGGCTCTGCTCTCCCGACACTTCTCCAGCAGCGCTTGGCTGGATTCTGTGCGTTGGAACAGAAATGCCAGACCCGAAGACCTCAGGGCCGCACCCAGTCTTGCCAAGAACGGCAGGCGATGATCGCGATCGGATAGGAACGTCTGTACAGGACCATCAGACACGGCTGGTGCGTCAGGAGTGGCAACAGGCTGGGGACGTCGATCAGCTTCTTCGTCCTTGTCAGGTGTTGTGACTGAGTCAGAGAACAGAGCGTCGACTGGTTTGCGGCTTCGCTCTTCCAAGCTCCAGAGAGATGTCCAGGCCGAGGACAGGTCAACATGAGCCGACGCACCAGGAGCATCGTCATCCTTGTGACCGTCTTCCTGTCGCTCGGGGTCATACCGGACCACATTCGACCAATGATCCTCAGCGTTGTCCTGAGGGTGCACGTGACCGCCGAGGATCGATTCGTCCTTGAACATGCTGGCCAGAACAGATAGCTGCGATCGCTTGTCGGCAAGCATCTCCTGCTCGACCTCATCACCTTGATTGTTATCGCTAACGACCGGCAAATCGGAAGACGTGTGTGCTTCAGGCCACTGATGTCCTTCGCCATCACTACCATCAACGAGCCAGTCGCGAACGGGAGCCGCTTCGGCAGGAGTATCGGAATCGAATCGGGTTTTCGTTCCAGTGAATGTAGCCGACTTACAGCGCACGTTATTTGTTCTGCTAGCGTTTGCAAGGCGCCGTCGATGGTCACTAGCCGCCCGCGCAACCTCGTCATCACGCTCTTCACGTTTCGTCGTTCCCACACTGTTATCAGCAACGTCATTCGCCTTCCTGTCGACTTCACCTTCCAATGCAGAAATAACGTTGGCGTCAGACGCCATGCTGGCAGTGGACGGATCAGGGTTGGCAAACAGGAACGACGACGGCGCAAGGTCTGATTCCGTTCGTTGAACTTCCACCGAGGATGAACCCCATCTGAAGCCATTATTCGACAGATTTGGCGCTACGTCACCTTCAACCTGCTTATTGCGGGACAACAGTAACGAGCAAGGGTCACGGTTAGACTCAATGCACGCTCCTTCCATTGAGGGCGAACCCAATTTGAAACCAGACGCAGGAAGACCAGGTGTTGCGTCACGATCAGCATGTTGCTCACTGCGAGAGGCACGTTCGCGTTCCGTCCGTCGATCCCGTCCACCTTCACCTGACGACGATCCTCGTAGACCGTCAGTTGCATCAATAGAAACCGGTGGGCTCTGAGATGAAGCAGTATCACGTCGTGGAAACAATGTGTGATTGTCAAGGTGGCGCTTAACGACATGCACCGCACCGCAGTGACGAATACGAAAGGGTGCATCTCGATCAAGAAGCGGAGGAGAAGGCGGAATGGCAGTTTCGGTAGCATTGCCCGCATTATGCTGAAGAACATCAGATCTGGCAAGCTCGACTCGCATTTGTAGACCCCGGAACCGGCATCTATTGAACTTCGCGATTAGATTGGGCGCGGACTCCGCTGGGATCTCAACGAAAGCAAATGGGCGTCGGCCGTTGGCTTTCAGTGCTGGAATGGTTACGCTAACAGCGTTGAACTTCGAGGTCAGCCATTCGGATGACGTGTCGGGTGGCAGGCCCCCGACAAATAATCGGGCAGTAGTGGGCGTCATGGTCAATGTCTGGCAAGTCCGCCACGGAGTCCGCCACGGACCAGCCTGCTCACACCTATGGATGTTATCCTGTATAGCCTACGTGATACGTCTCGACAGTACGGCTGCCTACATAGGTATCTGCGTCTCGACAGCAAGACTGCCTAGGTAGGTATCTGCGTCTCGACAGCGAGACTATACCCAAACGTTTTTCAAGACTACTAGTACTTTGTTTGCAGCTGGCTGCCTGGCCGCACCTCATGGCCGCGCGTAAACAGTATATGGCGCGTTGCGATAGAATTGATGTCGCTGAACCAATCATGCATCGCCAACGGACAGCGATCAAGACGATGTCCCGTCTGCGTAAACGCATACCTGGCCAATCAACATAATTGCTGCGTTCTGCTACACACGAAGGCGTTGCTAGTTGAAGGAGTGCAGACGCGTACAATGACGTTTTCCTGGCGGGTACAGAGTTGAGCAATGCGGTCGAGCCCGGCGTTGTAAGTTCGGGTGCAGTCGCGATCGTAGTCGGTCGACGACGGGCACTTCGAGTTGCGTTTGCACCTCCGCCTCGGGCAGACCGCAACTGTAGAAGTTGTCATGGCCCGCCCAAGGTCGCATGCAATACCAACAGAAATGGTGACCTCACCGGCACTGCCCGCATGTGCAGGCACTCTTCATCTTTCTCGATTGGTACATGACGTCACTCCGGGCACAGCTTCGTCGATTGTCGAATCATGGCCTATGATTGTAGGTGCCGTCCTGCTTGGCGCTGGCGACCTCGTCGTACGTATAGTCAAAGTGTTCCAGGTCGCCCGCCCTCCACAGCTCGTCGCACGCATTGCACGACACCGTTTCGCATTGCGGACAGGAGACCATCGCAGGTCGGTTCTCAGCAGGCGGGGCTTCGAGCTCCGCTTGGTAGTCGCACGACGCGGCAGGGCAATGCGAGCGGCGTTCCATTGATCGCTGTAGCGTCGAGTTCTCGAGCAGTTTCCTAACAGACTCGTGCCTGGGCCCGGTGAGCATCTGCATCAGCTCTGTGTGCATGTACATACAGAACCCGCTAGAGCAGCGAATCGGATGTGCACTTGCCGTGATCTGGTTGATGGCAATATTCGTGTGTTCACACCGTCGACAGATTGGTTCATGGTTGCGGTCCTCGACTGCGGGCCGGCCACGAATGGTCTCCATGCAGATGATGCAATGGCGGCCCTCCAGTTCACCTCTCTCGTCATTGGAACTGTCATCCTGGTCGTCCGTTTGAAGTGCATCTGGGCCGCCTCGCTGCGTGGTTATCGTAACTATCAGTCCGACGTACAACGGGTCCCCGGCCAATGCTAAGACGTCGACATCGTCCCCGTTCAGATATTCCATCTGAAGGCACATCGCCAATGCCTGGTCGCGTTCAGCCGGTCGCTGCGCAGCGGGATACATACAGGTTCGCGTCAACAATCTACGTACGGACAGCGACCTCTACCAAGATTTCAACATCCTCTGGCGTCGGCATCCAACAATATGTTCCCTTGCAAGATATACTTCTGGCAACGCATTATACAAAGAGTCCAGCCATCCTCGCGGGAATGTGATCACAAGGCGCATTGCCAAATGGTTCTGTATCTGGTCGTGTGAAATGACCTGTGCCGTTGCATTCAATCGTCGAGGTCGGTTGGCAGGCCGTGTGGCACGTTGCACTCGAAGTAGTTGTCGTGATCCACCCAGGGCTGCCTGCAGGTCCAGCAGAAATGGTGTCCGCACCGGCACTGCATGTGCTCGCACCCGTCATCCTTCTCAATTCGGGTACCACACTGCGGGCAAGGCCTCGTCGACTGTCGAATCATGGCCTGGGTGCCGTCCTGCTTGGCCCTGGCGAACTCGTCGCACGTATAGCCAAAGTGTTCCAGGTCGCCCGCCTTCCACAGCTCGTGGCACGCCATGCACGACACCTTTTCGCATTGCGGACAGGAGATCATCGCAGGTCGGTTCTCAGCAGGCGGGGCTTCGAGCTCGCCTTGGTACTCGCAGGACGCCGCGGGGCAATGCCAGGGGTGTTCCATTGATCGCTGTAGCATCGAGTTCTCGAGCAGCTGGCTTACACCCGCGTGCCTGCGCCCGGTGAGCATCTGCATCAGCTCTTCGTGCGTGTACGTACAGCACCTGTTACAGCAGCGAATGGGATGTACACTCGACCTGATCTGGGTTTTGACATTCTTGCGTTCACACCGTCGACAAATCGGTTCATGGTTGCGGTCCTCGAACGCGGGCCTGCCACGAATGGGCTCTGTGCAGATGAGGCAATCGCGCCCCTCCAGTTCACCTCCTTCGTCATCGGAACTGTCATCCTCGTCATCCGTTTCAGGTGATGCTGCGCGGCCTGTCGCTGCCTCATTGTCAGTTTGATGCGCAGGCTGTCTTACAATTTGTCCATCGGCCACAGCTTCCTCGTCGTCGACGTCCAAAAGCTCTATTTGTAGACTCATTGCCAGTTCCTCATCGGCTTCAGTCATCGCCGGAGCTGGCGAACGATGATCTAGGAACCATTCATTGCCTAGTTCGGGGCGACCTCGTCGCTGATGTTCAATTGCGTCGTTGTTACCCAGCGCTGGACCATCCATCTGAAGACTCATCGCAATCGCCTCGTCGATTTCCATTTGATGAGCAGTCGCATGGATGTCGGGGAACCTTTCTCCGCCCACTTCGCGTGCTCCTTCTATCATGTGAGGTCCAGCTGGGTCGACATGAGCTGCCTGTTGATCTTCCATCGTAAGCGCCATCGCAATCGCTTCGTCGCTTTCAGTGTGATGGAGAGTTTCATGGAGACTCGGCCACCAATCGTCGCCATCGGGCGGACCTTGGCAGAGCGTTTGGGGTCTAAATGGGTCGACAGCGGCGGCGTCCCCGGCCCGTACCCTCGAATCAACAATATCCAGGTCCTCCATCATAAGCGACATCGCCAGCGCCTCATCGATATCGATTCGGTGCCCGAGGTGTTGCTGATGAGGCAATCGTCGTCGAAGGTTGGCAAGGGTGGGCGGCACTGTAGGACGACGTTCCACATGAGCACCCCCTGATGAACGATCGGCAGCCGGCGTAGGTCGGTGTGGGTCCGGCAATGGATGGTCTGGCACTGGCAAACCGAACAGCATCATGACCGCCCGCAACGATAGGCAAACGGCGACCAGTAGGAGTACGACCTGCAGATTCATCATGGCTGGGCGTCGAAATGGCAAAGGGCCTGGACGTCTCTCTCGTGGAGGAGGGTACCGGTACACTGGACTGATCCCGAACACCTGCGTAGTCCCTCTTGCAGCTCCAAACAGATTCGGGTCTGGAATCCTGGATCTGCCCGCGCGCAGCAAGTGCCGCGCATCCGCACTTTCTGGATGCCGTGCGGCGTGTTGCGGCGCGCACTCTCCGGATGCCGTGTGGCCTGTTGCGGCCCGCACTCTCCGGATGCCGTTGCGGCATGTTGCAGCGGGTGCACGAATTCTCCGGATGCCCTGCGGGGCATCCCTCGTTGGGCTCAGTACCCGGGTTTGTGGTGATCTGGGAGGTCGGCCATGGCGAGGCCTGATGCCGGTGGTGGCGCCGCCTCTATGTTACTGGATTGGCGAAAGTTTGACCGATGGTGGGCTGCGATTCCGGCAAGGCGGCACCGGCGTCAGCGCCGTGGTCGATGCTGCTGGTTGGTGTTAGGTGCTTGTCAGGCGGCTTGCAAGTAGGTCCGTACATACCGTTAACGTTCTCGGTGTCGCGTTCGACGCCTGGCTGACCAGACGACGCTCTTCGACTTACCGGCATTGGCGAATCTGCCGACGGGATTGGCGAGATGGTCGCTGGGTCCGGCACGTTGTTAGCGTTGCTGAAGACACGCGTCGACATCGGTACAATGAAACTTTGGTACCCTTCGCTTGACGGCAACGCGTTGATCGACGAGTGACACGGCATGTTTGATGATAGCACCACCAGAGTCGACTCTGGTAGCCTGGTCGCCGTCAGCGAGAGGGATCATCAGCGTCATTGCCGGAGTCACTGGCACGGCCAGGTTGCGGTGTCGAAACTGGAACCCCGATCGAGCATCGTCATCATCATGCCTTCGCTGGCCCCGGGGCCACAGCAGATGAGGTACCAGGGGGCATCATCAGGCACAGGTGCATTGATGATCTTAGACGCCTGGTCGGGTGCTGGAGACGACGGCGACGGAGAAAACACAGGTCATGACTGGGAGACGGCCGGATTGACGGTGGGCCGGGATGGGAGACGCCAACGACGGTGGAAGCGCACGGTTGCGACTGAAGGCACGGAGGTGAGGGAGCACTGAGCATCAGGAGACGCGATGGACGATGAAAATGCCATTGTTGAAACCATTGCCCCATCGGCCGCCATACACTGCTGATGGCGCCATCGTTGCATCACTACCGTCGACGTCTGCTGCATTAATGCCTGGAGGGTTCTCCAGGAAGGATGACGTTCCGTATCGAGTGGCGCTTGGTGCTGCAGGATTAGGACTGCATTGGGTGGAGAACGGGTCACCTTCGCCCGTATCGCTGATGGGAAATGTTGCCCTTTATTCTCCAAGATGGATACGGCGGGGATGGCAGGGGACGACCCAGGATCGCCTGCTCTGTCCCGGTCCCGATGCGTCGTCTTTAACTAATTAAGGTGATCGATGTTTGGCACGAGTACCGCGCACAATTGACGGTCTGCCTGCTCCTGTTGTCTAATAAACACAGCGCGGATATGCTATCATGGCTGTAAAACATTCTGATCATTCACTTCATTCGTGTGGTCAAAGGGTAGGTGATGACGTCCTTGGTTCAGTCGAGATCGGTCGCAGGCGGCGGGCCGTTCGGCATGTTGCATCTGTAGTAGTTGTCATGGCCCACCCAGGGCTGCATGCAGGTCCAGCAGAAATGGTGATTGCACAGCGTGCAATGCATGTGCTGGCACCCTTCATTCTTCTCAATCGGTGTGCGACATTGCGGGCATGGCTTGGTCGTCTGCTGAATAACCGCATGTGAGGAATCCTCTTTGGCGTCGGCAAACTCATCGCATCGCTTTCCAAAGTGTGTTGTGCCATCATCAGCTGTCCAGAGCTGACGGCACGACATGCACGAGATCGTTTGACATTGCGGGCAGCTCATCATCGAAGGTTCGTTCTCACCAGGTGCTTGTTCGAGATCACCCTGTAACTGGCATGTCGCAGAGGGGCAATGCCAGGGACGCGACATGCTACGTTGCAGCATTGCGTTGTCATACCGGTCCCTGAGGCTCCTATCCTGCCGCAGAGGAGCCATGCCAATTACGTCCTCGTACGCGTACGTACAACACCCGTTACAGCACCGAATCGGATCCGCGTTGGATCGGACCTGGGTAGCAACGTGCTCATCTTCGCACGCCCGGCAGACAGGCGGATGTTCGTCAGGGAAAACAGATCCGCCCCGGATGGGTTCGGTACAGACGACGCAATCGGGAACAGCAGGCTGGCGCGGGACTGGGAGATCGCTGTTGACGTCTCTGTCTGATTCCCCGTCCGTCCGTTGTTCAACAACCGGCAATGTGGCCTCCAGCGCCTCATTTTCCATCCGTTGTGGCCAGTCATGGTCGTGGTGCCCAGCATTCATACGTTCCAATGACTGCAGCGTAGCAGCCAGCGCCTCGTCCTCTTCGATTTGTCGCATGTTGGTTGCCACTCGCTCTGCTGCATGGGGACCGGCCTCCTGTTCTTCAAGGCTCTGCAATGCGGCCGCCAGCGCCGCGTCGTCGTCGATTTGTTGCCGGTCAGGGGTTTGTTGCGGAATCGTCGACGGGGCGGTGAATGGCGTCGTTCTAAGTTCAGGTTCCCAGGTTGGGGCAGCCCTGTGCCTCGCCTCGGCTTCACCAACCATTGGTTCCCTGCTCGGACGGAGTGCCCGTCCAACCGTGTCCACGAAGAATCCGAGCACCTGAGCTGCTAGTTGTTGAGGAATCTGCTCGGCAAGCTGGCCGCACCAGTTCTGGACTTCTTCGACGCGCCTCAGGATCTCTTGATCTACCGTCGTTTCGTTGTCTGCAAAGCGTCCGAACAATTGAGCAGCAGCGTCTGCTCCGACTTGATGCTGGACCTGCTGGAGGTAGGCTTGGACGTTCCTGTGTCGCATATGTGCTGCCGCTTCTGACCTTAGCCGCCGGAGCTCGCGCTCGTTGTCTGCGAAGTGCCTGTGTTGGTCGGCAAGCTGCGCTTCAGGTGGCACTCCCTCAAACCGTTGGCCGACACGTGGTCCAGTATCATTGATGGCCATGGTGGCCACCAGGAGCGTGGCAAGAACCAGGAAACGTATCATGGTAGGGAGCGATTGTCAAATGATGACCGAGAGCTTCCTGTGCCGCGGCGGACCGATTTGTGAGGCGGCCGTCCGGTCCATTGCGAGCTTTATTTTTAGCACTGACGCTGCAACGCATGTGGGCCGAGTGTTCGGTCAACTGCGCGAAGTTCGGTCAGGCCTCAGAGCCAGAACCGTGTAGGCGCGCGACCGCATTGGTCGAAGTGCGGCCGGTCGAAGTATGGCCAGGCCGTGCGTGCTCCAGCTGTGGACGCTGGCTCGCCGATCATGGTCCAGCGCAGGCGCAGATGGTCGTTTGGTTTTACATATACATGCCGGCGTATCAAACAACTTGCCGTTTTCAGCTGGTTGCACTGCTTCAGCGATCAGTGGTGCCCGACCCTCATGAGTCGGCGCGCTAGCCCCTGGTTGCAGTTGAAGAAATCGGTATGACCTTGCCAGGGACGCAGGCAGGTCCAGCAGAAATGGTGACGGCACTGCGCGCAGATCATGTGCTGACAGCCGCGGTTCTTCTCGATCGGCGCACGGCATTGCGGGCACGGCTGCGTCGATCGTTGAATGACGGCTAGCGAGGCGTCCTCCTTGCGGTTGGCGAACTCGTCGCAACGCAGCCCAAAGTGCTCGATATCGTTCGCACGCCATAACTCATGGCACGACATACACGAGATCGTTTGGCATTGAGGGCAGCTGATCATCAAAGGTTGGTTCTCACCTGCTGCGTGTTCGAGATCGCCTTGGAAGTTACAGGTCGATGCCGGGCAATGCCACGGGCGCGTCATCAGTCGCTGCAGCAACATGTTCTCATACATTTCCCGAAGACGCTGGTCTCGTTGCACGCACGCCATGCCCACCACTTCCTCGTACGTGTACGTACAGCATCCGTACGAGCACCGAACTAGACCCGCGTTCGACCTGATCTGGGTGGCCACATACTCGTCTTCGCACTGCCTGCAGACTGGCGGGTGTTCTTCCGGGAACGAAGAACCACCTCGAATCCGGTTTGTGCAGACGACACATTCCGGCAGTCCTTCGTCGTCCTCGGATTGATCCTGATGATCGGCAGGATGGCGTTCAGCTGCCTCACCGTCGATGGCATCGTCCAGCTCCTCGCTGTCCACAATTTCCAGCTCGTCCAACAGGATCGTCACCGCCAGTGCCTCGTCGTCTTCGATCTGCTGTCGAATCTCCCGGTCGGCTCGCACGTTGGACAGGGTGGGCAGCGCCGTACGATGTTCGACGTTCCCCAATGGTGGACGATCAAATGCAAGCCTGCGCCGACGCTCTCCGGCCGTTGCTTGGTTCCTCAGCTGGCGCAAACGACGGTCAAGCTCCTGGTTGGTTTCTCGTTGGGCGGCGACGTGCAGCAGGCGTCCTTGGCCGACACGTTGTCCGGTTATTTGGAGGTTGCGTCCAACTGGTTGACGATTCGCGGCGTTATGGTAATCGACGGGACGACGGGGGATGGTCTGCTGGCGTTGCTGGGTGACAGTGGTTGTCCCGTAATCCACAGGACGTCGTGGAACGCGGGAGGTTTGCTGCGGGTTCCCGTAGATGATGTTGTCCCTCACAGCAGGATCAACGCCACGCCAGTCCCAGGTTTCAGCAAGATCGACGGCGCGGTTACGCCGAGCCTGAGGAGGTGATCGGCGACCCGGCATGTTCACGCCGAAGAGCCTCATGGCCACGCTCAGCCCCATGACGTGCATGGCGAGCACCAGCAACATGACGAGACGATGCCGCATGATTTGCCAAGTAACGTCTATCGGTCTGCAAGTCAATCTTGTGGCCGTCTCCCTAATCCGCAAACCCAGCGGTTCGGTCGGACGTGCTGCCTTCCCTCGGCCCCCGAAGTTGTTCTGCAGCTCTGTCGACCACCAACTCAGCAACCACCTATTTTTAGCGAAGCTTCAAACAGGCAACCCTCAACAGCTCCCCCGGTTGCAGCCAAGTTCAACGTTGGAGTGTTCCTCATGATCCCGCTCTTTTCAAGGAATCATTTCGTGCAGGACAATGGCCATACGTATCCGCGGTGGAGCGCTTCTGCGCCCATTCATTTGTACATTATTCATTTCCTAGTTCATAGCGACAACCACGTTTGCGGGATCGTGTAGCACCAACGCAGTCAGGCATCGTGCGTGCTGAGCGCCAGTCTGGATCGACAAGAAGGCTATGGGTCCGGCGAACTCGCGATGCGTGCCACTGCGGTGGGCACCTTCTGTCGACAGATGCAACCTGGACGGCCGCGTTTGGCGGGAAACATTTTGCGACGGACACCTCAAGGCTGGGCAAGCGGTCTCGATGGATCGAGACGAGCAAGCTGTCCAGGGCGATCGCAGCGATGGTGACGCGTTTTCTGCCGAGGGGCGACGTACTGCGGACAGTACAGAAGGGGCCATGGGCGAGGCACCGCTGTCGCAAGGCCCCGATGATGGGGTCGAGCGGCCGGCGCCGCAGCCCTGCATCCGGATGATAATTGAGCAACTCGATATGCATAATTTCAAGTCGTATGCGGGCATGCGCACGATCGGACCGTTTCACAAGCGGTTCTCTTCGATTGTCGGCCCGAACGGAAGTAAGCTTCCTCGGGCGTCGTCCTGCGCGTTCCTGACGCATTGCAGGTGGGAAAAGTAACGTCATTGATGCACTGTTGTTCGTCTTCGGCAAACGCGCGTCCCAAATTCGATTGAAGAAGGTGTCTGAATTGATTCACAATTCGGAACATCATCGCAATTTGGACAGCGCAACGGTTTCGGTCCACTTCGCTGACATTGTCGATGACCCGAACAGTCGTGATGATTACACGATTGTGGAAGGTGACGGGAGTTACAATCGTTTTCAAAGACTCTCGTTGAGTTGTTCCTCAGGATCACGACTCGTTATCAGCCGAACAGCGTTCAGGAACAATTCGTCCAAGTACTCGGTTAACGGCCAGCCGAGCACGTTTACTGATGTCACGAAACTGCTGATGGCGAAAGGTATCGACCTGGACCATAATCGGTTTTTGATTCTGCAAGGCGAAGTAATCAGATGAATGGCACAGTTCAGCGCTCATCACTAATGGATTGTCTCAGGTCGAACAGATTGCCATGATGAAGCCGAAAGGGGGTGCTCCAGGCGACTCGGGAATTTTGGAATACTTGGAAGACATCATTGGATCCCACAAGTACGTGGAGCAGATTGAGCAGGCTACGGCCAATGTGGAACTGTGCAACCAAGAACGCCAGAGCAAGGCTAATCGTTTGAAGATGTCGGAGAGCGAGCGAACTGGTCTTCAGGTAGGTAAAACGTCAGTTGGCATGGGTTTCTGTCGCACTCAGGCATCCTGAACAGAGTGCAAGAGACGAAGCTGTAGCATACCTTCGCGAAGAGTACGAAATGCTCTGCATGAAAGCCAAGCTTTACCTCGTGTACACGAACCACGCGAAAGACAATGTTGAAACGGTTAAAGCGAATATGGTGGGACTATGTATTATTGTCAATCTAGTTGGGTGCATGTGGCTTAACAATCAAGTAGGAAGTTTTGGAGAAGAAATTGGCTGATGAGGTTGCGTCGCATGAACAAATGGAGAAGGTACGTTGCTGCACAGCTGTTTGGCATTGACATTAAAGAGTACTGGAGTAGGATTTCAAAGAATGTTCGGTACGGCTCGAGGCTGCACAAGCTGAGTGCGAAGCATTCGAAGCTGAACTTTCCGAATGTGCGTCGAAATTCGAACACTTGGACCGGCGTGATGTTCAGCTGCGCGAGGCCGCAAAACATACAATGTCGAAGCTCAAGAAACTAAAAGCCAAGCTCAAGCAGGAGCAGAATGCTATTTCAAAGTGTCAACAGGTTTGGCAAGCTGTTCCGTGCTCGGCACTCAGTCTCACATTTCATCCAGGACATTGAGACGTTCAACGACGAATTGCCAGAACTGTCGAAACTGGTTGACGAAAAGCAGGCCGAACTGGCAGATGCGGAAGCAGTACGGAAAGACCTATTCGAGCAGGTTCGATCGAAAACAGGACAACTGAGAGAGCAGCTAGAAGCGAAACAGAAGCTGCTTATTCCCCTGCGCCAAGAGGTAGATGTGTAGTATGAACGCTATCAGATACGATGTGTGACATTTGTTGATGAAGGTCAATCATGCGGAACAGCATGTGGCCGGGCTGGAGTCAGAACTCCAGTTCCACGCGTCGAAATGTGAAGACGCGAAAGCCGCTGTTGCTGACGCGCATGCTAGCGTTGCTGATACGACGAAGCAATTGAGCGAAAAACGGGACGCGATCAAGGTCTGTGATGGCTTTGTCGTGCATTCCCCCCCATCACTGAGTTATTCGTTAGACGCTTGCGAAGTCGATCGGTATCAATTCAACCCGAGAGCGGTCAGTGCTCGAAGCAATCGCCGAAACCGATGAGGCTATTGTCAAGTTGGAAACGTCGCTAAATCAAATGCGCGCCGAATATGAACAGGTCAGGAGATACAGTTCGAGGGTGCATTAAGTTTTGAAAGTTCCCGCACTGCAGGGCAGAGCCAAACTTGAACAGCACCGAAACCGTGGATCGGTGCTGACAGCGCTGATGGAGGCTAAAGCACGCGGACACCTTCCTGGAATATTTGTACGGGTGGCTTCTGTTCGGCCCAGTGTCGATGTTCTGACAGTATGCGATTAGGGTCGCCTCGGCGATTTAGGATCTATCGATTCTCGCTACGACGTTGCAGTATCGACGGCATGCCCGGCTCTGGACAACATCGTCGTGGATACTGTTGAAACTGCACAAAGATCTGCAGACCTCCTTCGGTCTGTGCGATGTGCGCCTAAGTTCTGCGTGCGAATTTTATAATTGTGCCTAGGAAAACGAGGGCTGGCAGTACGACATTCATAATCCTGGAAAAGATACAACATGTTGATGAGCAGATGAGCCGTCCATTCCAGTCTCCAGAGAACGTTCCACGGTTCGTCGTCGGTTCTTTCGATCGCTGCGATGCCTGGTGATAATATTCCGTAGACTGTTTGATCTTGTTAATCCGATCGAATCAATTTTCCGTCCTGCCTTCTACTTCGCACTTCGCGATACAGTCGTTGCTAACGATTTGGATCAAGCCACACGGTATGCAGTCTGGCTGCTGTCAAGGTCTGTCGTCGCGTTCTGCATTTTCTGATACCAGTCTGTCTTAGGATCTCTTCTTCCGGATCCCGCCGGTTCCGCGTTGTTACATACAGTGGGGAGCTCGTTGATCCTTCCGGGACGATGACCGGGGGTGGTCGCGCTTCTCGTGGGGCGATGGGATCTGGCGTTGCCGTCAATGGCGACATGCCCGTCTCGGCGGAACGTCTCGAAGAGCTCTCGAGTGCCATTGCACGAACATCCGTCGAAATGAAGGAGCTGCATCAAAAGCGGCGTACTCTTCGACTCGAGCATGATGCTTTACAGGACGAGCTGCGCACGGTGCGCTCCCAAAAGGACCATGCAGAAGCAGCCAGGAACGGACTTGAGCAGGTAACCATTCGCTTCTTCCTATTGCTGCAATACGGAGCATAACGCTATCATGTAGCTCCTGACTGATATCCGATCCCGCCTGGCCGATCTCGACCATGCGACTGAACAAGCCGCCACTGAATCCGCGTTGGCCGAGAAGTCTTTACGGCCCCAGATCCAGTCTGGAGACAAAACTGTCAATGCTGCTCGTAAAAAGGCTTCGTCCCTGGAAGCGGAAGTTGCTGGTCTTGAACAGAAGATCCTTGATGCTGGCGGCCTACAGCTTCAAGAACAGGTCAAGATCGTTCAGGCACTCAAAGATGAGATCGAGTCAACACGCAGGAAGATCACTCATGCTGAGGTTAACATCGACGGTGCCCACAAACGAATTGCCGCTGCCGAAAAGTCAATCGTGACTACCGAAACGAATATCACGAAGGTTAGGCGTACTGGGTCCGGCATCTCTGTTCACTGATTAATATGCAAATGTATGTAACAGACGGAACAAGAGCTGGAGGAATCGGCTAAACAACTGAACGAGATCGAAGAGCTTGCTGCACAAGTAATTGCTTGCAGAGAGGAAATTTCAGCTACGACGGAGAAGAAACGAGGAGAATTCCAGCAAGTTGAAGCCCAACACAAGCGCATATCCAAAGCATTCGAAGCTGCTAGAGCGACTGAGGTTGAAGTGAAGATGCAAATCGACGACTGCCAGCGACTTCAAGAATCGAATTTGGCCAAGGTCCGTCGGCGTATCGGCCCTGAGGCCCTGTCGTGACTATTGCTTGCAGGCAGCGCACTGGCAAAAGAAATTGGACGAAGTCATGACACTTATTCGGCAAAGCGAAGGCGCCAAACATTTCGCCGTTCCAGCGGAATCCCAACCTGGCGAGGAATCCCACACTGACGATATGGAGGTTGAAGACCACGCTGAGGCTCGCCAAGCTTCGATGACATTTAAACTTCCGGATGCGGTCGGTTCACTGGACAAGGACGGCTTAGAGTTCGTTTGTTGTTCCGACCAGTACGGATGCCTGTTATTAACCATTTTCCACAGACATCGACTGAAGGATCAAGAAGAGAAACTGTCGTCGATGAAACCCAACATGAGCTCGATAGAGGAGTATGCAATAGCCGACGGGAACTACAAGGTAGGGATACTGTTGTGTACGATGGTTGGGCATCGTTGTTCCTTGACTCTGCTACTGATAGGCGCACCTGGTCGAACTAGAAGCGGCGACTGCAACGCGCGACGACGCTCGCGCTCATTGTGATGCCCTTCGCAACGCTCGCTTCGACGACTTCATGGCAGGCTTCCGTGTCATAACCATGAAGCTCAAGGAAATGTACCAAATGCTGACCTTAGGTTGTCGTTTGTCCCTTTAGCAAAAGGCTCGATCTAACTGGTCAACAGGAGGAGACGCGGAGCTGGAGCTCGTCGATAGCCTTGATCCGTTCTCAGAGGGCATCGTTTTCTCTGTCAGGCCGCCAAAGAAGAGCTGGAAAAACATATCCAATCTCAGTGGCGGCGAGAAAACTCTCAGTTCGCTAGCTCTTGTTTTCGCTCTTCACTACTACAAGCCAACCCCGTCTACTCTCTGTGCGTTTCGTCCCAGCCGCCCTCCTCTGATAGTGGGTGTTCTTCAGGTTGTACGTAATGGACGAAATTGATGCGGCATTGGACTTCAAGAACGTGTCGATCGTTGCTAACTACATCAAGGACCGGACTCGTGACGCTCAGTTCATCATCATTTCCCTGCGGAGCAATATGTTCGAGCTCGCGGACCGCCTCGTTGGCATCTACAAGACCGACAACTGCTCCAAGAGCATCACTATCGTAGGGCGGCACCAGTCCCTTGGCCGGATAACCCTGATGTGTGCCGATCTTTGCAGAACCCTAAGAAATTTGCCGACGTCGGCGTTGCTGTATAAACATGATGTTAATAGCGACGCTTACATGTGGCCACGTGGGAAGACTCTGCTATGTGGTTCACCATCTCGTGACAGGAGCCGAAACACGGCCAAGTGAATACCTTGCAGCGCAGTCCGGAACGGATGGGAACGCTGTTGTCGCGCCTCGTGTTCTTCAGCGGCGCCGTCGCCTACCCGTCATACGCGACGATATCGTCGCTGTCTGCGCCCAGATCCGGCGACGATGGGGCAGGTCTGCGACCTTGGCTGCTGTACTGGGTAGGAGAACGTGAACGCGTGACGGTCCACGCTGACTGAGCGATCAGGTCGTGTTCGCCTGGGTCCGGTTAGCTGATAGGCTGTTGAGCCCTATCCTATCAATGTAATGGCTGCGTGGGGATGTCTGCTCGTGGGGCATTGTGCTGATTTGTTGCATAGGTTGCCACTATACTGGACCGCGAAGACGAGCTTGTACATATGGCTCAGCATACCGGATGCCAGAGGTGCTGCGTTCGTTTTCGACACGCTGATGAAGCCCACGTTTCTGGCCTATCGTCCTCGTATCGAGAGACACCTTCAGCCACTCCAGCAGATCCGCGATCTTCGCGGCGAAGACCTATCCCGGGTCCTCTCGGCCTACGCCGTTCTTCTTTCAAAACTGGCGGCCCAGCGCCTCATCCTGCTATCCGACGTACTGCGATCACATTTGCGCGCCACAAAGCAATCCTCGAGTGGCAAGCTGCCCCCGTCCTAGTCCATATCCGCGGATCATCGGTAGCGTCGATACAATGCCATTTGGTGACTTTGCGACATGTGTTTCCATTTATCAGTTGCTCCACGGCGATTGTGCACAACGAGGCGCCCGCGACAAGTCGCTGAGGACGCCCCGGGAATGGGGAATGCCGACGGCTGGCTGGTTGGACGGCGGAAGGGCGCACGCCGCACAGGGCAGGCGGCAGCTGTGCCAGACGAAAACTCCGTGGGGCGATCATGACGTCGCTGGAGGACTTCGACGAGACCGACCGCCTGCAGTACCTGTCGCTGGTCAGCAAGGTCTGCCGGGAACTGGACAACCACCTGTCGATCAACGATCGCGATGTCGCCGAGTTCCTGATCCACACCGCCATGCAGCAGTCGACGCCGGCCCGGTTCGGGCGCGCGCTCGCCGCCATGGACCTCGTCGTCGACGACGCGTTCGTCGACAGCCTGTATACGGTCATCACCAAAATGATGCCGAAGACGAAATCCCAGAAGCACGACCTACAGGCTGCGTTAACGACACGGGAGCCCACTGCCAGCAATGCCGCGTTTCCTGGGCTCTCCATGCCGGATTCTGCCCCGGTCGAAATCGAACAGGCCGACGTCACGCTCCAGCCTCCTCAGTTTCCACCGCAACGTCGTTCCCGATCTCCAGTCCGTCGACGGTCTCGATCTCCTGTACAATCGCGGAGATCGGGACGGTCTCGATCGAGATCCCCTCGCGGGCGCCACTCGTATCGAGAGCGTTCCCGGAGCCCCGCTCATCGTGCCTGTCGACCGCTCAAGCTCTATGCGATCTATCGAGGTCGGGTCAGCAAGATCATGGAGTTCGGCGCGTTCATCACGCTGGAGGATCTGGCTGAGAAACGCGACGGGCTTGTACATGTTTCCCAGATCCTGTCCGGACAACGCGTCGGTAACGTCCACGACGTCCTGCGGCGCGACCAACGCGTCTGGGTCAAGGTCATCTCCGTAATCGGCAACAACAAGATCAGCCTGAGCATGAAGGATGTCGACCAACGCACAGGCGAGGACCTGAACCCGGATCGACAGAACGGCGTCGATCGGGAACCGGTTCGACGACGCGCGAAAGACGGTCCTGCGATCGGGAGCCGGTCTGACGCGAACATGGGTCGTGCGCCGAAACGACTGACATCGCCTGAACGATGGGAAATGCAGCAGCTGGCGAACGCCGGCGTCTTGGACATCACCGAACACCCGCATTACGATGAGGAAACCGGCGCTGTTGCCGATGTGGAAGAGAACGTCGAGGACGTGGACATCGAGTTGAACGAGGACGAACCTGCGTTCCTGCGAGGGCAAACGAGTGCAAGCGTGAACCTGTCACCTGTTCGAGTTGTGAAGAACCCGGATGGATCGTTGCAACGAGCGGCGCTGACGGCGACCTCTCTGGCGAAGGAGCGTCGCGAGCTTCGAGATCAGAAGCGGGACGAGGCGGAACCGGCACCGTCCGATTTCCATCGCGACTGGGAGGACCCAATGGCGGCAACACGTCGCCTTGCGCAGGAGGTTCGTGGGATGACCTCTCAGGCCGAAACCGAATCCATGCCCGAGTGGAGGCGCTCCACAACCACGAACGTTGCCTTCGGCAAGGTGACTGATAAGAGCCTGAAGGAGCAGCGGATGGGGTTGCCGATCTACAGGCTTCGCGAGCAACTGCTGCAAGCGGTTGGCGAGAACCAGCTGCTTGTTGTCATTGGGGAAACCGGATCCGGCAAGACGACGCAGATGACTCAGTACCTTGCCGAGGCGGGGTACGCCAGCCGAGGCAGGATTGGGTGTACGCAGCCGAGGCGTGTCGCCGCGATGTCCGTTGCTAAGCGTGTCGCTGAGGAAGTGGGGTGCCAGTTGGGCCAAGAGGTAGGAATTGGGACTGGCGTTTCGCCCGACTGTCAGGTTTGCTGAAACGGCGTTGGCAGGTTGGATATTGTATTCGTTTCGAGGATTGCACTAGCAAGGATACGCTGATCAAGTACATGACGGACGGTATGCTGCTTCGAGAGTGCCTCATCGATCCGGACCTGAAGTCGTACAGCGTCATCATTCTGGATGAGGCCCACGAGCGTACCATCCATACTGATGTCCTGTTCGGTCTGCTGAAGCAGTGCTGCAAGCGTCGACCCGATCTGAAGCTGATCATTACGTCTGCGACGCTGGATGCCGAGAAGTTCTCCGGGTACTTCAACGACTGCCCTATCTTCACGATCCCTGGGCGTCTGTTCCCGGTCACCATCATGTATGCCAACGAACCCGAGGAAGATTACCTGGAGGCGTCCCTCATCACGGTCATGCAGATTCACCTGAGCGAACCCGAAGGTTGGCGATCATTGATGCTACGAGACGGTTGGCGTTGGGTCTGATCGAACCGTCGCAGGTGACATTCTGCTGTTCTTGACCGGTAAAGAGGAGATCGACACGGCCTGTCAAATCCTGAGCGAACGCATGCAGAAGCTGGGGCATGGAGCGCCGCCGCTGATAGTCCTGCCCGTGTACAGTGCGCTGCCTTCTGAGATGCAGACCCGAATCTTCGAGCCCGCCCCTCCTGGCTGCCGGAAATGTGTCGTCGCGACCAACATTGCCGAGGCGTCGCTGACGATTGACGGGATTTACTATGTCGTTGACCCGGGGTTCGTCAAGGTTAAGGTGTACAACGCCAAGATGGGAATGGACTCGCTGGTGGTGACTCCGATATCGCAAGCATCAGCCAACCAGCGCGCCGGTCGTGCAGGACGAACTGGGCCCGGGAAGGCATTCCGACTGTACACCGAGCAGGCGTACCGTAACGAAATGCTTCCGACGTCGGTTCCTGAAATCCAACGGACCAACCTGGGCAATACCGTGCTGATGCTGAAGGCGCTGGGCATCAACAATCTGCTGGGGTTCGACTTCATGGATCCGCCGCCCGTCCAGGCAATGGTGGCAGCAATGGAGAACCTGTACGCGCTGGGTGCTCTTGATGACGAGGGCATGCTGACTCGCCTGGGTCGTAAAATGGCCGAGTTCCCGCTTGAACCGCCCCTGTCCAAGATGCTGATCGCGTCTGCCGACTTTGGGTGCAGTGACGACGTCCTGACGATTGTCGCCATGCTCAGTGTGGAGAACATATTCTTCCGGCCGAAGGAGAAGCAGAACCTCGCCGACCAGAAACGATCGAAGTTCTTCCAACCCGAGGGCGACCACCTGACACTGCTCGAAGTCTACGCGGGGTGGAAACGAAGCCGCTTCTCGGTCATGTGGTGCAAGGACAACTTCATTCAGGCGCGGTCAATGCAACGCGCGCAGGACGTTCGTAAGCAGCTGGTGACGATCATGGATCGGTACAAGATCGACATCGTGTCGTGTGGGCGCAACTACAACCAGATCCGGCGAGCCGTCACCAGTGGCTTCTTCATGAACGCGGCGAAGAAGGACCCTACGGAAGGGTACAAGACGCTGGTCGAAGGCCAGCCCGTGTTCATCCATCCGTCCAGCTCGCTGTTCAACCGACAGCCCGAGTACTGCATCTACCACAACCTGGTGATGACCACGAAGGAGTACATGCGCGAGGTCCTCGCCATCGAAGCGAAATGGCTGCCGGAACTGGCCCCCCGGTTCTACCGGACGGCCGACCCGACGAAACTCAGCAAGCGCAAGAAACGCGAGAAGCTCGAGCCACTGTTCGACCGGTACGCGGTCGACCAGAACGCCTGGAGGCTTAGCAAGCGGCGAGGCTGACGACCTGGCCGTATAGTAAACAACGTATTGTATGCCACCTGACCGCTGCGGGACGTGGAGAACGGGCTGGGGCGTGGGCCTGCCCGTTGTGCTGGAAGCAGACCCTCGTCGAAGCGACGCGCGCGCGCAGTCCGTCTGATGGGAATGGATACGGACGGGCGCATCGTGGATCGCGACCTGGAGATGATTCTGGACGAGGTCGCCGGGGACGACGACGACGACGACGACGACGCGGACCTGGCACCGGTCAACGACCCTGCCGCCTGTCGGGAAAGCGCGCTGGCCGCGTTCCGTCGCGATGTACGACCGCGTCGCTGTCGGGTCGACGGTGGTACTGATGGTGATGGGGGCAGCACGCCGGGTCCGATGTCGCTGCCGATAGTTTCCAAGGGCTGGCCAGACTGCCACCGGTCGACGGTATCACCGGTGCAGAGACGGCGACGTGTCTGGCCGCCCACCCGCATTACGTTGTCGTCGGGACGAGCGCCGGCAAGACCGTCCTGGTCTCGCTTCGCCCGTCGTCATCGTCGAACCGAACGTTGATGAACGAACGGACAAGTACGCCGATCCTCGCGTCCCTCTGCACGCCTCACCGTATGACAGGAATGCACAGAAGTCGGCAAGTACGGGGCCGTAACCGCGGTCGACATATCCCCAGCGGCGACGTTCGTCGCCAGCGGGTACCAGTCCGGCTGCGTCGTCATGTACGTGTGGACGCCCTTGCCCGGCGTTCGTCGCATCGTTCGCTGAATCTGTTCCAGATGGGACCTGCAGGCCACGTCAGCACTGAAGTGCATGACGGGCCTGCACGCGTCGCCGGTTACCGCCCTGCGGTTCAGCGACCTGTCCCGCCCCACCGTGCTCTCGGTTGATGGGCAGGTACGTTCGGCGGCACCGCCCAATCTACTCGGGACGAGTGACACCCGCGATAGGGTCTCGTACTGGACGTGTCGCTCCAAAAGTACCTGATCGGATGGACCGTCAACCACGTCGTTGTTCGGCGGCCAAAGGCGTTGCCAGGCGACGAGGGGCCCGTCAATGCTGTCGCTGTGTTACGTGGCCAACCGGATACTCCAACGCTGTGTGCTCTGGTCTGCGAAGCCAAGGTCACCGTGACGAAGCTAACGACATCGAAGCCTGCTAGGGTTGGCAGCATCGCTCTGCACCCTGTTGGCGCCCAGGCACTCGTTGCTTGGACGGTGTGCCAGGGTCGTCCACTGCTATGCGTTGCCCAGGGCGGTGCGATCCGCCAGTTCGAGGTTGACCCTGGCGGCGCGCTTGTCGAGAAACCGGTCGCCATGGCGACAGGGGCCGACGCCCAGTTCCTCGCCTTCGTCAACTCGACGATGCTGATCGCCGTGACGAATCTGGAGATGGTTGTGTTCAATGTCGTCGCCGGGGCGCTGCTGCAGTCGATCGATATCTCCGTCCTTGCTCAAAGTGGGGCATCGTAAGACGGCCGATTGTTCCTGCACCGCATCTGTTTGACGTTTAGCGTCTCAGGTTGACCTTCGCCTGTGCCGTCAACGCCTATGCCCTGGTTATGGATGCTGACGGCGCGCTGTATCAAGTATCGCTTGTCAAGCGGATGCACCGGATCCAGCGCTTGCGACGGGACGGCCAGTGGCTCGCAGCCATGGCACTGGCCATCGACGTCCACAAGGACGGGGACGACACCTCCCCGTCCTCGCGCTCGAAGCTGGCCCAACTCGCAGTCGATTACCTTGACGCTGTCCCCAACGACGAGTTCGGTCGGGCTGGAGCGCTTGAAAACGTTTTCGACTTCTGCGCTGCCATCGAGGACAACGAGACCATGTTCACTACCGTCTATGCCAGGCAGGAGATGTCTCCTGGCACCTATTTCGACGCGCTTGTCAACTGCGTCCAGCGGGGCGTGATCAACGACATTCCCGACCGTGTGATCGATTCCTTAATCGCGGACGCCAGAGCGAGAAACACCTTGGATGCAGTAGAGCAAGCCCTTGCTCGTCTTCGTCCGACAACGTCTGTTCGACGTGTGCTGGTCAAGAACTGCCTATGGAAAGCCCTGCTCGCCATGGCATCTCGAGCGGGATGGCCCATATCTGTCCCCGTCGGGGAGCTTCTTGACGCCGTCCCGAGTGGCGACGCTGCCGAATCCCTGGCCGTGAGGTTCCTGACGGAACCGACGGCCGATTCCGCCGTTATCCACCAGCGTATCGCGTACCTGTTCGCCGATGACGCCCGCCACCTTCGCCGCCTCATGCAACCTGGCAAATCGACTGCACTGATCACCGCCTTCCTTGGCGAGGCGTTGGCGCATCCTCGCATCTGGTCCCTGTCTGTTTCCCCACTGACGCCTCGACTACCCAAACGCCAATCGTCGTTCGCCATCAGGAGCATCCTGGGTGGCAATGCCGGCAGCCGAACCAGCAGCGCTGGGTCGTCGCCCAGCCCGCCTGCGTTGCAGCGGCAGAGAAGGGTCACTGCCGCCGAGGCCGTCGACGTCCTTCTCTCAATGATGGTACGGGGTGGTCGCTCGTCGCCGCGCCGAACGTGTCGTTGACCTTGGCGTGCGTTAGGTGAATTCCCGGGACCTGGAGCGCGCCTCGTCTGGCCTCGAGATTGTCACCCCGCTGTCGCCGTACTGTCGAGCCGACCTGTCGTCCCTGTGCCGCCTGGGACTGTCGCAGGGTCTGATCTCGGGCGCGATCGTGGTACCCGCTGCTGTGCTTCGCACGGTCATCTCGTACGTGCTCGACGATGCCATCGATGACCACGACGCTGAGCGGATGGCCTGCTCGCTGATCGAACGGTTCCCGCCCGACGCGCCAACGGCGTCGTTGCTGCTTCTGTCTGCGATATCGTCGCGTTTGCGCAAGCTGAGCATCGCGTTGCACGACCTGACTGGGGACGTCGTTGGCTGTGTGGACACTTACCTGCTCGACGGCGCCACCGAGGACCGCATCGGCGTCTTCGAGTACCTCGACAGGCGGCTTCGCGACGATCCCGCCGCCATCCAAAGGCATCGCGAGGCGATTCTGTCGCGTATCGTGTCGCTCGCTGGCGTCAGCGGGGCTCGCACGTCGGCCCTGGTTGGTGAATTCTACGCGTCCGACCATGTCGCCGTCATTAAGGAACTCGCATGCGTCCCGGAAGCGCAGCTCGACTACCTGCGAGGCGTCCTTGGAGGGTCATCCTCTGCCGACATGCTCGCCTCTGTTCACGAGTTGTACATCGCCCTGCTGGCCGAGCGTGAACCGTCGAACGTCCTGCCGTACGTGGAAGCATTGCTGTCCTTTCATCATCCGTCCTTATTCGGCTCCCCACAGATACATCCGCTCGCACCACCAGTACTCGATGGATGCCGTGCTCGGCGTCTGCCAACGATTCCAGGTGGTTGACGCCACTTCGTTCCTGCTGGAGCGCACCGGGGATGTCGATGCGGCACTGAGCCTGATCGTGTCCACGCTGGAACCGTTGTTCGCCCGGTTGCGGGCCGACATCGCATCGGCTGGCATGGTGGCACCGCAGGCTGTCGGCGGTCGCAGGTCGTTCTCTGCCCTCGGCCAGCTCGCCGTCCTGGATGAAATCTACGCGGTCATCGATGCGGCCACAGCGCTGTGCCAGCGGCATGCCGATGCGCCCGACAATGACCGCAGGTGGATGTCGCTCCTGGACAAGTTCCTCCGCATGCAGAAAGCGGAAGGGCGTCGCCGCGAGGTTATCGACGACGCGCTGGTCCGATGCATCCAGCGAGTACTGTCGGCGATGCGAGGGTCAGCGATTCCACCGACCGGGTTGTAGGTGTTTCCACATCTGACCGTGTGTGTGCCGGTGTAGGTACGTCCCTCTGGAAACCATCCTGCTGCGGATCACGTCGGAGCACGGCGACGCGACGTACGGCGAGTTCCGGGATACGATCCTGGCCCTGCTCGAGACGCTGGCGTACGAGCACAACATGCTCCGTTTATGCAATGCCATGTTCGTCGACGACGCGCACGACGCGTCCGTTCGCGTGTGCCAGGACATGGCCCGGCCGATCGTGACCTCATTGCTGCCGGCGACGTCGTGCAGCCAGTGTGGATCGCCCCTGTCGGGAGCCAGCGCCCTGTTCTACATGTGCGGGCACGTCGCACACGAGGCCTGCGCCGCCCGTAACGATTCGCTGGCTGCATGCCACCTGTGCTTCAGGCCAACGGATACCATCGCCGCCTGCAAGCAGCAGCAGCAGCAACGTGGCCGTCGTCGGCACTCGCATCATGCGGCAGGATCATCCATCCAGCTCCCGTAATACAATAGCCGAGATTCCCAGCCACCCGCCGACCCTACCGGCGTACTTGCTCGGTGTAGGGCCCAGCTAGTCAAGAAGACCTCCCCGGTCCCGCGGGAGGCAACGACAGCGGCCGGACCGCCGAACGCACAGCATCCAGTGTGAGTTCGTGAGCGACGGCCTTCCAAGGTTCCAACCCTGACGCGCCCCGGCTGCTTGCAGGCACAGTGGGCGGCCAGAGCGATCGGTCGAGCCGTTGGACACGTCGTCGGCGACGGGGATAGCGCGCGACCATGAGCGACGACCAGCTGGCGAAGAAGTATGCGGAGCTGGAGCACCTGAAGCAGGAGGCGAACGCGCTGAAGGAGGCCATGATGCCGGAGCAGGCCGCCGCCAAGATCGTGTCGTTCATCCAACAAAAGACGGACCCGTTCCTCGAGCACGACAACGACTGGGTCCACGACCGGAACGCGGGATGCGCGTGCGCCATCATGTGATGATGGTCTGACAACCCTTGGTACGCCCCTCGCACATTCGCAGACTCTACCCAATCGTATGTATAAACGGACGGCGCCCTGGCGAGTTCCTCGGCTGCGTTTCGGTTGTTGTGCCGCCCTGCAACCGTCCCCGCTGCTACCGGGCAGGCGGCGCCCGTCTACCTACCTAGCGATGCCTACCGGGTGTCTGCGGGTCCACTTCCGTCAAGCGTGCGGCCGTTCGCCAAAGTTCGGCACTGACCAATCTCGAAATTAATCGCGGCACACACGCACACACAGTGCAATGGGAGCTTGTTCCAGCAACCAGCTGTCCACCGGTACGGGGCACAGGCAGCGCATTGGGATCTACTTGTCGTTCGGGTATGCAGGTAAGCTGGAGGCGGCCATCCAGCGCGGCGCCCCGATCCCGGACGACCTGGACGGCGTCCCGGTCTTGTTCTGGTGCCTGCAGAAACCCATCGAGGGCATGCACGGCGCAAACCAGCACGCCAGGTGCGTCCGCCTGCTGATCGATGCCGGGGCCGATCCGAACGCCATCCATCCCGAGTCGCGCGAGTCCCTTCTCCTGGCCAGCATCCGCTTCGGCGACACGCAGATCGTCGCGGCCGTCATCGACGGCGGCGCCGATGTCAACGCCGTGTCCGGTGCCGCGAACACATCGCCGCTAGCCCTGGCCGACAGCCTGGGCCGGGCCGACATCGCCGCCCTGCTGATCGACGCCGGCGCATCACCTACCCCGGACGCGACCCCAGTCCTGCATGAGGTGCACGCGGGCATAAAGCAGCGCGCGCGGGCGCGGGGCCCCTGTTCCATTCGAATGGTCGAATCGCGAAAAACGCGCCGGCAAAACATGCGATAAACTCAGGGGGAACTCCGGCTCCCATTTCGTTGTTTTTTTTTCGTTTTGGCTCGAGGAGCGAAACCCCGGGCGCGTTCCAATTTGGGGAGGGGACGGCGATGTCGTTCCGCCGGATCTGACGTTCGCCGCACACACACACACACGCACACACTGGTCTCGCATGGCGGATACGAGCTCGGTGATGTCCGACAGCTCGGACGAGGCCGTCACGAGCATGTCGTCGCCGTGCGTGGCCCGGGCGGCGCAGTCGTCGTCGCTGTCGTCGTCGAGCGACCCGGTCGTGCTGGTCGCGGCCCGCCCCGAGCACCTGCAGGTCGGCCGGACGGTCTACGTCCGCGACCAGCGCGCCGTCATCGTCGAGATGGACTTCCCGAACGTGTTCTGGTGTTTCGACGGCGGCGAACGCGTCAAGCACCGCAACTATGAGATCGACCGCGACCTGTTCCAGGTCGTCCAGGGCACGGAGGTCGTCAAGGACCCGGCCGTATCGCGGAGCCTGTTCCCGGCGAACCCGTCAGGCCGACCTGCTGCCGACGGCCACGACAGCGACGACGCCGATGACGAACCGGAAGGCGACGACGCGGCCGTGGAGACGGTCGCCAATGGGCTCATGTCCATGCTGAGCGTTCGCCCGAGGGCCCTGGAATACGTGAACGAGGCGGACGCGTTCGTCGAGAACGCGGCGACGAACTCGCGCGTCCACCTGCTGCAGTGCCAGCGCTCGTCGTTCCAGTTCTTCAACCGGCTGGCGCACGCGTTCCTCGAGTCGTGCAACGACTGCGTCGTCGAGTACCCGTCGTGCATATCGAGCGTCGAGATCCTGAAGTGCTTCGCGACCAGGCTGCACTGCGGCGAGACGTGCGGCACGGTCACCATCGAATCATCGTCCGACATCGCCCTGTCGTTCCCGGCGTCGTCTCCCTCGATGCTCTGCGTCTGCACGAACGTGACCGGCGTCCGCCTGCTGGCCCAGCGGAACGGCGAAACGGTCGGCGAGACGGTCGTCGAGGTGCACGACGACCCCGCGCCCGCTGCCGCCGGCGAAGGCGCCGTCGAGGGCGCGCCCGCCCCTGTCCCCCTGGAGCACACGCAAATACGCGTCCTCTGGGATGGCGCGACGTTCCACAGCAGCAGGATCGAACGCGATGGCCAGAACGGGGCGGGCAACATCCGGAATCTGAACAATCTTTAAACTAGTGCACACGTACCGTCGTCGTAGCACCGGATCGACTGGGGTACGTACGCCCAGATAGGCGCAGATGGACTTGGACGGGCACGCCCGCGGGCTGGCGAACGCGCTGCTGGACCGCGTCATGGGCCAGCCAAAGGCCCTGCGCGCCATGCAGGACGTTGCGCCCGTGCTGCTGGAGGGCCTGATCAAGATGCTGGAGCAGCGGGAGCGGTCGGGCGGCGAGTCGGCCGATCCGCTCCAGTTCCTGGCGTCGTACCTGATGAGGAACAACCCGAGGAATGCGCACCACGCGCAGTCGACAAGGAAGGCATCTAGCAGCCGCACGCCGACCATCCAAGTCTACAAAGACGCCCTGCAGGGCAAATAAGAGACGACGGATGCATTGAAGCAGGGCGGGCTTGATATGGCCGGTTTCTAGTCAGGGAGAGTGGATGGGAACGGATAGCGGTTAGTTCATCAGGCGGCGGTAACGGCCCCGTTTGCTTCCTGCTGCGATGGCGCCTTGCTGGTGAGGTGCTTGATCGAAGCGTATACGCTGAGCGCCTGCATGAGCGTCGCGACTGTCAGGAGTGACGCGAAGACGCAGACAGACGTTATCGCTCCGACTCCGGGATAGTCGCCCTTTGCGATGCCGCCAGTGCTGACAGCCTGGGCACGATTTCGACTTGTCAGTCGGATTGGCTGCGCATGCCCAGAGGTGGTTACCTCGATCAGCGCGAACTGCGACAACAGGACGTTGACGGTAATCCAGGCCCCGATGACGTGGTCGCGACGCGTGTTGGGCTTGACCATCAGGACGGTGGTGGCGATGGCCGGGAACAGAAACAGGAACGTGGACCAGACGAGCGCAAACTGGTCATTCGACGTAAACGGCACGTGGCCGGCGGCCACCCACGATGACAGTGCAAACCCGACCGTGCTGATCTGCGTTGCCACCCATGCCCCGAACAGCACCTTCAGCGGCACGGCTGCGTTCACGTCGAGCCCGAGCAGACCCGGGACGTCCATTGCACCGCTTCGAATACTGCGACTCGGACGCTCCGCACCATTCATGCTCACCGAATCCGGCCACCTGCTGCCGGTGTAACCACGTGGGCGCAGCGCTCGCGATCCTGGCAGCGTGCGTCAGACCCCGTGCTGCACGATGCGCAGATGCAGCCCGCGCATACAAGCCCGCACTGGCAGACTGGGTGCAGCAGACCCCGGGAACTGCCGTCTGCAGACGTGTATGTACTACAACCGGGGGGTTCGGATCTGTCCGGTGGCTGCCGGCCCGCACCTGGTGCGCAAAATTGGGCACAAAGGGTCGCCCCCGGCGATGTGCGAGCTGCAGACAGAGCGCCGCTGGCTGCAATCCGCAGTTCCGCTCCGCGTCAAAGTGCGCGTGCGGGCGACGCGCAATGATCATGTTCCAGCGGGGGGCGGCACGTCGTCTTGCCGGGCGCCGCTGCTCGACAGCGCCGGCTGCGGCCCAGAAGCCGACCAAGGCGCCAGGTCCGGATCCGGCGACGCTGACTGACAAATTCGGGCGGCGCCATTCGTACCTTCGGATATCGCTGACCGAGGTCGGCGGGTTCGCGGCCGATCCTGCCATTAACGCCGTCCGCTGACCGCTCTGTGTGTACGTCAGCGATGTAACCTGCGATGTCATTACTGTATGCCAGAGCAAGGCGTCACGCTGACGCCGTCGGAGAAGTTGCTGACGGCGAAGGAGATCCAGCGAGTGGCCAGTGTCTTTGTCAAGGCCGGCGTGAACAAGATCCGGTTGACTGGGGGCGAACCTCTAATCAGAAAGTCGGCCAGAGTGCTCCCGTTATGTGCGTTTGCACTCCCGAGCTGACTGGTCTCCGGGGTTAGGGACCTGCCGCAAATTGTCGAATCGCTGGGCGACCTTCGTGCCGATGGCCTCGAATCGATTTCAATGACGACGAACGGGATCCGCCTGCAGGCGAGTCTAGTCGACCTAATCTACGCTGGTCTGAACACGGTCAATGTGTCTCTGGACACGATGGGTGCGTCGACATACGAACGGGCCCTCGGACAACGGTTACCAACTGTGGTCGTCGTGTAGATTCGCTGCGATTTCAGCTGATCTCGAAGCGTATGGGGCACCACCTCGTCATACGAGGGATCCTGGCCGCTGTCGACGCCTATGAGGCTGGCCACTTGGATTCGGTCAAGGTCAACTGCGTTGTCATGCGAAATATCAACGCGGACGAGATCCTGGACTTTGTCGGCTTTGCGCGTATCCACCCAGTCGCGATACGTTTCATCGAGTTCATGCCGTTCGCCGACAACACGTTCAACAAGGACAAGTTCGTGTCTTATGCGGAAATGCTCGACATCGTTCGTCAGGTCGGGCGCGAACGTTCGCCATGAATCCGGGACCTGACCTGGGGTACGTACAGAAACACCCTGGCCTTCAGCGGCAACCCAGCGGCCCGAACGATACTGCGAAGGTCTATACGATCCCTGAACATGTTGGCCACATCGGCTTCATATCATCGATGAGGTACACCCGGGGCGTCCCCTTCCGTTTCGACGCGACCAACAGTTGCTTGATTTTAGTGAGCACTTCTGCGATTCATGCAACCGCCTCCGTATCACAGCTGACGGAAACCTGAAGGTCGCTTCTCCCTCAAACGCCTGCTGCTGTGCTTATTCTATTGAACAGGTTTGCCTGTTCGATAAGAGCGAAGTCAGTCTCAGAGACGCTTTACGCGGCGGCTGCAGTGACGAGGAGCTAGCCGCCCTGGTCAGCAGGACCGTCAAGCTCAAGAAGGCTCGCCATGCGGGACTGGACACGCTGGACGTCATCAAAGGTCTGAACAGACCAATGATCACGATTGGTGGCTAAAGCAAGAACGTGTAATAAACGCCATCCGGAACGCAGTGCTGCTCAGAGTGTCCTCTGTACAAGGGCAGGCCCTGTTGCGGAGGCGTGATGAATTAGGTGGCCACCGATGCTCTAACGCAGCATCGGTGGAGCAGCAGCATCATGCGTTGGTACCACTCGGGCGGTGACTCGCGCTGGTGGTGGTCGTGCGAGCATGACACGACACAGGCTTGTGAGTGCGCTCATTGTTCCGGCTCCTGACCAGAAGGTCACCCAGCCGATCTGCGAGTACATGTACGTGGTTGCGCCGATAGGCAGGAAGCAAACCAGGGCGATCATCGATAGGGATAGGCACAAGGTCCAACGGGTCAACCTTCGCAGGAGCCTGTCGACGGCTTCGTTGCGGAATGCGTTCGATTGCTCGACGCTCTTCACGGCGAGTCTCTGGAACCTCAGCGCCTGCATCAGGAACTGGATGCCAACAGCCAACTGCATGAGCAACACCAACGCCGCCGCGATCTGTAGAAGATATGGAATGGGGGCGTCCAGCGCGTTGGATAAACAGGTCGTTGTGTCAAGAAGCACCGGGAGCACACAAAGCGCCACCTTGGCGAACGGCTGCCTCTCCAGGAACTGGCCGAACGCAGAATCCCGCTCCCTGCCGCCGGGCATCTCCTTGAGGACATTGGTCCAGAAAACGGCACTGAGCACATCGCAGGTGAATCCCCATCCGGACAGGCCGGTGACGAAGAATCCAGTAACGGCATGGGGCAGAATGTCGTTGCTCTGCACGCCTCCGACACCGATTATAACGGCGATGACCAGTGTCATGACCAGCTCAATACCCAGGATCAGGTGGACGATGCCCAGCCGTGCGCCGACGTACTCCAGTCGGCGTTGTCGTGTTCGCGTACTGTGCATGGGAAATCGCTTGTCGAACTCGGCGCTGATGTTCTGTAGGTGCTTGTACAGGAACACAGCCGAGAGTGCGAACGACGCTCCGAAGATGATCGTGGGGACCCATCGCATCGGGACTTGGACGTACCATTGGAGGTAAAAGCCATCCCAGTCGCTGACATCCGGGTATATGCTGATGACGACTTTCTCGTGCTGCTGCCAAGTGCCCACCAGGTAATCGGTAAGCGAGATACCAGGCTGCGCTGGATCCTCGACGGCCACAAACACCATGTCGTTGTGGGCCGGGTCCGGCTGATCCGGGTTTCTTGAGTAGAAGCTGAACGGGTCCGAGACATCGTACCCATTGGGAAACGTGGTTACCCAGGCGACGACGCCCTTCTCCTGTAGGTGATTGTACTTGCGCGACGCTGGACAACCGACGAGGGCGGAGGAGACGACAAACACGATTCGGCCACGGGCCATGTCGAGGACATCGCTACCCGAGTCACACAGGGTGTCGCCGTTCACGACCATGAATTCAGCAGTAACGTTGACGACCGCAGGGTCGGTGCCCTGTGGGCCGAGGTATCTGTTGAAAGGCACGCTACGCATCGGGATGCCGGCGAACGGCGAATCGCCCGGCTCAACGACGGCCATTGTGGCGTACGCCCCCAGCACCCGCGCCACGAGACAGACAAACCACAGCCCTGCCATGATGGGGTCTACACACAGTAGTGTATGATTGTGTGTACTCCTGGTCGATCATCTCCGAGCTGGGAACGGGACACAATCGGATGTCCTACCTAATCTGTGACGGGGCGCCGCCATCTGCGACCCTTGTCCAGGGGCCGTAGTCCAGAGCGCCTACAAGGCACGACGCGACAGAAACGTGGCGAGCGCGCAGTTATGCCGCCGCCCCGACCGGACAATCATGCAGTCGCCAGCCTACGGAAGCCTCATGCAGCGGTTGGGTTCGTCGGCAGGAATGTGGCGCGGTGTCCGGCGCGATGTTTCGGGGTGGCGCTGGGCGTCGTCGACCCTGAGCCATATCGATGCGGCCCGCCATCAGCCCGCCATGGTCAGCATCGGCGGCAAAGTCGCAACGGAGCGATCGGCAACGGCCGCCTGCGTTGTCCGCCTGCCGGACCCGCTGTCCAAGCTGCTGTTTGACGACCCGTCCGAGATCCACACCCGGAAAGGTTGTTGTCACGACCACGTGCGGGTGTGTGGCCGGGACAGCGTTCTGATGGTGTCTCTCGCGCAGGCCCTGTGTTCACAACCGCCATCGTAGCGGGAACCATGGCTGTTAAGCGCACCAGCGACCTGTTACCATTCTGCCACCCGCTGCCGATTGAGTGCATTCGAATCACGATCGAACCGAGCAGCGACCGATCAGAACTCCACGTCCAGTGCTCAGTCGACGCCGTTTACAAGGTGAACACATGCGTGCTTTGCGGGAGCCAACATACCCTGAGCGCCTGCGTCGTGTAGACGGGCGTGGAAATGGAGGCGTTGACAGGCGCGAGCATCACGGCGCTGTGCATCTACGACATGTGCAAATCGGTGTCCCTCGGTATCACGATCGACGACACTCGCCTAGTCTGCAAGTCGGGTGGCAAATCGTCGCTCCGCACAACGACGTGAAAGGTGCATTGCTTTTATATAACGGACAGTCACCGATGGACATCGGTCACCCACGATGGTATTGTATCATGCGAGGGTGCTTCTGCGCAGGAGGTTGGGACACAGCAGCACCCCGATATCGGAGAGAGCGCACGAGCCGCCCCGCCTCACCACATGGCCTCAGCCGACATACGTGTACACGGACGTGGTACCACCGATGGGCAGAAGACGGAAGAACGCGATCGATTATTGACGAGGAATAGTGTCCTGGCCGCGACAGTTGCCGCAGGATATCGCCCATGCCATCAGGCAGCGTTGGAATATTCCTGGGCGCCTCTGTCGATGCCGGCCTGGTCCTCTTGCGCCAGGAATGGGATGCCAACGGCATGCATGACCGTGATCACGTTTATGTTGCACATGTACAGCTGTAGCATGAGAGCTTGGCAAACGTATGGCGGTCCTGAAGTTGATCGATCCACGGGCGCGCTCTTCGATGATGAGAATCAGGGCGAGCCGTCGAAGCGAATTACTCTCTTATTAAACATTTTATACAACGCTATTGTGTCCACATTGCCTGCATTCCTGAGCGGAGCTGCGATTGTGGGCGAAAGAGGGACTCGGTCGAGATCCATCGGATCGGGACTTCGCTCATTCGGCTGAACGCATACCGGCTATACGGGCTGCTGATTAATTGTTCACCAGCTTTAGGGTAAGGGAAACATGACCAGCGGGTTGGTTCACGGAATTGAATATACATATTCAGTTAGTTGGACCTCATAGCACCAACTGCCTGCAAAGGAATCGCTGTAGGAGCGTGTTTTCGTGCCGGAGGCGGCTGAGCCAGCAGTACTCGAAACAGACTGGTGAGAGCGCGTGCTGTTCCTCCTCCTCCCCAGAACAGCACCCAGCCGACACGTGTGTACACGAACGTGGTTATACCGATAGGCAGAAAACCGACAAATGCGATCATAGCTAGGGATAGACACAGTGTCCAACGGGACAGACGTCGAAGGAGCTCCTTCATGTCGCCAGAGGTACTGCTGGACCTGACTTGCTCCACAGTCTTCCCGACGATCTTCTGGAACTTCAGCCCCTGCAACAGGAACTGGATGCCGACGGCCAACTGCATGACCATCACCAAGGTTGCTATGAACTGGTACATGTAGGGAATATTAACGTAGAGCGCGTTGCACAGGCACGCTGCCGTGTCAAATGCGACGGGTAGCGTACAAAGCGCGAGTTTAGCTAACCGGTTGCGATCCAAGAATCGGCCGAACCACGAATCGTGCCCACAGCCGGGCACCTCCTTGATAATCTTGGTCCACGATACGGCACTAAGAACATCGCAGGTGAAACCCCCCAGCCAGACAGACCAGTGATGAAGTATGATGTCACTTCCGTTGGCAGGATGGCATTGCTCTGCCACCCTCCAATACCGATGACCGCGCAGAGAACGAATGTCGAGGTCATCTCGATTGCCAGGATCAGGTGGACGTTTGACAACCGTCCACCGATGAACTTGAAGAGTCGTTGACGTGTCCTCATGTCCTGCCTTGGGAATCGCGAGTTGAAATCCATATTCATGACGCTGAGGTGCCTGTGCAGGAAGGCGGCAGCAAGTACGGACGAGGCTCCTAATATTGTCGTCGGGATCCATCGAAGTAGGACCTGGACGTACCATCGATGATAATAGCCATCCCAATCACTTACATCAGGTAATTGTATGCTGGCCACTATACGACGTTGTTGCCCGTCGAGCACGAGGTAGTCTGTAAACGAGGTACCCGGAGTATGCGGTTCCTCAACGGACACGCACAGCATTGTGCTCCTGCTCGAGTCTGGCTGATATCAGCCACAAATCGACAACACCGTTAAAGTCGTCCTCATCGATTGCAATTGTCCGACTTAAACGCTTAGATCTCCATGAATGGCTTTACCGACCAAGAGCACACGCCCCGAATGGAAAAGTTCGACAACAGCACGTGGCACAAGATACCTGCCATCGGCATCCCTTTCTCTTTGGCAAAAACGCGGTCAATCTGAACAGCGAAGGCACCTTTTGACTGACCAAACTCGGATGACAGACCCAGGACATCACATTGAGCCGTATTGTCTCCATTCCATTCGCAGTCAAGAGATAAAACGTGTGCATCACTGTCGTTCACCGAAGAAAGATCTGCTAGAACGCTGTTAGCCAGGGCGACCAGTTGCACCATATCAGTGATCGGCTGTGCTAGGGGCGAGTCGGCGATGTAGTCGACAGACCGGGCAGAGGAGCGAGCGGATCGCAACAGCGACGGGCATACGCGCTCAAGCATTGCCCGATCTGTATGAAAACGGTCGGTGTTCCAAATGATTGGCAACGCGTAACCGTACGAAGATAAGCTTTTGCAGATGCCAGATACGACCGGCTCAACCTCGTCGTTGTGGCCGCTGCCCATTTGGAATGTGAACGAACGAATCATTACGTCCTCGTTGGTCACCTTATGCATGGAATTCAAGGTGCGCCCGCCAAGGATAGGCGTAAGCATTTTCACGGTCTTCATTGTGTGATCTGAAGATGCGATCTTGCATGGTAGAATCTCCATACAGTGGTCCAGCAAACTGTTTCCCAGCAAGCACTGCAAGAGCTCCCTTTGCGAGTGAAGTTGAACGCGGTTCCGAACTAACGCCAGATTCACCAGCACCAGAGATCGCTGACCCAGAACCAACGGAAGGCGCCGGGTCAGTCGTCTACCACAGAAGTCGATAGTGACCCAGCAGGACGAGAATCATCTGCAGGATCCGCAGATGGAACAGCCACGGCCGGTACCCTGACCAATCCAGCGGGCTATCGGCGGGCGGCGCAACGTCAACCGAAGAGTTGGACTCAGCTGGGTGTCTAGAACCCCGAACAAAGAATTCCATGGCATGTCGAGCTTCGCGCTGCCTGGCTTGTTGACGCTCCAACACGACCGCATTGGTCGGGCGACCGCTGCCTGGGCGCTTGCCGCCCCGGGCCATGCCGCCGCTCTTCTTGCGATTGCGTGCGGATCCCCCCATGGGATAACGTTACATACCTACATACATCCCAAGGCGCTCAGTTGCCACAACGCACGTAAACGACGGGAGGTCCGTGATTTACCGGGGTGATAGGTCCCAGTGGCTTCGTGAAGTGCGTCAGTGCCTTCGTAAAAAGTGCGTCCAGTGCCTTCGTAGATTGCGCCCAGTGCGTTCGTAAAAAGTGCGTGTGAGCGCGGGAGGTCCGTGATTGGGTGATAGGTCCCAGTGGCTTCGTGAAGTGCGTCAGTGCCTTCGTAAAAAGTGCGTCCAGTGTCTTCGTTGATTGTGCGCTGGTTCCAGGCATGCCTATTTTTGGTCACGGACTTCTGCCATGGGGGTGACCGCGCAGGCAGGCAGACGCGCCTGCAGTCGTGCGAAGCATGGTGTCGTTGCAGGTCGTCGCGTTCTGGGCCAGTACAGTGGCCGCGCTTGCGCGTTCGCTGTCGATCAGCGGACGCGGTCGGTGCCCGACTATCGACGGGGTCGGTGACGATCCATCCGCGCCGGGGCACGTTTCGCAGCAGAAGTGTTCGTGCGCCGGGCTGTGCGCGTGCGGCAGCGTCTGACGGGTCTGGTGCAGGTTTCCTGGATGCGATCTCGCTGGACGTATTCGAGTGTCCTGTCGTTGCCAGTGATGGGAACACGTACTCCTGGTCGGGGCTGAAGCAGTGGTGCGCGGGCGCCAGTCGAGGGCCGTGCAGGTCGCCGGTCGACACGAACGGGCCGAACCTATCCGAGATCGTGTTCCCGAACAGCGGTCTGGCCGACATCATGTCCCAGTGGCAAGCGTCCATCTACCCAGCGCTCCTGCGCGGTGAGGTCCCCAAAGCGATTCAGAAATGGCGGTCCCCGCCGGTGCTGATGGTCGACCTGCATGGGAGGTCCCTGAAGACGAGCAGGGAGCCCAGGGCGCCACACAGGCACGTCTACCCGAACCGGGCCCTGTCATGCATCGTGCAGCGTGCCGTGGCCATCGCGGAACAGAATAACCGGCCGGACCCGAAGTCGCTGCGGGTGATGATGTGGGCGCTGATTGCATCGGGAATCGTTATCGTCGTTCTGTTCGTCGTCGTTGCCGTTTGCCTTCTACGACGACGGCTGGCGAGTCGACCGTCGAAATACGCGGACCTGGTCAGCAACCAGCCGCCCAGTTACCAGGACCTGGTCCCTGAACATGTGCCCGAAGTCGTTCAGGAGCAGGCTGATGGTGCCGTCCGGCAAGCAAGTCGCGAAGTCGCCCACCAGGACCGTCGATGAATTTTGTGATAGAGGAACGCTTGATGTGTCACTGCTGCACGCGCGCTGTGTGGAGTCTGGTGTGTAGATCGTGCGCATCTAACAACGTTCGTTGTTCATATCGGGGCGCCTCATTTCAACAGGTTGGGATGTCCTCAGTACGACCATGCGGTTGACAGGGGGATCGGCCTTCTTTCGATGAAATTCGCATCCATGTCGGTCCAATCATGCGGCAAAGCCGATATCACGCTCAGCGCTGTTCCCTGCACCAATCGAGGAAGTAGCCGTGCTTTACAATCATAGAGTTACGGTTCACAGTGCAACGCTTGCCGCCCAGTGCGATTACCGTCCTGTCGCAATCCATTAACGATATCGTTGAAATTCTGCAGGACTTGCCGCCGTGGATGACCGCCTGCATCGCTTCTTTGTACGACGGCCCTTGCAAACGTCGAACTTTCAGGTACACGACAATCGGCACTGTACTTGACCAGGTACATCAATAATGCCATCGCCTTGACATTTGGAAAAGGCGCCTGCGTGAAAAGCGCGAACCCCAAATAAACTTGACATTTGCTGACAAACCCTTGACGTCGTTAGCTTTCTTGACGACCCAGCCGTCGGCTCGTTTGATGGGCGCCGCCACCGTCCGCTGCCCCTGCAGGTGGCGAACGAACAGTTTCGGCTGGTGGGCATTGATCGCCCTGTTCCGGCCACAGTGAACGTCACGGTACGCGCTGTATAGCAGAAGATGAATGCCACCGCCTGATGGGCGTGTATACCGGTTTCCTGCATACGCAGCCAGCTGGTCCCGGCCGGCCGCGGGTGTCTCCGTCGCCACCACTTCGATGTAGTTCGCGTTAGCACGGTTGGCGTGTACGAACGGGCACGGGCTTTCAGATTCACGACAGCCGCGCTACGATCGCGTTCCATAACGCGAACTATATCGAAGTGGTGGCGACGGAGACACCGGCGGCAGGTCGGGACCCCCTGGCTGCGTATGCAGGTAACCGGTATACACGCCTATCAGGCTCCTACATTAACCTTCCGCTGGGCAGCGCCCGCCGTGTCGTTCACGGCGGGGAACAGGGCGATCACAGCGCACCAGCTGAAATTACTGTTCGTTGGCCACTGTGGCGCTGTCCACGGCCCCCGACTACCCGTATTTTACAAAGAATACGACCCCCCCCTTGAACACGACCCCCCCCAGAACATGCGTAATGCGGATTGGACGCTGCTGTCGCCGTGGACCTACCTACGGCATTTTGCAGGATAGCTGCTCAATGCGTGTTGAGATTGTTGGTCTGAACTACACAGACAGTGGTCGCTCCTGCGAGCGTCATCCTGATGGATGTGGACATTCTGTGAAAGCGTCCGACGTGCTGCGTCTCGTGCCGGTGCTCCTCCAGCGACACGACCAGGTAAATGGCCAGTGGGTCCCTGTATCCCAGGAGCAGGCGGTCGCCGTCCATACAGTCGAAACCCCTTCTTGCAGAGTAGCATTCCTGCCAAAATCAATGTTATGGCGTCAGGATGAACTTCTGGACAAAATGCTTGTGGTCGAGAGCCTGGGCAAAGATAGCGAGCTTCGTCATACCAGAGCGCGGTCTCAGAGACGTGGAGGGTCGGCCGTGTGCCTATGCCTCGATGTAATCAAGCAAAACTGCATTCGAACTGAATAAAGAACGCGATTTGCTGTTTATAACAACAAAGGATTGGTCTCGTTTCATCGCACGCTCTGGGATACGCTCAGTTGACCCTGAACCCGACCGCGCTCCACGTGTTAGTAATTGATACGGCAGTGACCTCGTTCCACGCCGCAACAGCCCACTCGCGAACGAGTGGACGCGTGACCTTTGGAACTACGTTCGGGCATCGTTGCATTTCGGAGTGCAACCAGTTTTCCCACAGGCATCGGACGCGATCCTTGAAGGGCTTGTTAACACCAACGTCCAGGACTTGAACGCGACCGGTGTAGCGAGGCTCAACAATGTCAACCTCAACGCCGTGTTGGGCCAGAGCGTCAATTACCGGCGGGCATTTGTGCGCCGACATGTCGTCCAGGAGAAGGAGTGAGGTCATCCGTCTTCCACCCACCCATGGACGGATGATCAGGTCGACGTAAGCCCTCATGCCTCTTTCATCGTTCCAGTTCTTTTGCTGGACGATACAGCGGTGACCATCACCCTTCTGGGCGTCGAGCAGTCGGAGCTCTTTCTCGATCCGCCCTCCAGGGACGCCTGCCATCAGAATGAGATCGAAGAAAAACGACGCCAACTCATAGTGCTACCTCTGAAAATGATGAGCATGCCGAGCTTGTCCCCCTCCATCGACACGGTTAAGCACACAGTTGCACTGCTGCTTGAACCGGTCGTCCTGCATCGAATGGTGCGAGCTCCCCTCAGAGCAAGAGTCGATGACTTCGGTTGGTCAAACGGTAGGGAGGTCTCGTCCATGTTCAACAGCAGATGCGGATCTATGATTCCAAGATCCCAGACGAAGTTGTTGACCGACGACAGGTAGTCACGAACAACGTCCTCGTCGTAGCGAGTATTCTGGGCGACCCGAGTGTACCGTCTCTCGACGAGCTTGGCGTTCCGATGCAGATAACGTCGTATTTTCTGCTCGGACGCCTGCGCGTTCGTGATGGACGCGGCATACTGAGGACAACGTCTGGGATACACACGAATAAGTAATGTGTAACTGGCCGTAACGGTTAACTTACGATGTGACAAACCGGTGAACGGCTTTGACGTTGATGTTGAGGTCAGAACTGCCCAAGTATTTGACATGTTCCTCTATCGTCTCCTTCACGTCTGCCGGTAGTGTCGACATTCTGCCGTGAGACCGCGTCCTTCGCTTAGACGTTCGCGTGCTGAACGGTTCGAACCGAATGATCCCTTCATCGTCGTTGTTGTCGCTCGACGTTTCGTCGGTCGGACCCATTAAGTTTTTTCGCCAGTCACGAATTTGACACGGTTTGATGTCATACTCACGTGCCGTTGCCTTGATGTTGCCACGAGCTGTGGCGGAACGGACAATGGCCCGCTTCTGTTTGACGGTGTGCAGGCAGCGTCGCCGGGCAACGCCTTCGTTGTCCTTCCCCATTTAGCTACAATCAAAAATGCGCGCCGTCTGCGCGCCGTTCACTTCAACAGCGCTGGGGTAACCCCTCCCTTCCGACTGTCACCCAACGCAGCGTGCCAACGATAAACGCCAAGAACGAGACAAAGGCAGTTTCGAACTCGTCTCGCCGCAAGGAATCCAACGAACGAAACTCTGACGTACAAAACCTTATATCTGCCAAATATTACATTTAACAAGACCCCCACCCCCAAATGACAGCGAGCGGAAAGTCCGCGGAGAACATTAGGGGGGGTCGTATTCTTTGTAAAATACGGTACGGCCACTACCTGACCGCGTAGCGCGCGCCGCGTCAGGCCGTCGACAAAACGCCCTGAACGAGCACGTGTCTTCCCAGTAGCCCCAAATCAGGACCCGACTCCGCCCGGCCAAGGCAGACGGCGGACGTCATTCTACATAGAGAGTCGCTGTCCAGCGTTGACGTCGTTCACGATTGGTTTGTAAACCACCCGCAGTTAGTCACCCTGGGTCGGTCATCACACCTTCAGCGGCTTGGTTTACTACCCAGCCGTCGTCTCGCTTAACCAGATCCGCTACCGTTCGTTCCGGATGCAGCTGACGAGCGTAAAGTTTCAGCCGGTGGGCGGTGATCGTCCTGTTCGCGGCCGCGGTGAACGTCACGGTCGGCGCTGCACAGCAGAAGGTAAATGCAAGAACTCGCTTATAGCCGTGTATTATACCGTTACCTGCGTATGCAGCCAGCTGGTCCTGGCCCGCCGCGCGCGGGTATCGCGGTCGGCACTGTTTCGACGTAATTGGTGTTCTGGAACGACATGATTGCCCGGCCGGGTATGTTCTCAACAACGACATGTACGTGTTCAGTTGTTCGCGCGGCGCGCCGCCCAGCATGGCTTCGGAGCTGCTTGACTGCACTCGACGTCGCCTGCATGGAAACGACGATACTGCTGGACTTGGTTGTCCTTGACAACAACGTGGGCAACCGAATTAGAAGGCACGACGCCGGTGCAGAAACGCTATGAGCGTACCGGGAACGCGCGAAGTAACAGGCAACGCGATGGCTGTCAGGACGAAGAGGTGTCTGGGCCGGGCACGACATGTCTGCCAAGCCGGCTGGAGCGCCGATAAGCACGGTTGTGCCCGCAGGTGTGCTAACCGGCCCCCGCCGATGGCCCCTGCGGCGGTCAGATGCAAGAGTCGCGACGCCAACCGCCGAACGGGACCATACTTCGGCCTCATCCTTCTGCAATGGGTCGTCACGCTTGACCCCCTACAGGAGCATGCCGATGGTGGTGTCGTTCCAGCGAGCAACGAGGTCGCCGTCCAGGAGCGCCGACGACGTGTGTGATAGAGGAGCTCTTAATGTATCACTGCTGTACGTCGTGTGTTGCGAGGACGTTAGGTGGCCGGGTGCGGGGCGGGCGAATGAGACCCGGGACGGGACACCACAGCGCCATCGTGAGACGACGTCAGGTCCAGCCCGATGACCTTGACCCGCAGCAGGAATCGCCCGTCGGCCAGACGTTCCATGCGGTCCAATGCGATCGGCTCCGTCCACTGGCAGAACAGGCCGACGGCCTAGACCGAAAACGGCATCGTCAGCTGACAATGGCCAGCGACGGACGACGGCGTACCTCGTCGTAGAGGTTCAGGTGGTGGCTGGTCAGCGATTCGACCGGCAGCGTGCAGACCGACTTGACGTACTCGCAGGCGACCTGCGGCGACACTGACGTCGTATCACAGATCAGAACGGGGGGACATCGCAGCGAGCGGCCTACGTACATGGCTGACATCGCGGCCATCGTAGCGGCTGGAGGCCCTGGCCGGAGAACCCCTCCGCCGTCGGCACGATGACGACGGACACGCGTTCGCAGGCATCGTCGGCCGGGCGGGCGCGTTTCGACTCGGGCGGGGCGCCAGGCGTCGACGACGCCATGCGTTTGGCGTTCGGCAGGCCGCGGTTCGCCCTGATGTCGTCGTAGAAGAACGTCAGCATGGCGTCGACGACGGCCTGGTGCAGCTGGCGGCCGGTCGGCGACGCCGGGTCCCAGTCGCCGCTGCGCAGGACCTCGGGCCGGCAGCTGTCGACCAGGCGCCTGCGCTCGCGCTCGATACCGGTTGCTGGTGTAGAAATGCATCGGGTCCGAGACGTCGTACCCATTGGGGAAGAGTTGAATCCAAGCCGCAACGCCCTTGTCGTACAGCAGATTGTACATCTTTGATACAGGGCAGCCGACAATCGGCGCATTGCTGGAAGACACCAGTAACAATGCAACCTCGTGCCTCATCTGGAACGTCGCCGTTCGTAGTACACAGATTATCGCCGTTCACAATTATGAGCTCGGTGGTGACGTTGGGCACGACTGCATCAGGTCGCTGTGGGCCGAGATACTTGTTATACGGAACGCTTCTCAGATGGATTCCAGCAAACGGCGAGTCGACTGGCTCAACGATGACCATACCTCCGTCCACCTCTACCGACAGGCATAATAGAAGGCCGACGAGACCCGGTCGGATCATGATATTGGCGTCTGTACGCATGGTTGGGCAAATCTTGGTACACACGTTCGACCTCTATATCCTGGCGCCCTAGCTCGTACCTCATCACCATCATGGGCCCCGGTGTTCTGCAAGTCGTCAAGTTATGTTTTCTGCTAATGACCGTGCTGCAGCCTTTGGCAACGATTCACAACATAGGGGTAGTGCGAGTACGAGCAGTACTGATTCCACTTTCCGCCCAGAGAGGTGCAACATAATGTGTAAATATGTAGCGAAAGGCTGTGTACGTCGGCAGGTAGAACTTTGACGTTCTCGGCCATAGGCTGTAGCGATACGAACGTTGCGCTCTTCGTCTCACCCGCCGCGGATCGCGAACCGACAAGCGTCTGAGGCATCGGGTTACAATTCTACTGGAAACGGGCAGTAGAATACAGCTACCGTTTGAGCGTATAGACGATGGCCACAGCGGCTGCTGCCCCAATTCCCTGGCCAAAGACGGCCCTAGCGAGAGCATAACAAGGCTTCGTTTGCGGGCCCAGTAGAGTTCACAACGACAAGGGATGCTCAAAGGCATATCAGGGGACGTCGTTAGTCGTTACTATCGTGCCACATGTTCACTGTTCGTACCGCGGATGAATTTGAAGAGTAAAGTGCTGACAGGAACAAGAGCGTCTATTCATGACCATAACACACACACCCTGCACGAGTTTGGTAGTAAATCATATCGGCCCACCTCATAATTCCACTAATTAACCTCTCGGTTGATAATGCTCCTGCGAATCGCCATGCGGAAGGCGCGGGCAGCCCATTTCCATTTGCAACGGGGCAGTTATAAGCTGTTTCTGTAGCGCGGAGGCGATACGTACAATGGGAACTGAAGGACGTGTCGCCCGCTCTATTTTCAAGGCCTGCCGGCGTTTCACGAAGACGTTTTACTGGAGGATTGACGGCACCTCAAGCCCGGTGGTCTTCAAGGGCACGACACGGCCAGTATCCCGCGGCCGAGCTGAAACAGGTTTTGCCATCATGACACGACATAAACTGGTGAGAGCGCGAGCAGTTCCTCCTCCTCCCCAAAACAACACCCAGCCGAGATGAGTGTACACAAATGTGGTTACAGCAATGGGCAGGAAACAAACGAACGCGATCATAGAAAAGGACAGATACAGCGTCCAATGCGCCAGCCGACGCAGGAGATCGTCCACCCCATCCGCGTTCGCACTGTTTTTGACTTGCGAAACGGTTTGACCAATGGCGTTCTGGAGCCTCACCACTTGCATCAGGAACTGGACGCCAACGACCAGCTGCATCACCATAATGAGAGCTGCTGTGAACTGGTAAATATAAGGAATGCTAATGTAAAATAGGTTGCACAGGCAGGTGAACGTGTCCAGAAGAAGAGGAAGCACGCAGAGCGCGACCTTGGCAAAAGGGTGGCGTTCGAGACAATGACCCAACCACGAGTCATGTCGACCACATCCAGGCATTTGCTTGATAATGCTTGTCCAGAGCAGTGCACTAAGCACATCACATGTGAATCCCCAACCTGACAGTCCCGTGATGAAGAATTCCGTAATCTGGTACGGCATGACGTCGTTGCTCTGCCAGCCTCCAATGCCGATGAAGGCGCACATGGCAAATGTGGTGAAGAATTCAATGGTGAGGATCAGGTGGACGATGGAGAAACGATTTCCAAAGAATTTTAAGCGGCGTTGCCACGTGTGCATTGACCGCATTGGGAATCGTTCGACGAACTCGGAGTTTAAATGCTGTAGGTGGCTGTTAAGAAAAACCGCGGCAAATATGAATGCGGCCCCGAAAATGGCCGTTGGAATCCACCGGAGTGGTAGTTGAACGAACCATTGATGGTAAAACCCATCCCAGTCGCTGACGTCCGGTTCTATACTAATTCGAATGCGTTGGTTGGGCTCATTGTTCACCAAGTAATCCGTTAAAGAGACACCAGGCAGGGCCGGCTCTTCAACCGCAACGAAGAGCATCCCGTTCCTGTCGGGTTCTGGCTGGTATCGGTTATTGGAGTAAAAATGGATCGGGTCCGAGACATCGTATCCATTCGGGTAGATGGCAATCAGTGCTGCAACGTCTTTCTCCTGCAGACGAGTATATCTCAGTGACAAAGGACATGAGATAAACGATGTTGCTATCACGAGCACGACTCGCCCTCGAGCTTCGTCTGGGACGTCACGGTTTGTAATACACAAGTTGTTTCCGTTGACGACAATGAAGTCGGCAGTAATGTTAACGACGACCGGATCGCTGCCCTGTGGGCCGAGGTATTTGTTTTGTGGGACGCTCCGCATACGTATTCCAGCGAACGGCGAATCGATAGGCTCAGCGATTACCATCGCGCAGTCAACCATCCTTAGCACGCCTAACAGAATTAGGACGACGCAATTCCACACGCTCATGGGTGCGAAATCGACCATCCAGATACATATGGACGTCCCTTGCGATGCGACCCGGTACGGATCGGATGTACCTATCCAGAGGTATCCCTCGATTGAGTGACTACTGTGCAATTGGTTCCAACTGTAGTTCATTTTATCGGGGTGATGTAAAGAATGGCACCTGCTTGTGGACTGCCCAGCTTGGCGAATACCTGTTTCCACCTGATTTCTGCACTACCTTACTCTATACCGCGATGAAGTCGGGTTATCGCGCGCCAACCTCGGGTATGACTGGAATGGAATGGATTAACTGTATCTGCGATAAGTACCGCTGCTCGCCACGACCACAGGGGATGTGCAGCCCAAATAGGGCTACGAAATATGGACAAATGTGGGTCGACATTCTGAATACGATTAGGTGTTGATGGATCGAACGTGTACACATTTGGTCAACTAGCCCCGGATGAGCAAGCATGGCTTTGTCGCCCTCCTGATATGGGTAGTGGGAGTGGTCGATGGCGCAATGGTTATCCTTCAGCCAACCCATTCGCCATTCGCTGAGATCCGCATGCGCAGCGTCCCGTACAGTAAATACCTCGGCCCGCAGGGCACGGATCCCGTCGTCGTCAACATCACAGCAGAAATCATGGTCGTGAACGGCAACAGTCTGTGCACTACAAACCGCGACATCCCAGACGAAGTTCGAGGTCGCGTCGTGCTAGTGATAACAACATCATTTATCTCGTGCCCTGTTTCGCTAAGATACACTCATCTGCAGGAGAAAGGCGCCGCAGCTTTGATTACCATCTTCCCTAATGGTTACGATGTCTCGGACCCAATTCGATTCTATTCTCGCAACCGGTATCAGCCAGAACCAAGCAACAACAACATGGTCTTCGTAGCCGTGGAGGAACCACCCGGGTCTAGTATCTCCCTGACTGACTACTTAGTTAACAGTGGCCCCAAGAACACGGTTCTGGTCAGCATACAACCGGACGTCAGCGACTGGGATGGGTTTTACCACCAGTGGTATGTTCAACTTCCTCTGCGATGGATTCCAGCAGCCGTCTTTGGGACTGCGTTTCTAGTCGCTGTCAATCTTCTTCGCAAACACCTGCAGGTCATGAACACCGATTTCATTGATCGTTTCCCAACGCAGGCAATGCAGACGCGGGAACGCCGCTTAAAATTCCTCACAAAACGTTTCTCCATTGTTCAGCTGATCCTCGCCATTGAATTGGTCACCACATTCGCCATGTGCGCCTTCATCGGCATTGGAGGCTGGCAGAGCAACGATATCATGCCGTACCAGATTACTCAATTCTTCATCACGGGACTGTCCGGCTGGGGGTTCACCTGCGATGTACTTAGTGCTCTTCTCTGGACTAGTATAATCAAACAGATGCCTGGGTCCGGCCGTGATTCGTGGTTCGGCCAGTTTCTTGAACACCACCGGCTTGCTAAGGTCTCGCTTTGCGTGTTTCCCCTTCTTCTCGATACGCTAACGTGCCTGAGTAACCTACTCTACATTAACATTCCCTACATGTACCAGTTCACAGCGTCCTTGATCATGGTCTTGCAGCTGGCTGTCGGTATCCAGTTTCTTATTCAGGCGTTGGGGTTTCAGAATATTATGGCGCAAACGGTTTCGCAGGACGGGGACAACTTGACGCTTGATGGCGTGGACGACCTTCTGCGTCGATTGTCTCGTTGGACGCTGTGTCTGTCACTCTCTATGCTGGCTTTCGTCTGTTTGTTACCAATCGCAGTAACCACGTTTGTATACACACATCTCGGCTGGGTGCTGTTCTGGGGAGGAGGCGGAACTGCTCGTGCCCTCACCAGCTTTTGCAGGGTTATGATGGCACAACCATCTTCGGGACGCGACAGCGGTCGCATCGTACCTGCTCTGCAGACTTCTAGTGCCGCAATTCCGTCGACACTTACAGCTCCAATACTAAAGTTGTTAAAATGATCGGCGAGCAGAGCCCTGCTGTAGCGTGGATGTTGCGAATCTGAAACTGTCATACTGCCGTCTTAAATATTGAGAACGAGGTCCAAGGATGATTACGTACGGAAACCGATGGACGAAGGTACAAACTATTCTACATTGCAGACGTGGGCCCACAACTCCCGCTGACGGTTCCTGATGATTCGTGGCCGGGCCGGAAACCCCGTCTGATAAGGTAAGACCCCCACAGCTGATTGTTCAATGAAATGTTGTTCAGTTAGTTTACTGCGAAGTTGCAGTGGGCCCTGGTGCGATAGCACGGTTCCGTGCCCGTGAGGGCTGTGTCAGCATGATACGACAGAAGCTTGTTAAGGCGCGTCATGACGTTCCAGCACCTGACCAGAAGAGCACCCAGCCAACATGTGTGTACAGGAACGAGTTCGTCGCCGCGATAGGCGAAAAACTGACGAAGGCGATCATAGAAAGCGCGATACGCATTGTCCAACGGTTTAGCCGGTGCAGGAGCTTATCCATGCTTAAATCCATTCGCATGGACTTGGTACGCTCAGCATTCATCCGAACATGTCTTTGGAAGCGAATTGTTTGCACCAAAAACTGGATCCCCACGAGCAGCTGCATGAGCGTAGTCAACAGCGCGAACGGTGTGACAACTCGTACAAGACGAACAACAATAAGTTTGTTGCCGATTTTGGAGACGATGGCACGTGGATCAGCACGAGACACTGGCTTTCATCAGCGCTGCGGCCCGTCCAATCCAGATTGAACTCGCAGAAATGTGCCGCTGCCCCCCATGAAGAGGCCATCGTCTCCAAAATCGGCAACAAACCTATTGTTGTTCGTCTTGTACGAGTTGTCACACCGTTCGTCTCGGAACAGACAATTGCCTACGAGCATGCGATAAGCCGACCAGGATAGAAAGAAACAATCCAACGGAGTATTGTACCGATTAACAAACGTGATTGGCATTTCATCGTCACCGGGAGACGCACAAAACCAAATTCTTGTACGACCTCGGGACGCCGACAGTAACTGTCGAATAAATCCAGCTTAGGGACCATTGCAGCAAAAGTTCCAACCCTGCAGCGGAACACTGTCTCGAAACGCTGGACCAGTCTGATGTACTCGCCCCTCCACGAATGATTGGCGATGCACGACCACGACCGGCCATCCAAATTGTATAAGTGGTGATGTAACCAACAACGTTCAAGGCGGTCAAGTTCCAACGACGAAGAAGGTCCCGACAAGGGACAGAAGATGATTTCATCGCCGAACTCGAGAGATTCTCTCTTTGACGATAAAAGTGGTACGCCAGTATCGACTGCGTACTGATCGCTGGAATCCGCTCTGGCGAACGTTGCTGCTGACGAGACTTGCAGGTTGCTGGCAATGCTCGACGTCTGTTCCCTCGTGGAGTGAAGATGCGCCTTCATGTCCCGGATCCACCTTTCGAGCGCAAATGCCCAGACATGGCATTTAATGGGGCCCCAGCGCCGAACCAGTTCCGGGATATGAACCAGCGAATGAAACTAAATGTAAAGTCAATGTTCGAGTTAAGCATCTCGGCGCGACAACAGTGACGTACGGAGATGGTAAAAAGCCAATGCTCGAGTTAAGCATCTCGGCGCGACAGCACGGGATAACGTGCTCTAGTTCAGACAAAGCGTCTAGGTACTGACGCGCCACATGATCAAAGGTATCGCGGCTGAAAGATTTGGCGAATAGTTTCGAACATGCGGCGAAATAACCGGCGAAACACTGCCATCCAGAACTTGGCACGGGGAGACCCGAGATTGCCATAGAATTACCGGAACGTAATGGCAAACCAAAACGCGACGGCGAACTCGCCAATCCACACCATGGCATTATGGACCTTCCAGTGCGATTGGCGACACGGGTTTTCGGGCTTGTCGACGTTGTCAGACACCCATACGACGATGGCTAACAGAGCGTCGAGCTCTTTGACTAACGCCGATGAGTCTGAGGCCGTTTCGAAACCAGGAACCGGATTCCACTCGGGCTCATTCGTCGTTCGGCGACCGAACTCCATTTCACTCTGATTGAGGTATCAGAGATAATCCAGCTTACGAAAGTGAAAGACGAGTTACCTGGGAAGAGAATGACGACGTGCCCTTGTCCTCGAGATCAAACGAACGCAACAGAGACGAATGAAATCGCGAAAAAGCAGCATGCATGGGATCATGAACGTATCCCACATCGTGGCCGAAGTAGTTTAACGTGATAGAGTACACGTCCTGGTATGGCTCCCGCAAACCACCACGGTCTTGCTCGTCAAGAGATGTCATGCGGCGCCGCATTTCGACGCTCGTCTTCATTTCCGACTGGCGCATGAATTAGTCGACGGGCGCTGGCTCGAATCTCCGGGAAGGTCGACGCAGTTGAACGTCGCGACGACGGTTGTACGCAGTACGCATCTGGGGATATGTGCAATCAGCGAAAAGTGAGATGACCCATTAATTATGTGTGGCATACCCGATCGCGAACAGAATCGGAAGAAGCGTAACGCCAGTTCCCAGGGAAGCGAACACCCGATATGTATACGCCTTCGGTGTTGCACTGGATGCAGGCGTCTCGTTTGCCGGACATCGAGCACAGGCTACTGGACGACAGCTCCTTGTAGTCCATGACCTGTCCGTGACGACTCGTCAGAGATTCCCTTGAACCAGGACATAAAAGGCGAGAATGACACACAATACATGCCAGCATGGCTCGAACGAAGACACGAGTCCTAGTGACGGCATTGAAGACAGGAAAGCTCAGTTCGTACATGAGCCTCAGCTCGTACGCGTCGAGCTCCTGGAACGGCTGCCTTATATTGTTAGCCAACTGAGGTATTAACCCAATTGGCTGCAAAACCGAGGAATGGCACCGTACGGCTTGCGGAAGGTTTAAGACCACCTGGAGCATAGGCGTGACGGAACACTGACCCCAACTCAAGACGTTGGCACCATCAACGTATGACGACAATGCCAGTGGATATTCACCAGCAGCAATAACGGCCTCTGCAAAAGGCTTGAAGACGGACCCACACCAAGTGCCATCAGTCCAGTCGTCGATCATTTCGGGACGGTTTCGAAATACAGCCAAGAGGCGATCGCGTTCGGCGAGAAGCAGACGGCAAAAGAAAACCGAACGAAATAGTCGTTGGATGTGCAACATCCGCGGAAAATAGAAGAAAGGCTGCCGAACGCCTCTGCATCAAGGCAAATCAGGATCGTCGTCCGCAGGCCACATGTGGCCCTTTCCACACACGTAGAATTTCAGGTACGGCAATGCGAGGCCGAGAGACAGAAGGCGATCTCGCAATTGGTCGAAGTCGGAGAGATCGTGTGCGCTCTCCACAATCGACTCGCGGTCGGAGATGTCGACGCCTTTTGAGTCGGTGTAGTGTCGGAACTGTGCGGAAAGCAGTTAGAAGACTGTGTCATTAGTAATCTTATGTAAATACGTACGCGTAGCAGCAGTTCGTTTTTGGCAACATTAACATGGAACGCCTGGCGTTTCAAGGATCGCGACAACGACGAAAACGTATGCCGCCCACGGGCGAACTCGTCCAATAAATCGAACGCTGGAATATCTGACGCTTCAATATTTAGAGGGGATAACAGATAGGGCAGTTGCTGCTTCAAAAAGTCGGCCAGTGCGATCTGATTCCGAAAGCGAATATCGAAATCGGGCGGACGATCGTGCACGCCCAGGTTCTGGAATTCGTCGGGCAATCCAACTGTGAGGTCGAAGTCGATGCGCGGCGAGCCGGGAACAGTCCAGTCGACGTCCATGCTGGGAAGCCCGATGTCATCGCCGTCGAGACTATCCGATGAGCTCCGAGAACACAGCGAAATGTCGTCCACGACGTCAGACAAGGACTCGACGGACGGAGTGCGGTTCCCATTGCTTGACCCAAGGTCCTGGATGTCGTCGAGATAGGCGTCGCCGTGGACACCGAAGACGTCATCGATCTCCATCTTCACGATACGATACCAAGTCCGCCGCGCGCACTTGGTGGTTAGTATTGTGCAATGTGCAGGCACGGTCGGCGTCGATCGATTTTGACGCGCCAGTCGCCACTGACAACCTGCAGACAGGGATTTCGTTTATATTGACGCAATAATGACGCTCGGAAGAAAACAACGTTTCGTTGGCATTGACGCTTCATTGACATGGACAAGAAACGACTTTTCATTGACCTTTACGGTGCCTGTAACTGCATGCAGCGCCGTGGAAGGACTGTTATTTGACGCTTCTGGGTTTCTAGTGACAGATGTGATCAGGTCGATGACGTCGGCAGTACGCTGTGGACCGAGGTACATATATATATACATGTTGAAACAACGATCTACATCTGAATTCCAACAAATTAATTAAACAGCGAATCAGCCGGTCCAGCGACGGCCATATATAACACAGGCAGGACGAACGTCATCAGGAAATGGACGTGGGTTAATTACTGGCGTTTTCCATGAGCGTGTCCCAAACACGCTGCCCAGCGAGATGCGCCAGCAGACGTCCACCCAGAGCAATTAGGATATATGCTGCTCAGTGCTCATCACCCTCGTTGCTGTTCGAAAGCAGCATTCGCTGTTACGGCAATAAAGGCGCGGCATTCGTTAATGACTGGTAAAAGTTACGCTACCGGTAGTGGTTTGTCACGATGACAATAAACCGTCCCAGGGCACCGAACTGGTCAGCCGGATATCCCATCTTGTGAAGACATTCATTATCTGACATCGCACTAGTGCATTGTGCTGTCTCCTAACACTCACTGCCGATGACGGAATATCCTTCAAGTGCAGTACTGCTAAATAAGACGGTGTTGCCGGTCCAGATCGACAAGCAAAGGCTGACGCGAGTACGCCGCTCTGATCATCACTGTCAAAATCAGCGGAATAGACTTCATTACGTCATAGTAGCAAATTGTGACGCTGTCGTCTGAGGAGGATCAAGTGCGTCCATTTCCGGTTTAACGTGGCAATGTACGATTACCCGTAGTCGGCAAAGGTGCCACAAGAGCACTCTCTCGTGCAGGAGGTGGCTGTGCCATCATCACGCGACAGAGGCTGGTGAGTGCGCGAGCCGTCCCTGCTCCTGACCAGAAAAGCACCCAACCAACATGCGTGTACAGGAACGAGGTCGTTGCTGCGATGGGTGCAAAGCAAACGAACGCGATCATAGCTAGTGCCAGACACAGCGTCCAAACGTTCAATCGTTGCAGAAGCTTGTCCATTGCGTCAGACCCGTTGGATTTGACATGTTGTCGAGCGTGCCTCTGGAAACGAACTGCTTGAACCAGGAACTGGATGCCAACGGCTAACTGCATGAACGTGGTCACCAACGGAATGACCTTCCATGTATACGGAAAGTTGATGTACAGAGCGGTGGCTAGGCATGATCCCGTGTCAAGCACCGCAGGGAGCACGCAGAGGGCCACCTTAGTCAACGGGTGGCCTTCTAAGAAACGACCGAACCACGAATCGCGTCCCAGCCTGGGCGTCTCTTTGATAATGTTCGTCCAGAGTACCGTACTGAGCACGTCGCAGGTAAACCCCCACCCGGACAGTCCTGTGATGAAGAAAAACGCCATCTCATGAGGCAGGATGTCATTGCTCTGCCAGCCCCCGACTGCAATAAACGCACTAAGGGCGAACGTGGTCACTAGTTCAATGACGAGGATCATGTGGACGATGGAGAGATGCGTCCCGGTAAACTTCAGTCGGCGCTGTCGTGTTCGCATGGACGGTATTGGAAAATGCTTGATGAACTCGGCGTTGATTTGCTGGAGATGCGTGTACAGAAACCTAGCAGAGTTTACAAACGCGAAAGCGGAATATGGTTGTCGGGATCCAACGGAAGAGAACTTGGATGTACCATTGATGATAGAAGTCATCCCAGTCGCTTACATCCGGTTGTATGCTTATGACAACCCGGGTCTGTTGCCTGTAATTTCCTCCCGATATCAGATAATCGTTCAGTGAAACGTCCGTCTCCGCCGGTTCCTCGACGGCTACGAACAGCATGTTGTTGCTCACGGGGCCCGGCTGCTCGCGGTCCTTAAAGTTGAAGTTGATCGGATTTGAGACATCATAACCATTTGGGAAAATGTTGATCCAGGCCGCCGCGCCCTTTTCCTGCAGCAGGACGTAGTTGTGTGTGTCGGAACACCCGACCAGTGGGGTCGATGTGAATAACACGATGCGTCCTCGCACATCGTCTGGAATGCCGCCGTTCCCACCACACTGGCAGTCGCCATTCACGGCCAGGAAGTCGGCAGTGACGTTGATGACGTCCAAGTGATCGATACCGACCGGCTGCGGGCCCAGGTACCTGTTAAACGGGACGCTGCGCATGTGGATGCCAGCAAACGGCGAATCGGCCGGCTCAACGATGACCATCGCGCTGTCAAACTTCCGCAGCGAGCATACCACACACACAATGAACATCAGCATTCTGACTACGAGGGGTCACTACAATGAAAGTTGTTCAGGTACACTAGGTTCGACCTTTGACTTAATGTAGGCTGGGCAGCATTTAAACCTATACTTTATATACTCGAACAGGCCATTATATATGTATAACAGATCCATGGGCCGGGACATGGCATTTTTCGAATGATACTGAATCGTTTGATCGAATCGTTTGACCTCTACTTAAATGGCTAGAGGCCTAGCTGTGGGGCGGGTGCCATTATTTGCGAGTGGAATCGATGTCGTTGACCAGCTGTATGCTGATGGGTTTGGAGGCCGAAGAGGCTTCGATCGATGCACAACGTTAGAGGTGTCGACGCTCTACGAATTAAATGCCAGTCCCCGTCGGACGATCGAAGATACCGTGCTGATGTTGTCAAACGGTTTGCCAGGCAATCTCTTAGAGGTAGCGGCCAATGTTGCTGCCGATCTGGTCAGCGAGCTGCTCGAGACGTCATCGACATCTTATCCTTGCACAAAACAAACACGCCGATTCCTTTCCGCTCCTGAGGTTCCTTCTTGCTGCTTCTCTGGGACGTCAATCGCTATATCCACGTTTGTCTCTTTACTTGGTTCACGCTTCGATTTCTGGTCATATTCTGCAGCACGAATGAGATCTATGTGGCCCCCGTACATAATGGATCGATGACAGTGAGAACAGATGATTGAATCGGCATCCAGCAGTCGGCCCCGGCCCCCTCGCTCGTACGCGTGTCGTTTGACCTCTACTTAAATGGCTAGAGGCCTAGCTGTGGGGCGGGTGCCATTATTTGCGAGTGGAATCGATGTCGTTGACCAGCTGTATGCTGATGGGTTTGGAGGCCGAAGAGGCTTCGATCGATGCACAACGTTAGAGGTGTCGACGCTCTACGAATTAAATGCCAGTCCCCGTCGGACGATCGAAGATACCGTGCTGATGTTGTCAAACGGTTTGCCAGGCAATCTCTTAGAGGTAGCGGCCAATGTTGCTGCCGATCTGGTCAGCGAGCTGCTCGAGACGTCATCGACATCTTATCCTTGCACAAAACAAACACGCCGATTCCTTTCCGCTCCTGAGGTTCCTTCTTGCTGCTTCTCTGGGACGTCAATCGCTATATCCACGTTTGTCTCTTTACTTGGTTCACGCTTCGATTTCTGGTCATATTCTGCAGCACGAATGAGATCTATGTGGCCCCCGTACATAATGGATCGATGACAGTGAGAACAGATGATTGAATCGGCATCCAGCAGTCGGCCCCGGCCCCCTCGCTCGTACGCGTGTCATATCTGAAATGACCGGTTCCTACTGGGGTCCATAACGGCGTTTTGAGGTGTACCTTTGGCTCGATCTGCTGTGTTGCACCCCATCGGCGCCAGTCCATTTGCCATGTGCGTTGTGGTCGGATGAGTGATCCGATTCTGAGTTGGGACTTACGTTCCGTGGCGTCATCTCCCGGTTGGAAACCTCAAGCACCGATGCAATCTCTGACGATGGCGACAGAACCCGTCAGGACCGGATGTCAATTCAGCTGCTGCGACCGCGCACGAATCGCAGAACCTATATATCTCGCATTTCCGGCAACCCGGTGTGTTTCGTACTGCCTTGTGTCACTTGTCTAGCAAACGGTAGCGCCTGTTATCAGTCTAATGCGCGTTTCTGGTTAATTAGCGGCTGCGGCGAGGAGCACTGATACTAATAGGTTAGCGGCGGACGAATACGAATCGCTCGTAGCTCCAGTCGATGGTAATTGGCCTCAACTTATATATAACGCCCAGTGGGAGGTTTCCATGATGTACATATGACAGCGCGTCGCCAGCTGGATCTGAAACGCTAGCGCAACGTATTATCAGTCAATCGAAGGGCGATGCTGCCCGGAGTCATTGGGACATTGCCCGAATATTCCCGATGGTAGGAGAAGGTACCACCTGAACGGTGTCTTGCGACGATGGCGGCTGTGTCAGCATTACACGACACAGGCTGGTCAGCCCTCGAGAGGTTGCGGCTCCGCACCAGAAGATCACCCACCCGGCATGAGTGTACAGGAACATTGTCGCCCCAATGGGTACAAACCCAACGAACGCGATCATCGACAGGGAGAGATACAACGTCCAGCGGTTCAGACGATTCAGCAGCTTGTCCATGGCGAGAGATCCTTCTTGCCCAACGGTCTTCCTTGCGTGTCTCTGAAAGTTGAGCGCTTGCACGAGAAACTGAACGCCAACTACCAACTGCATGATCGTGGCTAGCGACGAAATGACCTGATAAATATATAAGGGGGTAATGTAGATCGCCGGGCACAGGCACGCTGCCGTATCCAGGACAACGGGAACCACACAGAGAGCGACCTTGGCAACCGGGTGGGCTTCAAGGAAGATCCCCAACCATGAATTTTGGCCCGACCCGGGCGCCTCCTTAAGAATATTCGTCCAGAGGATCGCACTGAGCATGTCGCAGGCGAAACCCCATCCAGACAATCCGCTGACGAAAAACAGTGCCGCCTCATGCGGCAGTATCCCGTTGCTCTGCCAGCCTCCGATGCCAATGAACGCGCCCGTGGCTAATGTCGTCATAAGTTCGATGCCTAGGATTAGATGCACGATGGACAGCTGGCTTGCGATGAACTTCAGATGGCGTCGTCGTGTACGTGTGGTCTTCATCGGGAATCGCTTAACGAAATGGTCGTTGATGTTGATCAGATGTTTGTAGAGAAACATTGCGGCGAACATGAAAGCAGATCCAAAGACGAGCATCGGAACCCACCGCATCGGAATTTGCACGTACCATTGGTGGTAGATGGCATCCCAATCGTTCAAGTCCGGTTGTATGCTGACGACGATCCGCTCCGTTTCCCAGGTTTGTACAAAGTAGTCGATCAGCTGGGAGACGCCAGGATGGGCTGGGGCTTCCACAGATACATACAGCATATTGTTGTTTGGCGGACCCGGTTGCTCTGGGTTTCTGAAGAAGAAGTTGAGTGGGTTTGAAATGTAGTACGCGTATGACGATATCTCCAGCCACGCTGCGACACCCTTCTCCTGCATCAGATTGTACTTATGTGTTGGCGAACATCCGATCACCGGGTGTGGTTCAAATACGAGGATGCGTCCGCGAGCCTCAACCGGGATGCCGCCGTTCCTACCACACTGGCAGTTGCCATCCAAGACCATAACGTCGCCAGTGACATTGACGACGACAGGGTCGGTGCCCTGTGGTCCTAGGTATTTGTTCACGGGGATGCTTAGCATTCGGATGCCTGCAAAGGAAGAATTGCCTGGACCCAGAATGACCATCGACCCGTAGGCCATCAGCACCTCGCATAGCATTAGACGTACGACGACGCCTAGACATGTCATGATAGCTAAATGGTTGCGTAAGCGTACAGGTACTGCTGTCGACCTATACAGGGGTGTTTGATATTGTCGTAGTACTCACCAGTACGTTCTAGGGAATCGCACCCAGAAGCGTGGTAGAATTATGTGTTTTAGGGGTCACTCGCCTTTCAGGGTTCGAGTGGGCGGCATCTGGGCGCTGTCCCGTACTACTGACGGCGGCTGGGACAGCATAACGCGACTAAAGCTGGTAAGCGCGCTAGCCGTATACCTGCCCCTGACCAGCACACGACCCAGCCGACCGTGTGTACGTACAGGAATGAGGTTGCGCCAATCGGTAGAAACGCGACGAATACGATCATATATATGGACAGACACAAGATCCACCGGTTCAGTCGGCTCAGAACATTGGCATAATATGGCTTGTCCCGATCCCTGGAGTAGAAGTCAAAGGGATCCGACACAGTGTACCCGTTCGGCACGATGACAATTAAGGCTACGGCGCCTTTCGCCTGTAGGCGGTAGTACATCCCGGATGCTGGACATTCAACCACGGCGGTCTCTGTCATGAGGAATAGGACGCGGCCCGAGCCCTCGTCAGCAATGACGGGCTCAGAATCGCAGAGCGCGTTGGCATCCCCGACCATGAATTCGGCAGTGACGTTGACACTATAAGTGCCCGAATCGGTGTTCTGTGGACTGAGGGACTTGTTAAAAGGGACGCTTCGCATCGGGATCCCGCCGATTGGAGAATCGGCCGGCTCTACAATGGCGAATCGCGGGCGCTGTCCACCGCCAGAAGCGATATGCATCTGTGCAGGGCGGCGCCAAAGCCTGGAGCAGTACATGCACGCCAATGCCATGAGACAGAACGGTGCAGACTGGCTGACCGAGTAGTACAGTGGGTTCGTCCTGAATATATTAGAGGTCCAGTAACACCTCGCGCGTGGCGGTTGGCCACATTCGGTACCAGAACATGAGCGGCGCCGATCATGAGGGCACCTAGTTCAACAGGGTATCGACCCGCAAGACCAGGTTAGCGTCTTGCTGCAGGCAAGGCGGGTAACAGCCAGCCGTGGTGATCTGACTTGTTACATCTGCGGCTGGCGCGCGTCCCAATCTCACTGATCAGCCGTCGAAATCTGCAAAGGTCTATCATGCGCGCTTCCTCTTGGCGGTCGCGGCTGCGCTAGCATGACGCGACAGAGGCTGGTGAGAGCGCGAGCCGTTCCCGCTCCTGACCAGAACAGCACCCATCCGACCTGTGAGTACAGGAATGTGGTGGCAGCAATGGGCACGAAACAAACGAACGCGATCATGGACATAGATAAGCCCAATGTCCAGCGGTTCAGTCGCTGCAGGAGATGGTCCATACGGTCGTCCATCTGGAAGACGGCGTCCACGTTTCCCTGTACGCTCTGCCAGGCATGCTTCTGGAACGTGAGCGCCTGAACTAGGAATTGAATACCGACGGTCAACTGCATCAGCATAATCAGCAGCGCAGTGAACAGGTTGATCAGTGGAATCTGGACGTAAAACGCGGCACACAGTGATGCCCCCGTGTCAAGAAGGACGGGGAGCACACAAAGCGTCACCTTGACAAGAGGGTTACGTTCCAGAAACTGACCGAACCACGAATCGCGTCCAGCCCCAGGCGTTCGCTTGACCACGTTCGACCAGAGGATCGCACTGAGGACGTCGCAGGCAAATCCCCAGCCGGACAGTGCAGTGATGAAGAATTCCGTCATCTCGAACGGAACGAGGGCATTGCTCTGCCAGCCGCCAACGCCAATGAACGCGCACATGACGAAGGTGGCCATCAGCTCAATGACAAGGATTAGGTGGACGATGGAAAACTGCTTGCCGACGAACTTCCAGAAGCGCTGTCGTGTTTGCATAGTGGCCCTTGGGAACTGCCGAACGTAGTCCGCCTCGAAGTTCTGCAGGTGCTTGCGAAGGAAGACAACGGCGAGCAGGGAGGTGGCTCCGAAAATGATCGCTGGGATCCATCGCAGCGGTAGTTGGACGTACCACCGAGGGTAAAACCCATCCCAGTTGCTTCGATCCGGCTGAATGCTGACGACGATCCGCTCGTGTTGGGCCCTGTCCACCAGGTACTTTGTAAGCGAGGCACCGAACTGATCGGGCTCCTCCACGGCCACGAACAAGAGGTTGTTCGCGCTGGGATCCGGCTGGTACCGGTTTCTGGAATAAAAGTTAAACGGGTCCGAGGCGTCGAAACCAGGCGGGCGCATGACGATCCAGGCGGTGGCCCCTTTCTGCTGCAGGAGGTTGAATGTCCACGACACGGGGCATCCGACCAGCGGGATCGACGCCACCAGCACGACACGTCCCCGAACCTCGTCTGGGATGTCGCTGACCGTACCGCAGACAGAGCCCGAGTGCAAGGCCATAATTTCGCCAGTGACGTTGACAAGGACGGGATCAGTACCTTGTGAGCCGAGGTGCTTGTTGTACGGGACGCTGCGCATCCGCACCCCAGCAAACGGCGAGTCGCCTGGCGCGACGATCACCATCGCGCTGTCCGCCGTCCACAGCACGCATGGCATATGCAGGACCAAGCCCACGATTACCATTCCGTCAAGCGAGCACCTCCGTCCGACCTGTACCATGACATGCGACGCAGGAAATGGCGATGGTCGACCGTACACCCCATGCCATCATTCGCGCGTGCGCAAACTGGACCGCCCTGTGACTGGGCGACTGAGCTGATGATGCACAGGCGAACGCCCAAGGGAGTACGGGGCCGGATAGGTATAGCCATGGGGATCTGCGCGGCCGTTGCTGCTGCGCTGCACGGCGATCCCACGTCGGCAAAACAACGTCCTGCGCTGCCGGTTGCGTCACCCGTCCTGTCATCATCATCGGCCCCCGCCCACCCACCGCTGGATCCGCCTATTTTCGGAACGGCTGGGTAGGGATGCTCATTTTGCGGTCCCGGTTACCGGTTAACTGGTTAACCGAGGACCACGGTTAACCGGTTAAGCTCCAGAGCAGGACCGGTTAACCGCGGTTAACCGGCCTCCGGAGACCTTTGGGAGCCGCTCGCACTATATGAAGTGCGCAACTGGCGCATTTCTGTGAGATTGACTGCGCATGTAAGGTTTGCGAGAGTCAGCCCACCCACCGCCCCCAGTCCTCGAGTCCCCGGCCCCCGACCCCTATCCAACGCCCCAGCCACCACTCCCCGACCCCGGGCCCCGCCACTCCCCAGTCGTCAAACACCAGCGCTTCGATCGTGTTGCCAGTGGAGGGCGCGGCCGCAGGCAGCTCTCGGGTCGCTCGCCGGCTCGGACGCTGTCACGTCCGGGCGGTCTGTGAGATTGACGAAGTTGACAGTTTCTTCATCCTCACTGCGAAACCTGACTTGACATGTGATGATCCCATCGGATGGTGGAAGCACTACCGAACTCGGTTTCCTACTCTGTCGAAACATGCCAGGGACACCGTAATCGTGATGGGATCGTCCGTCCCATCAGAGTCCGCGTTCTCAGTATCTGGAAGCTACGTTCCTGCTAGCAGAGGTCGCATGTCCGATGAGAACTTGTCGGTCATGATGAAGCTGCGATCATGGAGAAACGTATTCAGCAAGATGTAATACATTTCAGCAGGCGTTCCTGCGCCATTGGAAGAGCGACAATTTAGTCGGTTAACCGATGGTTAACCGGTCTTTTAACCGGTTAACCGGTTAAGCCCCAGGCCCGGACCGGTTAACCGCGGACCGGATCGTGGTCACCCCTACGGCTGGGTGGATCTGTATTACTGGCTGACTGGAGGATACGCGGGACGCTCGCCGGTCATTTTCGATGCAGAGATATTTGTGACCGGGCGCCGGGCGTGATGGGCGATGGGCGTTCCGGGGCGCGCCGCCTCTGGGACGTCGCCGTCGGCGCGCTCGTCCTCGTCAGGCGGGTTGTCGTCATGCTGCCGCTCGGGCTGGTTCTCGGCATCGTCGCCATGGACTGGGTCACGTTCGTGTTCGGGTTCCAGCGCCTGCGGTTCGACGCGCACCCGATCGCGACCGTCGCTTGGGTCGCCGCCTTCACGACATGCGCGACCCTGACCGTCGTCTCGTATCTTCGGTGCGTGTTCACGTCGAACGCCGTCCGCGATCACCCGCCGCCGGCCCATTTCGACGGGGACGACTGCCCGCGCTGCGCCAAATGCAATGGCCTGAAACCGAATCGGACGCATCACTGTTCGATGTGCGGGCACTGCTGTTTGAAGATGGACCACCATTGCCCATGGATCGCGAATTGCGTCGGGCACTACAACCAGAAATATTTCATCCTGTTTCTGATGTGGGCCTGCCTGGGTACGGCTTGCCCTGGCCTTGTACGATCTGCTCGCTCATTTGCGCATTCTCTAGGCTGTATTGTATACATTGCGGGCGTCGGGACGGACGCCCTGAAAGTGTTTGAGGTACGGCAGAAGGAGAGCTTCGCGTTCGATGTCATGTCGTTGTTCGCCGTGCTGTCGTCGGTGGCGTTCGCGATCAGCCTGCTGGGGTTCGTGTCGTTCCACCTGCATTTGGTGCTGTCGAACCAGACGACGCTGGAGTTCGGGTTTATTCGTCGCGGCGAGAACGTGTTCGACCTCGGGCGCCGGCGAAATTTCGAATCCGTGTTCGGGTCCAGGCGGCTGCTCTGGCTACTGCCCGTCAACACGCTGAAGGTCTCTGGCTGGGATTATCAGTTTCGAGCCGAGGAGAGCTATCCCATAAGCCCGGACGACTGCGACAATGTCTAACTGTATACCATAGCCGGATTGGTAACGACGGTCTAGACGTATTCTTCGTTTTACATATACCGGGTCGTCGTGAAGAACGGATATCTCGACGTTCAACCTGACGGCACCTGGTCGGCAGGATCGTCGACCGCCTTGGTGACCTCTTTGCGCTGCCCGTCGTCGTCTTCGTCATCGATCTTGGCTCTCTTTCCGGCCAGGGAGTACGCGATGGCGAGCAGGACGCCGAACACCATCAGGAACCAGCGGAACGGACACATTGGGCGTTAACGCTGCCGACTGTTTAGGCTCGTACCGCGTGATCCAAGATCGATCCAGCCGCATAGTGGCCGATGGTGCGTACCCGTGTCCTACGTATAGTAGGCGACCTTGGTGCACTATATTCCCAAATCCCAGCACCGGTGGAGCAATGGCACTACTGTCTCGATGTTCGTGTGTCATCCGCCGCCCGAACTAACTACCAGCTGCCCCCGGAAAGCAGATTCGTCCTCGAATGCCTCGCCTGTTCTCTAACAAACACAGGTTGGAATGCATTATCCCGGACGAGCTGAATGACAAGGAATAATTAATAGTTCGTGTATGTACAATTAAGTTCGATACATTGGCTTGCTGAATATACCTACAGGTCGTACAGGACGTCCTAGCCTGGAAGGACCACGCTGTTGGCCGACGATGACGATCGGCGAAACTGGACAACGCGAATAAGCGTCTGCGGATCCGACGTTATCGACTCGATAACGAATTGAGCGGATTGCATCGCGTCCACGAACGTTGATTCGGCGTCGGGATGTCGAACGCGATACGCGACGCAAACGGTCGTGGCGGGCCACCGAGCAAGGGCGCCAAGCGTTGCAAGCAGAGCGTCGTACTGCGCCGGATCGTAGAGCAGATCGCTGCCGACGATGAAATCAAACGGGTCGCGATGCGTCTCGAGGTTGGCGGCACCCCATTTGAGGATTGCGGTGGCCACCTTGTCAGCGACGCTGTTCCTAGCTAGGTTGTGCTGAAGGTTCCCCAGGACGGTCTCGTCGCCGTCCGTCGCCGTGACCCTGGCGCCTCGCTGCGCGAGCTTGATGGATACCAGTCCGCACCCTGCACCGAGCTCCAGAATCGTCTTTCCAGCCACCGGCACCTCCGCCAGGTGCCGCGAGAGAACGGCGGCCGAGTCCCAGAGCACCGTCCCGGTACAGTTATCCCCGGACCCGATCAGGTCCTGTCGAAGGCGCACGCCATCGACGACTAGCTCCCGCAGCGCCTTGGTCGACACGATCTCGCCATCCGCGCTGGACTCGCCCATACCTATCCTGCTCGGCCAGGCTCGCACGTTGCTGCCGCGGACCACGCATCGCGAACGTGGATACATTAGGGCACATTGTCCTACATTGATGTGCCCATGACCGTACAGGTCCCCTGTCGGGTGACGTGCAACACCATGATCGTGAAACCGAGCCTGTATTAGCGTAACGGAAGGTCCGACGCCCGCGACCCTTGCGGCTGATTTGGCGGGTCGTCACTCGTCGCCTGCCTGCCCGCCAGTGCGTTCGCGCGACAGCATCGCAGGGGCCGGCTTGGTCAGTCGTGGCGCGCTGGGGACGTGATGTCCAAGAAGTCGGCGCCCGTTGTGGAATTCAGCTCCAGCGAGGGCGACCAGAATGATGACGACTTCGAGGAGGACAGGAAGGTGTTGCAGCGGAAGGCGAAGCAGGGGAAGAAACGGGGGCGACAGGACGGCGACGGCGATGACGCGCAGACGTGCGTGTGTGGCGCGCAATGGCACTCCAGCGGCCTGCATCGCATCTGCTGCCTGAAGTGCGGGCATCTGTTCGGGAAATCGTGCATTCTGAAATGGGTGGCCAGCAACCACAACTGCCCGATCTGCAAGAAACGCGCTGTCCCCGCTGACATCCGTCCCCTGTATGTTGTTGTTCTCTCCTCTCGTTCAGCCGCGCTGGTCAGGGCGGTCCTTACTAGCAACGCCCGCGCAGGTACACGTCCAAGTTCGCCGTCCAGGACAACAGTGATCGGGAGGCGTTCAACGCGGCGATTGCGAAGGAAACCGCGCTTCGTCGCCAGGCAGACGCTGACCTTCAATGTGTTCGCGCCAGGTACGACCGCCTGCAGGCCCGGTTCAGGCATCTGCACGCCGTCCTGTCTCGTAACGCGACCGTATTCAAAGTCGCCGAAGCGGTTCCAGCGTGCAATGCGCGTTCGCTAACGTTCCATGACGCCAGCCGGTCCGTCCTGTTCACGACGGGTGGCGCGTTCCACCGCGTCAGCCAGCTCGACAGCCAGCACTGCCGAAAGATTGACGCGGGCCATGCGGGGGACATTCGCAACCTGCAATGCTGCCCCGACCTGGGCAGCCTGAATGTCCTGTCTGCTGGCGTCGACAAACGGGTACGCGTGTCCAGCTTGCAATCCGAGTCGTCCATCCTCGGATACGAGGTCAACCAGGTAACCCATGCCATCCCTGCACACCAGGTCCTCGTCGTTGACGTTGAGTCAGGCGGCCTGGTCGTGCGCGTGGGTCTCGACGTTTGTCATCGTTGCCGGCACGGCGTCGGGGTCGATGTACGTGTTCGATATCAGGAAGTCCCGGGACGTGCTGGCACAGATCCAGTGCAGGGTGCCCGCTGGCCTGCAATCTCTCTGCGTCCTGCCGTCTGGGGATGCGCCTGACGTGTCGCTGCTGTACGCGGGCCCTGGCCATGCAGGCGTCGTGTCTGTGGATGCCGGTTGGTCCAACCCGAATTGGCACGACTTCGAGTTTGACGCACGACGATGCTGCTCTGCGTCGTACGACGCGGCCGCCGATCGAATATCGCTCTCGATGAGGGGCGATGACGAAGTGGCGCATATCGTTGTGGATCGCGGCTCGGGCGATGTCGTGCACTGCGTTGCCGACGGGTATACGACCAGCGCCATGCTCGGGCGATCGTCGATCTTCACGGATGAATCGCTGGGTTCGTGCCTGGTGGTGTCCGGTGACGAGACATCACGTTCGCCCTGGGTCTGGTCCGCCAGTACAGGTCTGACGATCGCCAAGCTTCCCAGCCACACCTCCCGCGTTCTCGACGTGGCGTATTCTCGTTCTGCGGCCATGCTGGCAACGCTCAGCGACGAGCAGTTGCTTCTGTTTAAACCAGCTCTTGGCTGATTACGGTCAGTTGCACAAGGTACATATATGAAGCGCCAGGAGCCGAGCGTGCACGGAAGGGCGTTGGAACACTCGACGTTCATTGAGGGTCTGGTAATTGTTCCGCAGACGTCGATTCAGTGGTGGGCGATGGTGGCCGCAAACACATTTTCACAGGGCAGTGATCGGAGCCCATGAAGCTGGACCATTTATCAGCTCCTCTCGATTCGCAGTAGATGAGGCGGTCACGAAGGGCCTCCGATACGAGGATCAAGTCGATCCTCATCGACTTGTTCGCATACATGCCGGCGTCGTTTCCTCGCCATGTATGGCTCGGGTGCAGGGCATTGACGCCCACAGTCTGCAAACGTTTGCGTTAACCGCAACGATAGCGAACGGCCAAGTTTAACGCAGCTGTTTACCTGCCTGTACCGGGGATGTGTTGCCACATAGGCATCGATGAGACGCCCGGCCGACATGATACGCCGCATCCGTTCTTGTTCGAGATCAGTGCAACCGGGCTACAGTTGAAACGAGTTGAAAACATCAGAACGCAGTGGGCGTATATGCTCGATTGAGTACCTGTTTCCTGGCTTTGAAGAAACCCATATGGCTCATGTCAAAATTCGATGGAGCGCAGTTCAAGTCACCCATCCAAATGAGGTTCCGCCCGCTGTTCGCCATCTGAACTCCTCATCGGTCAGGAACGAGGCCGCCAACGAGCGACGCGGCGCGAGTTACTTGTCGGACGAATTCCATAACGCGGTAGTCCCAAAGTTCGCGTCTCCTCAGGTGCTCCTCGCTGAGTCCATTGTTGGGCGCGTAGCAAGAGAAGACGGTAAGGTCGCGAAACGTCCCGATGAAGATGCGACCTTCAGAATCGTGCGGCTCCCGCTCCTGTTCAAAGTTGAACATGATCCTATCCGGTCGACATTCCCGTTTGATGAGCGTCAGCGTGCCACCCGTTCCTTTGTCGGCCAGGGACCTACGGGACACGCGTCACGTTCGACATTCGAATATTGCAACAACTAGAGCATGGAGCATACCAGTAGTGCAGGTAAGGGCCTTCCTCGACCAGTCGCTTAATCAGCGGTTGTACAGCATTCCGTTCTTTAGCCTTACCGATGGCATATCGCGATACGCACCCGCCTTGTTTCAAGGCGGGCAGCCGGGCCTGGAAACGCGACTCAGTGCATCGCACTGCTGGGCATAGGTCTCCAGTTGCGCCTACCTCCTGAATAGACACCATATCAGGGTCTTCATCGAGTACGTACTGGATGATCGACTCCAGTTGCTGTCTGGAAGCGCGTGCAAACAGCGAATTGCAATTATACGTAATGAACGACAGCGGATCGCGAACCGGGCCCACGTCATCGTCCGCCTTCGGCTTCTTCGCGGGCGGCGGCACGGCGACGACGCCGGCGGCGACCTGTTTCGGGCTGGGCACGACCTGGAAGAATCGCTTCATTGTGCGGAGCGCCGACACCGACCCGCACCCGAGCACCATCCAACGCCTTCCGCCAGCTGTTCTGCGACCTGCACCTATTTAGGTGTGCGCCTACAACAAGGCCCCGCCAACACGAACGTGTCGCTAGTCGCTACATTGCCAAGATCGACACGAAGAGGCTACCACGTGGCGAGTGGACGAGTCTTGTTGCTCATCGACTGTCGTGTCGAGCGTGTTTTATTTCTTAGCGAACGAGATTGTCAGCGGGTTCACAGGGGTGAACTTGAACCCTTGCAGAGCCTCCATCGCCTGCCCGCTGGCGAACTCGTCCTCGAACTCGACGAATGCGATGCCGGGTTTCTGCGGGATTAGGCGCACCTCGCGATACCCGCGGTACTGTTCGAACAGGGCGGCGACGGCGCCCTCGGTGACGGTTGTGGGCAGGTTCTGCACAAACAGGATCGGGTTGGGTGGTTGCTTCAGGTCGGCGCCTGTGATGAGACGCGGAGTGCCATCAGCGGATTCTTCTCTCTCCCTTTCGGATGGGCCGACAGTGTGAGGCTTGCGGTTCTGAGGCACGAAGGTCCCATCGCGTTTCGCAATGTAGTCCGATTTGGTCTTGGCGAAATTCGCGCGGATTGGCTTGCCGAACAATTCAAAGTTCTGCAGGTCGCGGTGCGCCTTGATTGCAGAATTGATTTCGTCGAAGAGGACGAACGCCTGGCCGCGCATCCTGGGCGTCTTCAGCGCCACGATATCAATAACGGATCCGAACTGGCCACACAACTCATACAGCGCCTTCTTCAGCTCTGCACGCCCGTCAGTAGCAGAACGATGACGGGCAGGCGTAGACGAACGGCGGCGTACCCTTCTTCGAAATCTTCTCATTGAGGTTGTTCAGGTAGAGTGTGTGCCCGGGCTGGATCACCGACATGACCGCGGGCCGACGATCCCAGTCTGCCGTCAAGTCCGTGGCGCACAACAACCGGCCTGCTGCACTGCCTGCTGCTACTAGACCTGCCGCAGCAGGAGGACCTCGGCAACAATACTGATGACTCGGACATGCCTGCCTCTGTAGACGACCTATGCCATGTCTATAGGCAGCACCCGCGATAATTAACCAATGGGCAGCGAACTTCTATTGTATTAAGAACGGCAGTCCAACAGCGCATGTACCGTGTCCCACGAGGTGACGAACGTTCTCAGATACTATCTAGCTCAAGAGTGCCTCCATGGGCAGTCAGGTCTCTTTGAAGTATAATCATCGAACATTGACCATCGGGACACAGTGTCATCGACAGCAGTTGCACACAGGCGTATTGTTCTCTGGGCTATCGGGCGAGAGCGGTGCGTCCTCGCCGCGACCCGCCCGATGCCCCGGGACCGACGTGTGCGAAGCAGTTGTGGACAGGACAGGAGGCCGTCTGACGCTGTGACACGAATGCCGTACGGCGTCATCTGAGGTCCGCGGAGTTGTTCGCCAGCGTGCCTCCGTACGGCATGCCGTGTAATTTGTCACACAGCGCCGTTCGCGGAATAGCACAATGCCCAGCCTCTTCTCTACAGTTTACACTTTACATGGTGGACACGAACCGTCGTGGAATTATGCCTGGGCGCCGAGAGCGACTGCAGACCGGCACCCGGTCCGCGCATCGCACTTGGGATGCGACCGCGATCCCGTGTCGGGCAGGCGCTCGTAACGTAAGCTGAAGTCGCCGAGTCTGTTTCGCAGTGGGCAGCAAAAATGGCGCGAAAATTCGGCTTGGGGACGCAACCCACTCCGGTACGGCACAAGTGACCTCACGCAATCTGTGTTGGCCGTGGGGTTGGTCGGTCGATCGTCACCCGTTCATTCTGTTTGCGGGCGCCAGCGCTCTACAACCCGGTTGCAACGCCGTCCGACTACGCTCCTAAGGTCGGTACGATGCCGGCGTATGCTGCTGCCATGTCGTCTGATTGCCGGTGGGTCAGATGGTGAAGGGCGCGGCAAAGACGAAATCGCCAACCAAGAAGGCCGCCAAGGGTGCCGGCAAGAAGGAGAAGCCCGCCGTGAAGCGCGGCCTCAGCGCGTACATGTTCTTCGTACAGGCGAACCGTGTCAAGATCAAGGAGGACAACCCGGACGCCACGTTCGGAGAGCTGGGCAAAATCCTCGGCCAGAAGTGGAAGGAGCTGGACGAGAAGGAGAAGGCGCCGTACGAGAAGCTGGCGGCCGCCGACAAGGCCCGATACGAGAAGGACAAGAAGGCCGCGTCCTAAACGTCCTGTCCACTTCCCGGTTTGACAACTGCGAAGGCTGTTCACTGTAATAAACCAGACACAGCGAGGCATGTCCTCATTCGAATCGCGATCGTGACCCATAGCGCCGGTATGCACGTGATCGAACAGGCGGCAGCAGTTCTTTGATGCAACGGTGAACCGGGAGGCGGGTGGCCACATCAAATCGACACCATATTTGTGGCAGGCAGGCCACGAAGTTGCGTTGAGGTCGGCAGGTCGCGCCCATGCAGCAGCAGCAGAGCCCGAGTGGCCGGGTCCCGCTGAAGGCCGGCAGGCCGCTGGACGAATGGCGGCGACGGCTGCGGGCGTCGTGTGCGACTCGAAGCCGGGCGGATCGCGCCCGGTTCCTGCGCGGCCTGCGCTCACATCCGCCGGACGGGTCGCTGTCCGCCGCCGAAATCGACCAGCTGATCGCGTCGCTCGAGTTCGAATTCAGCCAGGACGTCGCCGATCAGATCCATCTGGCTGCGTACGAATCGTCCCTGCCTGAAATCGTTCGTTGCCAGCTGCGGGTGCCTGCACTGCATGAACTGCGAGCTCACATGACGGGCAGGTTGGCGATTTCGACTACGACCTGGACCACAGGGGCGCCTACGAGTCTATGTACAGTGATGCGCAGTCTGCCTTTGTCGTATCTCAGACAGTGTGCGCCAGATTGTGCCCGGTATGCCAGCGACATCATGTGGCAGCGTCAGCAGGGACGTACTCGTGCCCGTGCGGGCGCTTCACGTTGCAGGTCGCTCGTGCGTAACTTCGCCTTGCTGTTGGCGTACTAATGCTCGCAGGTTGGCGATCAGGTTCCGCCCGCGATGTTGCGCGGTCTGCTGGCCAGAAGCCTCGCCGCCCATCCTGCGCCCTGCCGGGCAACGTTCTTCGTGCCAACTCCCCGGCGGCTCATCATCGCCTGCTCGCGTTGTCAAACGCAGGATGTCGTCCTGGAGACAGGGTAGGCGTTTCACCCTGTGTCAATATACACATGGTGGTCTTTATCGGGACAGGCCTGGTCTGCGCAACCCGATGGACTGCTTCCTGTGACACAGTGTGTGGTTTCGTATCGAGAGGTACACGTCGTTGCCGATCCGCAGCCAGATACTGTTCGTCGGGATCGGTCGTACTCGTGAGTTCCAATCGCGATCCAACGAACGTATCACGTTCTCCGCGTCAAGTGGCATCCGTCACCCTTGTCCATGAAGGCGGGGGGCCGGAACACAGCCACCAGCGCCGTCGTTGAAGGCGATACGGACGCATGTGCAGCGGAATGGAAACGAGAAGGTGGGCCCGGTCGTCGTGTCAAGCGGCAAGTGACGGTTGAAGGCGAGCGCCCTCGTCCGAAGCGGCTCTGCCGACGAACGAAGCCTGGCGATACGGTCGTGGGCGACCTGGCGTGGTCGCAGATTGAAATGGAGGACGTTGTGCGGTTCTGGGATCGATTAGCCAGGCAAGGTTGCGCGAGGTCCCAGTACAGTCTTGGGGTCTGCTACGAGAGGGGGCATGGCGTCCGGCACGACATGCGAGCCGCCGTAAAACTCTGGCAGGCGGCCGCCGAGTCAGGGCACGCTCGCGCTCAGTTCGAGCTAGGCAAGTGCCTCGAGAAGGGCAGCGGCGTGAAACGGGACCTGAAGGCCGCCGTGTCGTGGTGGAGGCTCGCTGCAGAGAAAGGCCTCGCTGATGCACAGCACAAGATGGGGGTCTGCTTGGAATCGGGCCTGCAAGTCGAAAAGGACATGGATGCCGCTCTGCGGATGTACAATCTGGCTGTTCGGCAGAATCATGCAGGAGCGCAGTTTGACTTGGGACGGTGCTACGAGGAAGGCTTCGCGGGTCTGCCAAAGGACAAGAAAGAGGCCGCCCGACTGTATCGTCTGGCCGCGAATCAGGGCCATCTCCTGGCCCGAATGGCGTCCCTCTATACCATGCAATAGCAGACGCTGACTACTCACTGGGCGACCTAGATTCAATTCATATATTCAACTATCTAAAACTAACCGTGGAAGGGTATGATGACACCTGGGAGAACATTATAAGGTTTATCCACCCACCGGTTTCCGAGGTTAACGAACAAGGACGTTACAGACTTCCGCTCGAAATTTCACAGAGGTTGGGGTCCAGGTTGTTGACGTCGTGGTATAGTACCGGAAACTGTTTCTCGCTGCTAACGCGCAGGTTCCCCGATCCTGATTACCTAGGCTCTGAGAGAGAGACGTCCAATTGGATCGGCTTCTGGAAGCCGATCACAGCTCATCAGTAGCGGGCACCAGTGGCTGATGAGCAGCACAGCCGAACCGCGTGCGAGCCGCTCTATGGTACACGAGGTGCACAGCAATTTCATTGATGATAATATACGATAATTATCACGACTCGTACCCGATGGGACGCGTGACGATCTCGTGGTGTAGTTGGTTATCACATCTGTCTAACACACAGGAGGTCCCCAGTTCGAACCTGGGCGAGATCAATTCAGTGCGCGCGAGTTATCTTTTGTACAGACGCTTCTGGTTTTGCCACCGTAATTGGGGTCAAATTTGAAATTCCCATTGCAGCTGTGTCTGCGAATGTGGCCCGACGGAGACCCATGTCGCCTCCTCCCAGCCGTCAGCACGACGATCTCGTGGTGAGGTGAAACCTTTGGTCCTCGCTTACCAGACGCGCTCCTAACTCCCATTGCTGCTCAGTACTACGTCTGTTTCGCGCTAGAGTTGCGTGTCACCTGCTGACCATCAGCACGACGATCTCGTGGTGTAGTTGGTTATCACATCTGTCTAACACACAGGAGGTCCCCAGTTCGAACCTGGGCGAGATCATTTTTGGTCCGGACGCCCGTAAAAAAAGAACAGTCCGCAAGAAGTGTTTTTTTTGTTGCCGTCCGTAGCGCTCGAAACGCCCCAAACGGTCAAAGTGGCATCGAGGTCCATAGCCCGCGTCGCCGGAAGGGATCTCGCACTGCCCATTGGACACGATGTGGCGATGTGAGACGATGTCCTACCTGCGGATGTTTATTCCGAATGAAGCCGCGCACGCGTTTGTCGATGAGATCGGCCGGCGTGGGGTTATGCAGTTCGTCGACGTCGGTGTTATCATCGTCCGGCTCGGAACGTATCCTTGACTGTATCGTTGTGCAGATGAACCCCAATCAGCAGTCTTTCCAACGTCGTTATATCAAATCCATCACAGCATGCAATGACGTTAAGAGAATGGTTGATGCGATCCGATCGTTCCTTGACACGTACGATGTCCCACACGCTGAGGATACGAACTTCATCGACTGCCCACCGGTCACTCCGACCCTTATCGAGTCCACATGCGCCACTGTTCGGCAGTACTACGGCCGTCTTGTTAACGATTTCACCGTCGCCAAGGAACTGAAAGAGCAGCTGACTACTGAGCAAGAGTAATACCGAATGGTCGAATTTGGTAGATCGTCCATCTGATATGTTGCAGGCTGGAAGACGTCCTTGATAAGTCGTCAGCTCTGCTGGACGGGTCAGCCTCAGCAGCCAGGGCGCAACTGATGAGCGACGCCGCGCAGGCAGGTTTTCAGGGATTGCTGTCTGATGTCGAGGCTGGTCATGGGCGCGAACCTGTGTCTTTTCGTTTTTTCTCAGGTGTCCTCAACAAGGTCCAACGCCCGACACTTGAGCGTCAGGTTAGGGTTCGGCAGTGTACCCGATAATAACATCTGAAGCCAAGTTCCCTAGGTGTTCCTTGCGTCAAGAGGCAATGCTTACGTCGTGTTTTTCGACATTCAGCACCCTACCAAGGAAGCGTTTGTTATCTTCTTCTTGGGGTTCGTCCTGGAGAAACGTCTCACCAAACTCTGTCATGTCATGTCGATCAATATTTATCTGTCAGGACCCTCCTGCGGTCTCAAGGACCATCATACTGACGCGGCTCTCGTAGGCAACCTGAAAACGAGGGCGCAATGCCCCAGCGACTGGTCGAGTGCCGCAAGCGACAGGCGGAAGTCAGGGAAGCTCTGTTCAGGACTGAATCGCAACTCAAGCATGACCTCTTTGGAGTTTCAAGCCTTGTAGGACTGCCATATTTACAAAAGCCTTGTTCTCGTCTAACTATTCAACAGATTGGCACGTGGGATCGAATCCTATCACAGAGCCGCGCCATTTACTCTACTCTTAACCTGTTCAAGGCTAATGATTCGGCGCAGATGATGCAGGCTGAAGGGTGGGTCCCTTCGTCTGATCAGTTGTTAGTCAGGGAGGCGCTCAGCAGAGCGCTTGCTGCGAAAGGGTTTTCCGCCAGCAACAATCCATCAGTTATTCAAGATATCGATTTTTCCGCTCGTCAGGGAGAACTCACACCGCCAACGTTCTTCCGCACGAACAAGTTCACATCAGTCTATCAGTCGATTGTCGATACCTATGGAGTACCCCGATATGGGGAACTCAATCCCGGTGTGCTGACAATAGTCACGTTCCCATTCCTGTTCGGGGTCATGTACGGGGACGTTTTCCATGGATCAATGCTTTTCCTGTTCTCGCTGTGGATGGTTCTCAACGAGAAGAAGCTGCAGAATGGGCCTATGGACGAGTTCTTTGGTGCTGCGTTCCATGGGCGCTACGTGCTGGTGCTGATGGGGTTCTTTGCCACATGTCCGTATCCATCCGTTTGTTGTCACTCCGCCCTAACGGCTATGCATTAGACTGCGGTCTAATCTACAACGATTTCACCTCGTTGCCTCTTCGCCTCTTCGATACCGGTTGGAACGAGCACACGCAAACATTCGATGCTGTCTATCCCTTTGGTGTCGATTATGTAAGGCCTTATCGCTTCGAGTTCACGCATGCCTCTCCTGATGCGCGCCCTGCAGGTTTGGTATGGTACCGACTCTGAAATGGCGTTCCTGAACTCGCTGAAGATGAAAATGTCCATTGTTATCGGTGTGACACATGTACGTTGTATGCGTCTGCAATGCGTTCCCGAACTGTCCCAACTGAAACTATGTAGATGTGTGTCGGTGTTGTTATATCATTATTCAACCATTTGCATTTCGGGAACACCGTGGACGTGTTCTGCGAATTCATTCCCAGAATCGTCTTCATTGGGTCGTTCTTTGGATACATGGTCTTCGTGATCATCTACAAGTGGTGCCTGGACTGGGCCGCTCTCGGCACGCATCGCGCGCCGAGCCTCATTGTCACACTCATCAACATGGTTCTTGGATTCGGAAGGGTCGGTAGCGACAACGACCAGTTCGATTCGGATCCTCCTGTACCGCTCTTCGACTCTCAAGGCTCCGTCCAGAAGCTGTTGATAACTCTTGCACTGTGTGCGGTTCCCGTTATGCTTTTCCCCAAGCCGCTGGTTCTCTGGTTCCTTCACTGGAAGAAGCAGCGTGCCGATGCCGTTTCCGCCTACCATGCGCTGGCGGCAGAGCCACGACAAGACGGAGAGGTCCAGCAGTTCGTTGCAGACGAGCCGCCTGTTGAGCATGAACACGTAAATTTGGATTGTCTGAATCTCTTCCTGATCTAACGGTTGGACAGTTCGAATTCGGCGAGCACTTCGTCCATCAGATGATCCACACAATTGAATGTCCGTCTTGGTAACGCGGAATGCCCAAACGTGTTGGCTGACCGGGGTGTCTGTATGCAGACGTGCTCGGCTGCGTGTCGAACACAGCATCGTACCTGCGTTTATGGGCACTGTCGCTGGCCCATGCGCGCCTCGCGTCCGTTTTCTTCGGTAAACTCGTGTCGGACAACTACGACAGCGCCGTTGGCATCTACGTCGGGTTCGTATTCTTCGCGTCGGCCACATTCGGCGTCTTGATGGGCATGGACGTCCTCGAGTGTTTCCTGCACGCATTGCGTCTGCACTGGGTCGAGTTCATGAACAAGTTCTACAACGCCGACGGGGTCGCTTTCGATCCCTTTAGCTTCTTGACGCTCAACAAGCAAGAGTGAGCGCCAGCGCCCGATTCACAAATACAATACTCCTGTACGTATAGTCGTCATCGTTGCCCTGTGACATTATGGTTGGGCCCTTGCTCGTCCACCACCACCGTGCTCAGCAGCGTCTGCAGGCAGAGCCGCCTGATGGTCTGCGCTACGACCCGACTGCCCATCAGGACGTCGGAGCCGTCGCGAAGCACCTGACCAACCTGTCGGCACGAGCTCAGACGATGACGGGGACGGGGGCACGCACTCGCTTGCCCAACCTGCTCGCCGTACTTGTGGGCGAGAATATCGGTGCCGGCGCGATACGCGCTATGGACGATCTCCAGGGACGCGTCCGAACAGGCCAGGCCGACCTGGCAGGCGCCCCGAACCGAACTTCGAACCACTTGCGACAATGCCGATTGCGACACGGTCGACGGTTCCGGTCCACTGACGGCGCTGGAGAACGCCTCGACCACTGAGTGGCACGTCGTGGCTACCGCGGTGGCCGCCGTCGACGCGGCGTGGACCGTGTCGCGAACGGCAGGGTGCACCGGCAATTGCGACCTGGACGGCGCGATCCGGCTCTGGACCGCCGCCGACCCGAGCAGCAACGAACCGGATATCAGGGACGAGCAGCGTTTGATGCCTCGCGTGATCGTGCCCGCACCCTGCTCAATCGACGTGGCCAGCGACGACCTGGCGGGTACCGGCGCCGCCGCGTCGCCACGTTCGGCCAGTTCGACCGTCGTCGCGGGGACGATGACGAGCGGTTTGCTGATCAGCCCTTGCGGGCACTGGTCGCGCGGCACGAATGTGCACGCCTGCCTGATGACGTTGACGAGGACCTGCAACGGGCAACCTCAATCATCACGCCCTGCGACGAACGCACAACGGGCGAGTCGTACCTCGAATGCATCCGCGTCGAGCGTGTCGCCGTCAACGTGCACAATGTGGCACTGGTCGGAATCGGAATCGAACGCGACAAGCATGTCGTCGTCAGCGTCGATGACGAGGCACTTCCCAGGGAGGCGCAGGGTCCCGTCCGCCCAGACGAGCCGCAGCGCTCCGTCCTGGCGTCCGCCATCGTCGCGCGGACGCTCGTCTTGTTCGAGTTGGAACGCGCCGGGCGCGCAGACCTGGTAGACGCCCGTGTCGCGCACCGCCAGCAACGTCGCCACACCGATCGGCAATCGCATCGTCCCGCCCGGTGCTGCCTGTCGTAGAAGGCGTCAAGACCACCGCGATCTGAATGCGCCGCCCAGAACGCCGACCGCGGGGCAATCAGCGGACCGCCCGTCTTCCAGGAGCGTCTCGCATGGCGAAGACGACGTTGCTGTGCTCGCCCGCCAAATGGCTTGCGCTCTTTCGTTGATCGTTCATTGTCTGGGTGTATGTGTGTGCGATACGCGCGCCCGTCACTGGTCACCAGGCCTTGCGTCAGGACGTCGACAACGCGGATGGTGGTGGCCCGCGAAACACCATCGGTCGTCAGCACCCGACGAAAGGCCTTCGGCGGTCGCACACGTGCTCCAACCTATAGCACTCACGGTGGCTCCAGCCAACATTGACGTTCATCGCTGGGACGTCCTGCGCCCCCAATGCCCTGCAGCACTTCGCAGCGGAACCGATGCGGTATTATCCCGGCCTGCACAGATGCTGCTTGTGCCGCGTTATGAAGCAGCCGGAACGCGTCGCCAAGTACAATGGCAGAAGCAGGGAAGACTGCAACGCTGCGTAGCGGTGCGGGCTTAACGTGCCGGTACGAGGACATTCTGGAACAGGACCTGATGTTGCGGTACAATAACGCGTCTTTAATCTACAAACAGTTCGAGCGTGGTCTGTCCTGCAACTAGAGATGGCAGCGGGTCGACCCGACCCGAGTCGACCCGGGTCGACCCGACCCGACCCGACTCACCCGTGGGGGTTCCCAGTCGACCCGGGTCAGACCCGCCGCGCCCGCCCATGACCCGGGTCGACCCGGGTCGACCCGGGTCATGGACCTGCAGTTGGCATAGCGGACTTGGGGGTGGCAGACACTGATCTCGACAGACTCGACTCTCGGCCCTCGGGGTGCCGGGACTTGCTGACGGCCGGCCCGCCGTCCCTGGCCGCAGATTGGGCTCCGGAGACAAGGCGATCCTCTGGATCGAGCACCTTCATGTTGTGTCAACGTACACCCGTCGTCGAGTTTACTTGGCACTAGAGTGCTCGCAAGAATGCCAAGATTGCAAGTCACTCAGTTGCAGACGGCGCCACTTCAAATCCCGAATCTTCTTCGTTGGATGCGACGACAGCGATAAACAGCCTTCGAACTTTGCTAAAGTCGAACGAAAAGCACCCAGACCACCTAGAGAAGTGAAGCTTCCAGCGAGTCCTTCGAGAACGAACTGCAGCGGTGGTTCTCCCACCGGAAATGTCAGGGGAGAAGAGCGCCCGTGACGTTCGCACGTGGTTAGGTTAGTTAGCAACTGTTTCCACGGGTCGCGATGAGGGCACGTGACTTCATGGGCTTCAACCTCGGTTACGCCGCACGCGCCTGAGCGACCCAGCGGGCCAGCAGCGAGTGCCATATGCGAATTGCAGTCCTTCAGACGACGTATTCTATTAATTCGTCGACAGTCATGTCTTATGGAGGTGTTTCCCGGCCAGTGGCCTGACATTCATTCCGACCCGGGTCGACCCGGGTCTGACCCGGGTCTGACCCGGGTCCGACCCGTTGGCCTCAGGACTCGACCCGGGTCAGACCCGACTCGGCAGGTCCCTGACCCGCCCGACCCGGGTCGACCCGTTGACATTACTACCTGCAAGTTCGAAACTGGTCGTCGGCCTGGTCGCACCCGTCACGCATCATCACGCAAAGTCCTGGCCGCACTTGGACTGGACGCGCTCGCGGCCTGGCCGCAGCCCGCGCACGCAGAATAGGGGGTCCTCCAGCACACCGTGCGCCGTGCGGGCATTGTTCGACACGAGTGCAGCGAGTCCAGTGACAGGGGGTGGGTGGATGGAGGAGGGATTTGTCACGGGCGGCCGGGCGGCCGGGTTATGGGCATCGTCGTCGTCGCCGTCGTCGTCGTCAGTACGCGACGGCCTGCTATGGGTTCGCGTCCAATCGCGATGGCGCAAATGCCATGTGCGCGCAAACGATTTCGAGATCCGCACCAATGCAGGTTCGTCGGGGGAGGTTCATACCGGCCGTCGGTCAGTCAACGTGCTGCGTCGACTGCGGACCCGGCTGCCGTTTGCCATCACCGGTGAACGCTTCAAGATGTACCTCGCCGCGTCGCCGTCACGTGAGCTAGACAGCTGGGTAACCGTTCTGCGAAAGGTATTCTACATTCGACCTACGGACGTCCACACCTACTTGGTTTCTGAAGAGTTCTGCAGACTACAATGCTCGTCACGGGCGTTCCGACCGCCGATGACGTCGAGCAAGCGGTTGCACAGTTTGAAAGCCGAATGTGCTGCAACTGGTGCCACCTTCGGTGAACGATCGCCAATGGTTGCAGTCCGACGGTCGATTCCCGAACGCCCGCTTCTGCGTGGAACCAGAGGTCGATATCGATGCCGACGAAGACCCCGCTGGAAGTGCTGTGTGTGCATTGTACATTGCACAGGTCTCACGGTTAGCGCATGAAGTCTATCGACTCGTGTTTGCTAATATATGGACAGGTTATCGCAACACGAAAACGGCCGTTGTGAACTGATTGGACAGTGCCTGCGATACGAATGAACGTGCGGAAAGCAAAGTACGTCGGTTGAGCCGGCTTGTTCCAAACGAATGATGACTTGAACTGCAAGGTCGGTGGCGGGAGAACCAGCAAAGGCATCGAGCCGGACGGTTCGATAATTGGATATCGCTTCTGCCTTACTGGAGAGTCGGTAAACCCGATTTCTCGAGAGCCGCGTCAGCGTGCCTACATCTGTTTCGGCGTTTCGAATCTGTCGATCGCGTCGCAATGTGCACAGGCACTCACCCTTCTTTCTAGTCACGTATCCGTGCGACTAGTTGTCTGCTGCAAGTAGACGGCAAAGATGGCATGCCTGTGGTGAAGCTTGCAGCAGACAACTAGTCGCACGGATACGTGACTAGAAAGAAGGGTGAGTGCCTGTGCACATTGCGACGCGATCGACAATCGGGACACTGGTGCGACCTCGAGTCCGCAGAATGCCTTAGATCAGCAATCATAGGGCGCCTCCCACATATACCGCGCAACACTGCCGTACGGCGTCCGTGGCGCACCAATCATATATTCTGCTATCTGGCCTTGTCTGGTCTTGTCCGTGTCCTGCGTGCTAATTGGTTTTGGGCCCATCCCAAGCCTTACCCCTGTCCCTGTCCCCGTCCCTGTCCCCGTCCCTGTCCCTGTCCCTGCCCCAGTTCCCGTGTCCCGTGTCCCAGCCCGTGTCGCGATCCAGTTCGCGTTGTGACCGCCGCGCCCCACGCTCGGTTTGTACCCGTCCCTGTCCCCCTGCTCCCGCCGCCCGCCATAATGGCGGAGGACTGGAACCAGCTCGTCACAAACCTGAACTCTCAGATCCAGCACTTGCAACAGCAACAACAGCAACAGCAGCAGCTTCTACAGCAACAGCACGATCAACTGCTACAACAGCAACAACTACTGCAGCAGCAACCAATCCCACAGCAGCACGGTGGCGCCCGCGAACCAAAAGTCAAGCTACCGCCGGCCTATAACGGCAGCCTGTCGGAGCTTCGGGGTTTCCTTAACCAGGTCAAACTGGTTATTACCCAGCAGCCCAACACATACGCGACCGACGCTCAGAAGGTTGCGTTGGTGGGCCAGCTGTTGGGTGGCGACGCCCTAAAGTGGTTTAACCCACTGTTCGAGAGGAATGACGACCTGATGAAGGACTTCAGCGCCTTCGTCTCCGCAATCAAGAGCAGATTCGGGGACCCGAACCTCGCAGAGACCGCGGCCCGCAAGCTCCAGCACCTGCGTCAGGGTCGAGGCACCGTCGCCCGCTTCGCCACAGAATTCCAGAACTTGGCGGCGGACGCGGGGTTCAACGACTCAGCCTGCCGACACATGTTCCGCGCAGCCCTGTCTCGGGACGTACAGTTCCTCCTGCTGTCCTTGCCTGTCGCGAAAACACTCGACGAGCTCGTCCAGCAGGCGATTCGCTGCGACAACCGTCTCTCCGAGCACAGATCGAACACCATGGTCCCAGCACCAGCTGTTCCTGCCGTCGTCTCCGCATCAGCTGCCCCTCCCGTTGCCGCAACACCCCCGGCCGCCGCGATCGGGCCGGTTCCCATGATCATCGACGCTGTGACCGGTGGCCCCCGCGCCTCGCTGACTGCCGAAGAGAAAGACCGCCGACGCCGTGAGGGCCTGTGCCTATACTGTGGAATGCCTGGCCATATCGCGTCGACCTGTCCTGTGCGTCCACAGGGAAACGTCCCTCGACGTGGCTGATGACCCGGTCGGTCGCCACGTCTCTCGCGAATACACAACGCGTTCCCCTCCAAAACTCCGACCGATTCCCACATGAAGTAATGATCTCTGCGTCCACCATTCCTCCAGAGCGCCCCGACCTTGTCCTAAGCATTGATGTGTCCCTGCTGCTCGACAACGGCAGGACTGTGCAGACGAAGGCACTCATCGACTCTGGAGCAACGAACGACTTCATTCACCGCGATCTCGTCCACTTGCACAATGTACCCCTCGTTGAGAAACCTGCACCAGTTGACTTGGAGGTAATTGACGGGCGACGGCTGCCGAAAGTGTCAATGGAAACCGTCCCAGTTAGCCTCCGCATCGGCAACCACTCCTACTCGATCGTGCTGAACGTGATTGACTCCCCGCGATTCCCAGTCATACTCGGCATGACCTGGCTCACCAAACACAACCCGAGCATCAACTGGGCACACAGGACAATCGAGTTCCTCCGCACGCCCGACAACGAGTCAAGCGAATCCTCGACTCCAACCTCCGAAGGCACCATCACAACACTAACCCTGCACGATGTCGACACAACACCCGAACGACCCGAATCCACTTCAGTCCCAGGAGCCTCGCCAACCGAACAGACACCGCCACCAGCAAACGCCAAGCGACGCCGCAAGTGGAAGCCCGAGATCCACGCCGATAACGACAAGGTACCTTACGCCGTTCCGCTTCCCGGGGATTGGAACCAACCCCAGAGTCTCAAGCGGTGGCACCACCGCCTCGGCCACCGTAACCTGCGTGACGTCATCCTGATGGCAAATCATGACCTTACCGAGTCCATGGAGATCCTGGCACAGAAGGTTGACAGGTTCTGCGAAGGGTGCGCTATCGCGAAAGCCAAGGAACGTCCTTTCCCCTCGGAGTCCAAAGAAAAACAGTGGAACGTGCTCGAGAGAATCGACGTCGACGAATGCGGACCGCTTCCCGTCGCCTCACTCAAAGGGGAGCGATACTTTATCACGTTCACGGAATTTGCAACCAGGATGAAATTTACCTTCCTGTTGCACCACAAGAACCAGGCGCTGACCAAGTTCAAGGAGCTCAAGACTCGAATTGAGAATCGCCTGGAGAAATCCATTAAGATCCTCTTCGGCGACAACGATGGGGTATTCATCAACAACGAGTTCAAGGCGTTCTTGCAGGACAACGGGATCGAGTGGAGATCAACGGTGGAGTATTCCTCCAAGCAGAACGGTGTCTCCGAACGGGGACACCTGACGCTCATGGACTCCGGTCGCGCAATGCTCGTACACGCAAGGCTCCCCAAGCAGTTCTGGGGACCCGCAATTCTGACTGCCAGCCACGTCCATAATCTCTGCCCCCACCCACGCGATCCCTCGACCACGCCCCATGAAATGCTGTCGCGCTCGAAACCTGATATCCGCTATCTTAGAACGTTCGGGTGCGACGCATATGGCTACGTCCCGTCCAGCCAGAGAACGAAGCTGGACCCACGCGCCGTGAAAGGCATCTTCATCGGGTATGCAGACCACCAGAAAGGGTACGTCCTCTATCACCCTTCGTCCGGCCTGATCAAGGTGTACCGCAGCGTGACGTTCAGCGAAGACAGCTTCGGCGGCCGCAGTGCGGACGACGCCCTCGCCGATCCCGAGGAACCTGAGTCTGGATACGACAGCGACTACGTTCCCTCCGGTGACGAACCCGCTGTCGGGGGGGGCGCAGTCCGCCGCAGGCCCCAGTGAGGATCCGCGACCTCCCACCGAACGAGCCCGGCGTCTCTCCCGCAAGCCAGACCGTTTAGGAGATCCCGTCCACCACGCCTGGATCGCGTCCCTGCAACCTACCAACGACGATCCTATTCACCACATGTGGATAGGTTCCACACATCAATGCGACGACGACGATGACGCCGCGCTCAATGCAGATGACCCCGACACTCCAAACACATATGAAGACGCCATGGCAAGTCCCGAGGCAGAGTTCTGGACTAAGGCGATGGCCGATGAATTGAAGAGCCTGAAACAGCACAAGACATGGGAAGCTGTGGAGCGACTACCCGACGGGGCACGCCCCATCGGATGCCGCTGGGTCTACAAGCGCAAGATCACCAAGTCAAGTCAGATCCCGCCGGACACCACCTGGGTTCTCCGCCATGACCCCGACGGTGTCACCTCCTACCGGTACAAGGCTCGACTATGCATACTCGGCTACAGACAGCGCCAGGGGATCGACTACACGAACACCTATGCGCCAGTCGTCCGGAGCGACATCCTCCGTCTAGTACTAGCCATGTCCGTCCAAGACAAGGAGATCATCGCCGAGCAGATGGATGTGATGACCGCATTCCTCAACGCCCACCTCACCGAAGAGATCTACATGGACTCCCCGAAAGGGATGAAGGCCAGAACCCGTTTCGTCAAGCTCCTACGATCGATCTATGGCCTGAAACAGGCCCCAAGAGAATGGTTCAAGGTCATCGACGCCTTCCTCGTTAACGAATGCGGGTTCCAACGAGCCAAGTCCGCATCGTGCTTGTACTTCAAACGTGGTCCAACTGGACGGCTCGTCATTGTTGGGGTCTACGTCGATGATATTCCCATCGTCGGACATCCCGAACTCGTACAGGAAACCAAGTCAGCCCTCTCGAAGAGATTCAAGATGTCGGACATGGGAGAGCTTCAATCAGTCATTGGCTTCGACGTCGATAGACAAGGTGGATCGGTGTTCCTGTCGCAGGAACGCTACACGAAAACTATCCTCGACACCTACGGCATGGCCGAATCGCGCCCCGTCTCGACACCGGCAGATGCGAACTTGAAGTTATCCACATCACTGTGCCCGCAGAACCAGGCCGATCGCGAACTTGCCGCCTTAGAAGGCCAGCGCATCAACTATCGAGCAGCGGTAGGTCACCTAATGTGGCTGCTGCACACCCGGCCAGACATCGCCTATGCGGTGAACGAGGTCTCCCGATACGTGCAAGACCCAGGGCCAGCGCACTTCGTCGCGCTGAAGCGAGTCTTCAGGTACCTCAACGGCACTCGCAACTACGGCCTCCTGTTCGAAGGAGGTGGGGAAACGGCCACACCGCTCCTGGTCGGCTACTCCGATTCTGATTGGGGTGGAGACCTCGACACACGACGATCGACTTCGGGGTGCGTGTTCCTTCTGAATGGCTGCCCGGTTTCATTTCGCTCTAAGAAGCAGACCACGGTCGCGTTATCGTCGTGCGAGGCGGAGACGGTGGCGTCAACACTCGCGGCAACAGAAGGCGTCTGGTTGCGCAATGTGCTGGACGAACTAGGTTTTCCACAAGCTCAGCCTACACCTCTACACGTAGACAATCAGGGGGCGATCGCGTTCGCCAACAGCGAAATCAACCACAGCAAGATGAAACATCTCGCGCTCAAGGACCACTTCGTCAGAGAACTGGTGGCATCCAACCAGATCAAGGTGCACTACGTCCGCTCGTGCGAGAACCTCGCCGACATCTTCACGAAACCACTCGGAAAGCACAAGTTCGTAGAATTCCGTGCGGCCCTCAAGTGCGTACCGCATCCCCACATGAACTTGGACTCTCAGGTCGAGGGGAGGAATCGGGACACTGGTGCGACCTCGAGTCCGCAGAATGCCTTAGATCAGCAATCATAGGGCGCCTCCCACATATACCGCGCAACACTGCCGTACGGCGTCCGTGGCGCACCAATCATATATTCTGCTATCTGGCCTTGTCTGGTCTTGTCCGTGTCCTGCGTGCTAATTTCGACAGATTCGCGACGTCGAAATAGATATAGACACGCTGACGCGGCTGTCGAGTAATCGGGTTTACCGACTCTCCAGAAAGGCAGAAGTGTAACGAACCGCGTCGCACTTCCCGCAATCTACATACGCCGTGGCGGAGTCCGTGGCAGTTGGCTGGCGGACGTCATTGCTGTTTCGATTGCATATATACAGGCAGCGTCCTGCTGTTAGTGTGAGGCGAACGCCACCGCGTACCTAAAAGTAATCCCCAGGTCGCGTGTTCAGCACACGCAATCGAAACAGCAATTCGGGTTCATGACGACAGAGAACGGAGGTGATGGCGCAGGCGCGCAGACCATCCGGGTCAAGGTCGAGGACATGGTCAAGATCCAGTCGACGCTGGACGTCATCCTGGAGCGGCTGGCAGCGTTGGAAGCGGGCAGGGCGAACACGGATGCGACGGTCGCAGCGCTCGGACTGGATCTGGAGGAGATCAAGGAGGTGGTGATCAGAGACCGAGCGGCGGCGCCGCCCGGGCGGGGCAACCAGGCAGCAGGTGCGAGGGGAGATGGGAACGCCAGGGTTGCCGCAGGGCCCGGGACCAGAGCACCCTTTGCGAGGCGCAGTGCGCGTGCCACGTGGCAGCAGCATTGGCGACGACGAGGACGAGATCGAAGGACGCTATGGAAGGGGTGGCCGGCGCGGAGGCTACGAAGCAGATGACCGTCGCCAACTGCCGATCAAGATTTCCCTCAAGGAATGCGTGAGTAACCCCTGGAAGAGCGGGGAGGAGGTCAAGACGTGGCTGAACGGAGCCGTCGCGACGGTGCGACGATTGAAGGCCAGCCGCGACGACATCCAGGACTATGTCATCAGCAAGTTGATGGAACCACAGCTGCGGGCGCATGTGGTGGCGTCGGCACGACAGCTGCCTGATGCGCCGTTCGTCGACGTGCTGATCGACGCGAGAGACAAGCTTCTGGGCACCACGCAGACCCGAACGCGGCGTTCGTGGAAGAGTGCGGCACGAGCGAGCGCTCAAGCAGGCCGACAACGAGTCGTTGACTGACTTCCTGCCGAAATTGGAAACGGTCATTAACGAGTTCGTCGAGAACGATCCCGAGCACGCCGACGATGAGGAGATCTTCGACATCTACCTGGCGGCGATTACCCCGGATGTGAAGGCGATTCTGGAAACGGAGCACCTTCTCTGGGCGCACCTGGACGTGCGGGAGACGTACCTGGACAAGGTGGGATACCTCAGGGAATGCCTATACGCCCAACGTGCCAAGGAAGGCGTGAAGCCGAAGAAACGGACGTTGGTCGGGGCGGTTACCAGGTCACCCATCTGTAACACGTGCAACAGCCGGGACCACTCCTGGAGGGACTGCGATCGCGCACGCGCTAAGGAGAGCTGCAGGGCATGTAACGGCGCCCAACACTTCCAGTTCGAATGCCCGAGGCGCAATGCAAGCCCGCAAGGGAGCGGCGGCGCGACGGTGAACGGACCTACGACACCGGCGGCAGCAGCAGCGGGGGCACCGGCGGGCGCGGCGGCGCCGGCCTCGCCGTCCGGCTGACGGGGCGGGGCGGCCGCAGCCGCCCCAATCCCCTTTGACCCAGGAGGGCAAGGGGAACTGCGATCGGTCGCAGCGATCGAGAACGAGGTCGTTGGCGACCACGTGCACGCAACGGTGGACATCACGGTGGGCGGTCGACGCATGACGGCGCTGCTCGACACGGGGGCAGCAGTCAACGTCGCGAACCAGCACGCAGTGCGGGCTGCCGGTGTGGAGGTGACGCGAGGAGCACTTCAGCTGGAGGACTTTGCGGGTCGACCTGTCGAGAATGCCGGCACAGCGGAACTGCCGTTCAACATCGGGGAGGCGCAGACGGCTATTAGGGTGACCGTATGCGACGACGCAATGCCACATGACGTCATCATAGGCCTCCCACAGCTACACGCATGGAAAACGCGATGGGACCTAGCGCAGGGTCACGTCGAGATTCCTGGCATCGGCATTCGTGTTCACCTGAACCAGCCAAGACGACGAACGGGACGGGCGGTCCAGATGCGACTGATGGAGGACGTGATCGTGCGACGAGACCAAGTGGTCGCAGTGCAGGTCCGGGCGGACGGGGCGGTGACCGATGGGCCAGTGCTGGTGGAACGTCAACGCCGGGGCACGAAGACGGCGGCGATCGCAGAAGGCTTCGGCCAGCTGAAGGACGGCGTCGCAACGATCCTGATTGGCAATCTGTTCAGCCGACGATGCCGATACAAGAAGGGCCGGGTCGTGGCGCTGGCTAAACCGGTTGGAGAGCAGCAAATCTGCTCAATGACAGTCGGAGCCGTCATGTCCGAGGAGGGTGGAGCGGACGCTCCGATGACGCAACACCAGGCAGCGGTCATGGACGCCGTCCACGTCGAATGGGAGTCGTTTGATCAGGCGACTCAACGACGCATCCGTCGATGGATATGTACGCAGGCGGATCGGTTCACTTCGGACTTCAACCCGGTGGGCCGGACGGAGACGGAGGTCCATCGGATCCCGGTGGTGCCCGGGGCGGAGCCGGTCGCGATGCCGCCGCGACGCCTACACCCACACCTTGAAGACCAAGTCCGGGACACGGTGCAACAGCTACTGAAGGTCGGGACGATCCGACCATCAACGAGTCCATGGGCAGCGGGGGTGGTCATGGCGCGCAAGGCCAATGGGGGATTCCGTATGGCGATCGACTATCGGCGTTTGAACGACGTAACGATTGGGGACGCGTACCCGATGCCGCGCGTGGACGACGCGCTGGCGGCGATGCAAGGAGCGTCCTGGTTCTCGGCTTTCGATCTAACATCAGGCTACTGGCAGGTGCCCGTCGCGGAGGAAGACCGGGCCAAGACGGCGTTCGTGACGCGCGACGGCTTGTTCGAGTGGAACGGCATGCCGTTTGGATTGAAGTGCGCGCCGGCGACCTTCTGCAGGCTCATGGCCAAGGTTCTCGCAGGTATGTCATTTGTCGACTGCCTTGTGTACATGGACGACGTGCTCGTCTTCTCGCAGTCGGTGGAACAGCACTTCGATCGGATCGACAAAGTCTTCGAGCGTCTGCGCGAGCACGGGCTGACCGTCAACCCGAAGAAGACCTACCTCCTCCAGCGGGAGGTGACCTACCTGGGCCACCGCGTCAGCGGGGACGGGATCCAGCCCGACGCTCGGCTCGTGCAAGCCGTAACGGAATTCCCTGAGCCGACGAACAAGGCTCAAGTGAGGACGTTCCTGGGCCTCGCAGGGTACTATTCCCACCTCATCCGCAAGTTCGCCGAGGTCTCGGCGCCACTGAGCGACCTTGTGGGGAAAGCGTCTCAATGGCGGTGGGGGGAGGAGGAATCCGAGGCGTTCCGCGAACTGAGGCGGCGGCTGTCGGAACGACCGCTGCTGGCGCATCCAGACTTCTCGCGCCCGTTCATACTGCAGACCGACTGGAGCAACACGGCGTTCGGGGCGATCCTCTGCCAACGGGATGACGTTGGGCATGAACATCCGGTGGCCTACATGTCGAAGAAGTGCCGGGGCGCGGAGAAGCAGTACACGTCGAGACGGGGGGAGGCGGTGTCAATCCGTCTCGCGGTTCGCAAGTGGCGCTGCTTTCTTGAGGGGGCACACTTCATGATCGAGACAGACCACCGCCCATTGGAGTTCCTGCGGAAGGAGCAGGACGACGCGCAGCTCTGCCGGGTGTGGGAAGCGTTGGAACCGTACGATTACACGCTACGATACAAGCCGGGGGCGTCGATGACGAACGTGGACGCGTTGAGCCGCGTCGAGTATCGACACCACCCGGGCGAACCCGTCGTCGATCCGGATCTCGTGGGGCAGGACTCGGAGGAGAGCGCAGATGAAGAAGATCAGGACGATGACGATGACGTCCCGGACGTGGCGGAAGCGCTCGGCGTCCAGGCGATCAACGTCAACGGCCGCACCCGTCCCTGCGGACGATGTCTCGTGAGGTGTATTGCCGGGCTGAAGGAAGCAGTACCAAACGGCGAGGCTGACGACGCGGCGGGCGGCCCCGATTTGGCTGGCCTGCGGGAACGACAGCGGTCTGACCCAGTGTTGAGGCGGTTGATCGAGGCAAAGGAGAGGAATGAGCAGCCGAACAGTCAGTTGGAGACGACCACGCTGTTGGACAACAACGGGATCCTGATGAAGGTCGTGTCAGCGCCAAGGTCCGGTGAGCAACAACGAGTTGTGTTGTTCCTGCCGGAGAGCGATCGGAGCGAGCAGCTGAGGCGGGCGCACGACGATCCAGTAGCGGGACACTTCGGCCAGGCGAGGACGGTGCAGAACTTGCGCCGGACAGTCTTCTGGCCAGGCATGGTACGGGACGCGCGTCGCTATGTTGAACGTTGCCGGGCGTGTCAGCAGGCCAAAGCGCGGGTACCGTCGGCGCAAGGTCTCCGACAGGAATTCGACGAAGACGACGTCCCGTTCCTACCCTGGTATTCAGTGCACGTGGACCACGTGGTGGACCTACCCCGGACATCCCGTGGGAATGAGCACGTCCTGACGGTCACGTGTCGGATGTGCCATGCGACGTTGTTCTTGCCAGTACGACGGTACACGGCGGTGGAGACGGCAGAGACCCTCATCCGGCACGTGTTCCTGCAAAAGGGGTTCCCGATGAAGATGACGGCGGACCGTAGCCGGTCCTGGCGCAATGACCTGTTCGAGGCGATCGGCAAGGCGTTCGGATTCCGCCTGGCAATGACGGTGTCATACCGAGCACGAGGAAACGGCATGGCTGAGCGCCCGCATCGCTACCTGAAAGCATTTCTACGGACCATGAGTGACGAAGACCTGGCGCGATGGGACCTCCAGCTGGAGTACTTGACATTTGCATACTGCAAGGGGGTCTGCGAGACGACGAAGGAGACGCCCCATTACCTCGAATTCGGGCGTGACATCAGGGGTCCTGTTGAATACGATGTGCAGCTGCCCGAGAAGAGAGTCGATCGATCATACCGCGAGTACCTGCAGCGGCTGCAACGGCGGTTGCGTTCGGCGTGGGAGGTCGCTCACCGGATGGCCAAGGAGGCGTATGGCAAGCGAGTTGCAAGGCAGAACCTGGGCCGCTTCTCACCGAACCCCGAAGTTGGGCAGTTGTTCTGGGCGGATCGTCGTTCGCAGGCAACGGCGGGCGAGGAGGGCGAACCGACACGGTTCCGTTCGCCACTAACGGGCCCCTGGCGAGTGCTGCAGAAGCTTCCAAACACCGCGGACACGTACCGTCTTCGACACCTGTATACGCAAGAGGAGGCGACGTTTAATTGCGACCAGATCGTACGCGTGTTTGAAGGAGAGGAAGACGGAGCCGACGATGACGCTGACGTCGACGCCGACCTGGGTATCGAGGAAGACGGAGACTCTGAGGTGGACCCCGAGCTAGCGGTCTTGGATGAGCTGGTGCTGTCGGCGGCGGACATCAGTGACGTGGAGGACGGAGACCCGACGTTCGCACCGGAGGGAAGAGCCTCTACGACGCCGGATCGACCGCAGGGTGAACAGTCGTACAACCTGCGATCGAGGGGGGGTGTGTAACGAACCGCGTCGCACTTCCCGCAATCTACATACGCCGTGGCGGAGTCCGTGGCAGTTGGCTGGCGGACGTCATTGCTGTTTCGATTGCATATATACAGGCAGCGTCCTGCTGTTAGTGTGAGGCGAACGCCACCGCGTACCTAAAAGTAATCCCCAGGTCGCGTGTTCAGCACAGAAGCGAGGTCCAATCGAACCGTCCGGCTCGATGCCTTTGCTGGTTCTCCCGCCACCGACCTGCGGTTCAAGTCATCATTCGTTTGGAACAAGCCGGCTCAACCGACATACTTTGCTTGCCGCACGTTCAGCCGCATCACAATAGTCACGGCACTGTCTAATCAGTTGATCACATCGGCCGGTTTCGTGTTGCGAGCCCGTAACCTGTGTTCGTGGACTGCGCTGCAGTTCCTCTGGTTGCAAGAAGCAATGCGTCCAAACCACCTGCTGGAGTTGGCGACGATCGTTCGTCAGAATGCTCAAGCCGACCGTAGACGCGTTCGCCGGTGCGACTGTCAGGACGGAACTGGACAGGCAGGTCCGATCCGGCAGGGCGACCTTATGGGGATCATGGAAGCTGTCGAAGCACGACAGGCTATTTGGACCAAATTTCGCCTTGCACAGCGGTACTTGGCAAATGCTGCACCACACTGTCCTGATGCATTGTTGACATTTGCCATTCGGGTACCCGATATTGACAAAGCAAACATGCCCCCTTTTGGCCTGATTGCTGAACATGAGTGCCCTGGCTCAGACGTAGCGCACGGCCGGCCTCATTCATAAAATACAGCCGGCGATTTCGCTTTGGTTGTCGAGCGGGTGGCACCGGGTGTCAGCTGGACCAGCTGCACGCAGCAAGTCAGAAGGCACCCAATCGCGGCACGTGTACTAGCAACACCTACGTTATTGACCGAATTGATGATATTCGTGTTGATCCTGTTTCTGGAGATGTTCAACTTCACATCTGTTCGCTCGGTTTTCAAGATACTCGTGGGAACCGTTTGAATATGGAGTTTATTTGGGTTTCGCGCTTTTCACGCAGGCGCCTCGGTTTCGAGTCCGAGGACCGTTGGGACAAGGTGTGTATGGAGGATGGAAACGGTCAGATGGGCGAATGCCGATGACGTCCAGGTGTTCGGTGAATGACACCGAACTGGTGGCGATTTTAGTCCTTAGGAAGAACCATTCAACCCCTCCTTGACTTCAATCGAGTGGGTGTCAAGATGACGAACAAGCCGTCCTTCTGCCAGTTCCTCAATTTCGAGTATGAATCGGTTCTCGGAGAGCGACGGGACGTTGGTGTACGGCTACATATGCCACTGACCCGCCTCCACTGCGATAGTCGAACGACTTCGCACCACGCGCGGAAACATACAGGCTCTTTGCGCCATTTCTTCGACAACCACCTGCGCTGATTTGGGACGATTTAACCCATAGTGGAACGGTCCACCGTCTCCGCCGACTCGTCCCAAATCAACGCAGGTGGTTGTGGAAGAAGATGGCGCCAAGAGCCTGTATGTTGCAGTGCGTAACGGGTGCGAAGTCGTTCGCCTATCGCAGTGGAGGCGTGTCAATGGCATTGATGTACACAAACATCCCATCGCTCTCCGAGAACCGGTTCATACTCGAACCCAAGACGATGATTAGCCGCAATGAGGAACCGGCAGAAGTACGGCTGACGACCGCGGACCGACGGCGCGTGAGTCAGTTGAACCCTGACATGTTGACCGACTACAATGCCGAAGAAGCGACATGACGAGCCCGCGGCGGCGATGACGACGAGTGAGGCGACGACGAGCGAGGATGTGACGACGGCGAGTGAGGAGATGAACGCGATGATCGCGAAACGCGGGGGCGGGCGCGCTGCGCGCCCAAAGGACAGAGTTTGGGGACATAATCCGACGGGAGCGGGATGGTGGACGTCTCTGCTTCTACTGCAAAGAACAGTACGGCCACTTGATCGCCGACTGCCCGAAGCGGCAGGTGGCCGCGTCCTTGGCAGTGCAAGCAGAGTCCGAAAACCCCCCGACAGACTCCGTCAAAGCGGCGGATGCATCCGCTTGCCTGGTCGTGACACGGGACGGGAGGCACGGGCGCTGCGTGCGTTGCAGGGGCCTGCACTTACCGGGCGCGCTGCCTGAACCGCGATATGCAAATGGCGTCGACAGCAATAAAGTCTGAGACGACCGCAACTTGCATGCGATCGTGAGTACAGTACCCTCCCGGCGCTCAGGAACATTCCGGTATGACGTGTCTATTTCGGGCCGTCCGACTGTCGCCCACTCGTCCCTGTGCGGCGGGTGCGGAGGGTGCGTGGCTGCGTGCGCGCGGCTCTGCAGGTCACAGTGGCGAACGATGGCCGACACGCACAGCGACGACGATTCCGTGATCGTCGACGACGATGTGCAGGCGCGCACGGCAGAGAGCGCCGACGACGATGGGGCGCGCGTGTCGGCCCTGCGTGATTCGGTCGCCAAGAAGGGGTCGAACAGTTACTATTACGCGTGGAACAACCTCGACCTGTCCAGGGAGCACGAGTTCCGCCCGCGCCTGGTCAAGGCCGGGGCCGCCGCGACGTCCGTGCCTGCCAGGCCCACCGTCACGATTGCGAAATACGCGTGGTCGGATGATGGCAAGGCTGTCAGGTCAGTGCACACGTGTGTCCACGCATGGCTTAGCATCGAATTGATTTCGTCCATCAGGGTCTACGTCGACCTGGAAGGTGTCGGATCGTTGCCAGCCGACAACGTCCGGTCGCAGTTCTCGGCGCGGTCGTTCTCCATTGAAGTGGGCGATCTGAACGGGACCGATTACCGACTGGCGGTTGTCGAGCTCGATGGCGAGGCTGTCCCGGAGCGGTGCGCCGTTCGCGTCAAACCGAACATGGTGGTCGTGTCGCTGCACAAGGCGAAACCGGAGCACAAGTGGTTCGCGCTCGCCAAGAAATAACCCCTGCCGCCAGGTTCTCGGTGACGCTCTGATCATTGTTCCCACTAGTACACACGTGCAGAGCGTTCTGGAGCCATGCCCGCGTAGTTATTATCGACGACGCTCACACGGTTGTCCTGCGGGCAACTCGAACGTCCAAGCGGACGAGCCCGGCACGGTTCTGGATGACTTACTGCCTGAAACGGCGCCGCAACCGTCCACAACACGTCAGTGCCGACGTGGATAACGGTATGCAACAGCAGCCTGTTCGCCCGGCGAATGCATCCCTCGCTCAGACTGCCCCGGGTGACTTCTACCTCCAATTTGGCTCTTCGCCAACGCCGGCAAGGCGTTCGGATAAAAAGCCTTGGACGCTTTGCGACCTCACCCTGTACTACGATGTCTCGCATGGGCACCACGCTTCTATCGGCGGTGAGCAGCAACGCATCGGCAGGCGCTTGGCTCGCGTCGCCACCGAGTGCCAGCAACGCGTCCACTAATGCACGTGCAGCCCCTGAGCGTACCTACTCAGCAGTGTCAAAAGATACTCATCGGTCGCCATGCGTACCATTCAAAGGTCGCATGGTCGTGCACGGCACCTTTCTGGACGACTTTGAGTTCGTCGACGACGATGACGACGACAATGTCGAGGTGTCGTTCGTGCCGCGGGAACGCTATGAGGCGATGTGCGCTCGTGCGGATACCCTTGCGGTAACGCTGTCTCGTGCCGCCATCAAACTTCAACTGGTCCGCTCCCAGGCCAACGAACGCCATCGCAAAGATCGTTCGGCCCTGCAACGACATCGCCGCCTGTGTTCGCAGGCGAACACGCGCCTCAAATACGTCGAGGCGTCGCGCCATGCGCCTCTGGGGAACGAACCACGGCGGCCTGCAAGGACCAGGGCTCTACCCGGGCCGCCAGGACCGACAGGTTCTACGGCGACCTCATCGAGGGCGCAAACAGCTAGGGCGCCATCGTCAACGGGCGGCGCGATCAGCGTCGAGCCACCGCTCTGCGTCCTGCCGACTCCCCGACCACGTACGACAATGACGAAACGGCCGGTTCCCGCACCAAGAACGTCATCTGCGTTGGCGGTTGGAGAGCATACGCCCACAGAGCGACGCTCGACAGGAGCCTGGGCACATCGGGATTCACTCGGTGGTGGCAAGCCCGGAATCGCTTCCGTCGCCAGTGCCTCTCGTCCGTCGTCACGAACCCCATCAGTCGCTGCTCCACGAAAGACCCGCCTGTGGACGCCCAGCGACCAGTTGCTGCCGTCGCCATGGGCCGCGTCACAGTCGCCAGAGCAGCAGGACAGCAGGGGCGGTGTGCCTCCTGAAGTAATGGTACGAAGAAAGGTCGAAGGCAAAGCGTCATCGTACTGACGAATCGTGTGCAGGAACGAATCGAAACGCTGCAGTTCATGCTTGCCATGGTGGCCGAAGACAACAGGTTGCTGAGGACGGTACTGAAGGAGACGGGCAACGAGGCGCCGCTACCGGCCGAGTGGGCTGAACCCGTTGTACCCCTTGGCGAACCGGATTCTGCGGCGCCATCGTCGTCGCGAGCAGTAAGTGCTAGTTCGATGGCCTCAGGAATATTCGTCAACGCGGTGCACCCCTCAGGTTCGGTTTCGCTGTATCCGATGTGACGATATGACCCCCCACCTCGTGATTGACGATATCCACGGCTGGTTCGACAAATCATTCCGCGCCGTCCTACGAGAAGGTACCCGACTCGGCGGCTGGATCGACACTGGCCGATTGGCAATGACTGGGGCAATGACTGGGACGACGTATAGCTCGACAGTCGCACCAGGAGACGGTGGATGAAATCAGGGAGCATTACAAAACGGTGGAGAGCCAGCTGTCCAGCGACAACGCAAGGTGGGCTTCGTACCGCATTGCCCGGACACCACTCGCCAACAGGACTGCACAGGTTGAAGAAAGCCTTGCAGACGGCGGCGTCGTGTCACGAAAAGAGTCGGTGCCAACTCGGGGCCTGTGTGCCAGCCCGCGCCCCTTAATGTTTGTCGCTGTCGCAGACTGGCGTGGTGAGGCCGAGCTTCGAGCCAAGAACCGAAATCTCAAGCAGGAGCTTGCCGCTGCCAGAAGACAGATAGCCGACCTCGAGGAGAAGGTCGCATCATTTAGCACGTCTCGATAATGTGCATTGCCCCACAGTGTACTCGATACAGACGTAATGGTTTATTCCCGCAGGTTGGCAGCGACAAGCCAGTTACAGGTTAAGCTTCGTGCGGCGCCAGTTGCGACGCTTGGCGTTGTATCTGCAATGCAGAGCGGCATTAGATGGGCTCAGTGCACCACGCCGACAGCTGATGCCCTACCGGATGGTGTTGCCGGTCCGCATGCGGATCCACTGCGGAAGCGGCCGGTTCTGACGTTGCTTCTTGGCCAGCTTGACCTTGATCTTGAACGACTTATGCGACGGCTAGAACGTGCAGTCGTCAGCTCACAGCGTCACACGACGACGGCGACGACGGCGCGCGCTGCGGCACTCACCATGGTGGTCGATCTCGGTTGCACGGTCCAGCAAGCGAATACCTCGGTCACGTTTCGTCACGGAGTCCGTGAGTCCGCGCGGCAGACAACATTAGGGCGCCGTCATATGTGGCGCTCCCGCCGTTGGCGGGTGTCTGGAATGAGGCGCTGCCGTTTGACCCTCGAAGCTGTTCCGTGGCCTGTTGTGACGAATGCATGACGCCGGCGGCGATGGACGTGTTGCGGACTCCTGATAAGTACCGAGCGATCATTGACGAGTGGGGGCTGCGATGCGTTGCCGAAGGAGGTTGCGCCAGCGCTGGGTGCCAGTTCGGTTCGTGGCGATGCGACTGAAGTTGCACGAGTCGACGGATCGCGGGCGACACCAGGACATTGTGGTCGGCGTCGACTGGACGTCGGCGAACGAGTTGCTGTCCGTGTCCGACGACAGGCGACTGCTGCGATGGAGCATCGATGGTGGCCTGCTGAATGAAGTTATGTCCGGCATCGACCCGTACGTCACCGACATTCACTGCCAGGTATGCGCATTCGCAACCAGACGCGTGCATGCCCGCTTACTGCTGTTGCAGACGCAGCCGGGTCAGATGGTGGCGCTGGCACAATCGAACGGACAGTTCCTGATCGTATCGATCGCGACCGGGAAGGTCGAGGTGACGGCCCCGACGCAGCACCAAGGGTCGATCTCGTGCATACGCTGGAACTCGGACGGGAGCGCTATCGTAACGGCCGGCGAGGACGGCAAGGTCCTTCAGTGGTCACGATCGGGAAACCTTCGCGCCCGCTTGGTCCAATGCGACACGTCGATATACTGCACAGCCTGGTCGCCGGACAACCAGTCGATCCTGTACGCCACGGGACCGTTCCTCGTCATCAAGCCGCTGCGCGTCGACGACAAGCCTAGGAAATGGCGCGCAGGAGCCGGCCTGGTGCTCGCGATCGACTGGTCGCCCATCAACAACCTGATCGTGGTCGGCGGCGAATCATGCCGGTACTCGGTCTTCGACTGCCACGGGCGATCCCTGTACGTTTCGAAGCCGATGGAGTCGTCGGTGACCGCCGTCAAATGGGCGCCGAACGGCGCCATGTTCGCCGTGGCCGCGCTGGACACGCTGCTGCTCTGCGACCAGTCCGGCTGGGCGTACTCGCGGGACTCGCCGGCGACCGGATCGATCCTGTCGCTGGCCTGGACGACGGATGGGACACACCTGGCCGGCGCCTGCGTCACCGGCGACGTCCTGTTCGGGCAGGTTGTCGACCGGGCCGTCCAGTGGCGTCATCTGGAAGCGACGCTGAACGACCACAACCAGGTAGCGTCGCGCGCGCCATATTAGGGCGTCCGGTCATATGTTGCGACGTCGTAGGTGATCGTGTCGAACGCGCTGGTGGACGTGGGCGGGAAGGCGTTCGAGCAGCTGGAGTTCAGCGACCGGGTCATCGAGCTGGCGATCGGCTGGCGCCACCTGGTGGTCGCCACTACGCGCCACATCTACTCGTACCATGTCGACGCGTTCTCGACGCCCAACATATTCGACATCAAGGGCGGCGCTGCCATCCACCTGATCCACGTCGCCGAGCGCTTCTTCGTCGTTGTCGGCGCCGCTGCTGTTGGCATTCGCGTCTATTCGTACGAAGGGCGCGAGCTGTGCGCCGTTAAGGTACAATGTGTTGGCGATGTTGACCACGTGCGCCCGCTGCTACTGACTGACCCGGCCGAACAACAGGTTCCAGGGCTTCAGACCGAGTACATCAAGGCGAACTCGCTGGCGATCTCGCCGGACGCCATGGCGATCGTCGACAGGGCCAAGGCGGGCAAGTCGATCCTGTTCCTGGATGTTTCGACGGGTGCGCCGCTCAGCAAGCCGATCGCGTGCGCGGAACCGGCCGTCACGATCTCGCTGTCGCAGTGCGGCCTGCCATCCGACCGGAAGATCGCCTGGGTCGACGCCAACGCCGACCTGTGGATCAGCGCGATCCACAACGCCAGACCGGTCAAACTGGGGACGCTCGCCAGCTCCGTCCAGTGGAACACTGATAACGACTCGCTGGCCGCCGTCATCGACACACGGCTCCGCGTGTGGCACTACCCGAACGTCATCTTCGTCGACAGGTACAGATGGTCCACGCGCGCCCGGGAACGATCGCGAGATGACGACCCTTGGCCAGGGATCTGGTGGAGCAGACCACCGAGACGATCGAGGAAGGGTTCGGTCGCCATTCGGAACTGGTGGAGTTCACCGGCGCTCGCTGCACGGTTCGTCGCCGGGACGGCGCATTGGTGGCCGTTAGCGCGTCGCCGTACCCGGCGATGCTGTTCGCCATGACAACGACAGGGCAGTGGGCAACGGCGACCCGTCTGGCGCGACTGGTCAACGAGACGATCGTCTGGGCAAGCCTGGCCAGCATGGCGATCCATGGGCGGGATCTGGACACGGCCGAGGAGTGCCTGGCGGCAATCGACGCGATTGACAAGCTGCAGAACATTCAGATGATCAAGACGTTGCCGAGCAAGGCGCTGCGTGACGCCGAGCTGGCGCTGTTCCGCAGACGGCCCGGCGAAGCCGAGCAGATCCTGCTCGGCAGCAACCTGCTGTTCCGGGCCATCAAGCTGAACCTGCGCCTGTACAACTGGGAGCGCGCCCTGCAGCTGGCGCAGAACGCATCCGGGCGGCACCTGGACCTCGTGGTCGGCACGCGGCAGAAGTACCTGGAGCGGTTCAACCAGCAGGAAACCATCGACGCGTTCCTGAAGGTCGCCCCCAGCGTCCGCGTCGACTGGGCCGCTATCGACCAGGAGAAGCAGCGTCAGGTCGAACAGGAACGTGCCGCCAGGTCCTAACGAACGGTATATTCTACGCTGTGTGCACCTGCACGAAGCGCGTGCCGACCCGGCGTTACGAATAGTATACTGTCTGACTTGGCAACTGGCAACACCGTCCACGGCGACTGGGAGGGATCTAAAACGGGCCGCGTCCTGCGGTTCGTGATGGGCGTTGACCAATGGCGAAGAGGACCCCCGAGCGCACAGACACACACACACACACACGGTTTGGGGTTACACGTTAGAGATGGTTTAGAGTGTCTGGCACGGTTGGGTCAACAGGCCTGCGACGACGCCTGCAGGGCGACGGCCATCTGCCGGAGCAGGACCGATTGTTCTGATCGTCGTCGTTCCTTGATGGCGTGCAGCAGCGCGAGCTCCGCGGCCGACAGGTTGACCTCCTCGAGCGTCAGCGGTTCTTCGTTAAGGAAATCTTCGGTCCAGCCGAATATGGCGAGATCCCGGCGGTCTTCGGCGCTGTACGTGTCCTCGACGGGCGTCACGGCGGCTCTGGGTCCCTGATCACCGCCATGCCGCTTATCGTTGCTGCGGGCGCGCGGTCTTACGACGCGCTTCCGCGCATTGGTCGGTGGGGCCGGCTCCGACGCCGAGTGCCGACGATAGGCCGGCTTGCTGGTCAGCGTCGACACGGACAGCGATACGGACGCGGCGGCGACGGCCAGCAGCGACGCGAGAAACGCGACATTGTAGAGCAGGTCGACCAGGATCGTCGCTTGCATCGTTGATGGGTGGCACCGACGACGACGACGACAACGCGGGGGACGGTGACGGCTGCGGCAGCTGCTGCGGCTGCGCGATGCAGCTCGATTGACGGTATGGGGCCCGAAATTAGGCCCGCACAGCCATGCAATGCGGGCAGCCTCTCAGCCCGCACCCAACGCCGTACGGCGCCTAATTCCGGACGCACCAGTCAGGTCAGCGCGTGGCATGACTCCACCACCACCAGTTGATGGCCCGTGACCAGCAGGACGCGCGGCCCCGGGATCTTCCGCCCGTCACCGGCCAGCGAATCCGCGATGCTGTGACGATTGTATCGCCATGGGGTGCCCCTCGGCCTGTGCCCACAGATTTCGTTCGTAGACGGAGTACACCGTAGGGATCGACGAGTGTATGAGGATGTTGAGCACGACGGATTCTGTGGTGGTGGCCGGGCTGAACCCGTCTGTGTCGAATGCGCCGATAGGATTGGCGTCCCACGGGGCGAACGCGCCCGCCACTGACCTGCCGCCGACCGGCCTGGTCGTCGCTTTCCCCGACGTGCTCGACAACAAGACCGCGTTCCCGTTGTCGCTCGACGAGTTCACCCATTTCCTGGAGAATGTTGAGCACAGCGCCGAGAACATCCGCTTCTATGGCAGCGTCCGCAAGTACGAGCGCCTGTACAAGGAGAGCGCCGAGGCAGGTGTTTCCACAACACCGGACGGTACTGATTCGGGCAAGACGATCGCTAGCGCGCCGGCGGTCAATGTTGAACAATTCGTGGACGATCTGATCAACAAGTACGTGGAGGACGACGCTCCAGAGCAGGTCAACATTCGCGGAGCGACGCGGAAGGCGCTCCTGGAGGAATACAAGGCGTCGAAGCTGGTCCATCCGGACAAGTTCCAGGAGGCGAAGACGGAGATCTACCAGCTGATGATGATGGACTCGTTCGCCAGGTGGGTGAGGCGGCAAACGACGCAGAACCTGGACCACAAAGGGGTCTGCCAGCGACGCGACGGCATGATTATGTTTGGCACCATCGCCGCCGTCCTGCTCCTGTTATCGATCACCCTTCACTGGTCCATATTCGCGCGGTTCGCCCTGTTGGTGCCCCTCTACCTGACGACAATCTTCTACGAGCAGTGGCAGGCGAAGTTCTGCGTCAAACTGGGCGGCGAGGGGACCCGCACGGCCAAGGATGGCACGCTGAAGGCCATCGCCGACAACCGCATCTTATTCATGAGCGCCATGAAGGCCAAGGGCATGCTTCGGAAAGCCTTCGTCAAGGCGCTCCTTCTTCTGGCGCTCTGCTTCGTCCCGCCGAACACGTCCGGACAGTGGGACCTAACGTGACCCGCTCCCGCCGCTGGCTGGCTCAATCACCGTCGACCATAAAATCTCGCTGCATGCTTCGTCGTCGACTGCCGTGCACGGCGCGGGCGTCATTCGGCTAAACGGATCAGACAGGTCGGCATCGTGCGGCGCGGTGTCCGTCGCCGTGCCAATGGCGCGGTACCTGATCACGACGCCCATCTTCTACGTGAACGCGCGCCCGCATATCGGCCACGTGTATTCGGCGGTGCTGGCTGACAGCCTGGCGCGGTTCCACAGGCTGAACGGCGCCGTCCAGGTGCGCCTGTCCACCGGGTGGGTGCCGTCCCCGCAACGTTCGTCCACGTTGGACTGACGCTGTCCTGCAAACAGGACGGACGAGCACGGGAACAAGATTCTCGACGCAGCTAAGGAGGCTGGGCGCCCGCCAACTCTGTTCTGCGACCACGTGTCGCAGACGTTCCGGAACGCGTTCTCCAAGGTCAACGTTGCCGCAGACGAGTTCATCCGGTACCGCCTGTGCTGGCGGCTGTGCGCTCGCCGGGGTCGCTGACGGTGCCGCGCTGCAGGACAACAGGTGAGCGTCATCGTCACGCTGTGGAACGTTTCTGGAAAACGCTGCGCAAGGGGAAGCAGATCTACCTCGGGGAGCACAGCGGCTGGTATTGCAGGTGATGGACGCCGATCAGCGCGCGCGCGTGTTGCCGCCTGTAAACCCGCCATCCCTAGGTCAGACGAATGTTTCGTTCCGAGCGGCCAGGTGGAAGAAGACCAGTACGGCGTGATGGTGGCACGTGGTACGACGAAGCGCGTCGAATGGGTGTCCGAGCCCAACTATCGCTTCAAGCTGTCCGAGTTCAAGGACCCGCTGCGCGGCTGGCTGAAGGATATCGACCCGATCCGCCCGATCCAGTATCAGCAGGATATGCTGAAACTGCTCGACGGTGACCTGCAGGTTCTGCTGGGGTACGTTCGCTGCTCGATTGCTGCTGACGTTCCCGTAGGATATCAGCGTGTCGAGACTGGCTTCGAACGCCCCATGGGGCATTTCCGTTCCCAACGATCCCACGCACACTGTTCGTCATCGTTGCTGGAACGCTCTTACGTCCCCTTTCGACTGACACGGCTCTGCCGGGCAGATCTATGTGTGGTTGGACGCGCTCGTATCATACCTGACAGCCGCCGGTTATCCTGGTAAGATGGATCCGTGGCCGCCGATCCAGATCATCGGCAAGGATATCGTCAAGTTCCACTGCCTGTACTGGCCTGCGTTCCTGATGGCCGCTGGGCTTGACCCTCCCATGCAGATCATTTCGCATGGACACTGGAAGGTCGGCGTCTTGTGTCGAACATTCGCTGTCGCTAGCCTAACTGCCGATGTCAGATGTCGGGGATGAAGATGTCGAAATCGATTGGCAATGTCATCGGGGTCGACGAACTGGTGGAGTCGTTGGGCGGCGACGATGCGGCGCGATACTTCATGCTTCGGCATGCATCTGTGGACCACGACCTTGACTTTGACATTGACGTTGCCATTCGTTGCGTTAACCACGACCTCGCCGACCAGCTGGGAAACCTGTACGCGCGGGCCCTGCCCTTGCTGCCCAGTGACCTCAACGAGACGACTATCCGGGATTTGATCGCGTCGGCCAGTGTCGAGCCTGACCTGAAGCTCGCGATGCGAACCCTGCCCGACCTGGTCGCCACCCATTACACGAAAGCCGACTTTCATCGTGGCCTTCAGACCATTGCCGAGATGATTGCCCTCGCCAACCAGTGGTACGTGGCAACGACGGGGCCACATGAATAATCGATCTGACGACGAGCGCCCAGGTTCAGCAAATGTGCTCCATGGTCGTCGGCATGCCCGCAAGACCAACGCGGTTCTGTGGCCGTCCAGATCATGGAATGCTGCCGTGTGGCGGGTATCCTTCTCCAGCCGGTCGTCCCAGACCTCGCGGCTCGTCTGTTGACGCATCTCGGCGTCCCTGCCGCGCATCGCACGTTCAGCGACTGTTCGTCAGGCTGGCAAGGCGATGGCCCGCAGTGCAGAGCGAAATTCTCCCTGTTCCAGCGCCTACCTGAGAAGCCGCGAAGGAAGACGACGGGCGCCGCTGCTGGTTAATTACGTGCATACACATGCGAACTTCGACGCGACCGGTTGGCGTATGCATTTCGGGTGAGAGTTCCGGAGCAGGCGTGATGTCACGCCAGGTTCCGGTTGAGCGGCGTGACGTCACCCGTCGACGCAGTGTGGTGAAGATTCATTTGACGTCCCCATTCAAAACATCGCCTGCGACATCACAGACGATTTGTCGGTGTGTGTCTGCGTGTGTGCGATCATGCCGGTTCCGTTCGTTCTCGTCCTGTTCGCATCAGGCGTCGTCCTCGCGTACGCTCAGCACAACGTCCTCGTTGCGCCGCACGATGCGCACATGGGATTCCACGAGCGTCCCTTCGTCCATGACGACGTCATCATGGACGACCACCACCACGGCTATCCCATGGACGGGTACCATCGCGATTATCCGGACATGCACGACGACTACCACCACGTGGAGCACATCGACGCGGCCCCCGTTGAACGCATCGAGGAGACGCATGTGCACGCGCCGGACATCACGCACCACCAGGAGATCATCCACCACGAACCCGTCGACGTGATCCATGAGCCCGTCCTGGTCGAGCACGACGACGAGGTTCTGCACGACAACGTTCACGGCCACGACCTGTTCGATGAATTCCCAATGCATCATCACCACCCGCACCACCTCGGCGTGATGGGCGCCTTCTTCGGCCACGACGACGACGACGACCGTCACGTCGATTCCGAACACGGCGACGACGAGGTCGTCGACAACGACCACTCGGAGTTCGCCGACGACCTGAACCAGTTCACGAACAGGGAAAAGGGTCGCAACAAGCGCAAGCAGGGCGGCACCGACAAGAGCAACGTCCAGGTACGTAGGGTGCCGTCACTCATGTCGTTAGCCCTGACGGCTGCCTGTTGCAGACGTCGGCGACGCTGACGGCGACCGTAACGGCCACGGATGACCACAGCGACGATTACCTGCAATCGGTAGCGGCGTCGACCGTCTCCGATGGGCGGAACACGATCGAGCAGATGAACGAGGTTGCCGGTGCCCAGGACCGCAGTGCGGCGCACACGGCCGGCGTGGCCGGCGCGCATCCCGAACACACCGTCGTCGCTCACCGCTGACCATCCGTCAGCATCACCTATTCGATAAATTGCCCATCGTTACGGAAACGGATCGATCGCGGGCGTACTTGCTTAGGGAGACCTGGGTCGGGGCTGGATGGACGTCCCCGGCGGCAGCGGCGTCTCGCGCCTGAAGAACATTCACTTCGCGGTGCGGCGAGCGACTGCGGAACGCCCCGATGGGCGCGCCGACAACATCGCAACGGCGACGACCGCGACAGCGTGGTCGACAAACGCGTCGGCGAACCAGTCCATCACGTGCGAGCTCGAGCACCCGTGCCTGCTCGGTGCGTAACGCACCCCGCCGCGCACCGTCGCGCACCTGACGCGGCCGCCGGCATAGGGTTCCTGACCATTGCAAACGCGTCCACGTCGAACATGTCGGTGGCGATCAGCCTGCGGGACCGGCCCTCGCAGTGGATCACGGTCCAGCAGGCGTGCCGGGTACCGCACTCCAAGGCCATCGTCATTCGCACCGGGTACATGCCCGCCCGGTACGTGCGCATCGACTGCCAGCGCGGGTTCCCCATCGCTATCAACTAGTACGCGAGCGCGCGCGCGCGCGTTCACCACCTCGAGCGTCCGCGCCGACGTAACCGACCGTCGACAGTGTACAGGCGATGGGCGTGCCGATCGCGACGGCGAACTTCGAGTTTGGCGCCCGCCTGCGACAGATGCTGATCGAGCGGCCGGTGCTGTCGTTCTATAACCCGGTCGTGCCGCAGGCCAGCGACGCCGACCTGATCGAGGGACTCATCCGGAAGAAGTACGAAAGGAAGCCGAACCATCACAGGCGTGTCGGTGCGGAACATACGGCGCGCCTTCATTACCAATGAACGACGCGTTACAATGCGGTGGCGACGTCGAACAGGAACTCGCCAACGGTCGAACAGTTCGACAGGAGAAGGTCAGCGATAAGCGAATGCGGGGCCATGTCCATTGGCTCCACCTCGCCGCGCCGTCGTAGCCGATGGTGCGCGGGGTCCCGATGGCGCCGTCGCCTTCGCTCGTGTTCGGCGTGGTCGTCGATAGCCGCTCCGTAATCGTCAGCGTCACCGAGCTCGCATTCGGAATCTGTCAACGATAGCTGGGCCATCGGTTTCGCAGCACGACCTAGGTCGCCGGACAGGCGTTTAACCTCGGCATGACCGTTCTTGTCTTGGACCAAGGTGACCTGCCGCGTCAGCTGCGGCCGCGAGAAGTGCCCGAGATCGCCAACGACTTCGTCATCGTCGGCGGTGGCCGACGGCTTTGGCGGTACCGGTTTCGCAGCGACGTTCCCCGGCCTCGTTCCGGTCGCTCCCTTCCGCGGGGACCGGCCCGGTTTAGACCCGTGTTCGTCGCTGGAATAGTCCATGGTGGACAGTATGATAACCGATCACCCGCGCGTGTCCTCGCCATGACCTTGGGCGCGTGCCATCACTCATCGAGGAATATCGCGGCGGGGCAATGAGCGTGCCAGCTTCAAATCCGGCCATTCACCGCATGGGACACCGCCCGCAACCCACACGATCCGTCCAGTGCGAATGCAGAGCACGACCTCGTATCTGATGCCAGCCCAGTTCAACTTATGTGAGTACCACTTTTTGTTGAACGGGGATTGCTCCTGGATCGGACAGTCGGTCCCGTCAAGCGACACCAGATACTTGCTATCCCTAGGGGCACAGACGAACCGCTGGCTCCACTGAATCTGAACGAGCAGATGAATCATATATAGGATAGAATGACCACTAGCGCAATACTGTCATGCTTACAACGGGAAGATCCGCCAGTAATTTGACGATTATCCACGTCCATTTGCGGAAGGTTTTCTCATCTGTGCCTGCTATAAAGCTGTTGACGCGCTCGGTTTCATATAGCTTGAGAAAGAGCAACGCCCACAGCAAATTAACGGGCTTCGCTCCAGGAGGAGTACGTCCTTCTAGCAATGCCCAGAGCACGGCGCAAGTGTCCGCGCTAACGCCAAACATGGCTCGAAAACGCCGGTCTCCAGTTGATCTACCTTCCGAATCATGGTGCCGAGTCAGGGTATGACCCAGCCTCGATCCTCCAGGAATCGTCAACGGCTGCCATCGTCGCCAAAACGGACATTTGGCGTCGACCAAAAGTGGCGCCAAATGTACGCGAATGTCACCGCAAAAGTCCGCGCGGAATGCGCGACGGTCTACTGAAAGGTACGTGGACACAATCTTCGGCGACGGATCACGCCGCCTGTCTTGCGCCTACTGAACAAACTTGTTACTCACCTTGTCCAGCTCGTTAAAGTCTACACTGCGATGTAAAAATAAACAATAGTCGGTGAAAGCTGTATGAGGGACGAGCCTACAAACATAGAGACGTTCGGCGAAATTTCCAAAGTGTACGCGCGTACTTTCGGTATTCAAAAGTCGTATTGTTGTGTATCGCGTATCCACATAAGAAGCGCATTGCAAGCTGTTCGACGTGATACCAGCATGTAGCACTATCGATGCATCGTTCAGCCATTTTCCAACGCCGAAGTTGGGGACCACCGGGGTGCAGTGACATGCAGTGACAGTTGAGCACCGTAAATGGTACGGCGAACTGTACGTGACTTTTCACGCCAAAACCGTACCATATCCGATCCGGAAGTGAGCAGGTAGCTGCTTGGAAAAAGGGGGGCCTTCGACGATTGGTGGACAGCCACCGCATCTCCAGCCTCGGTCCGTCGATCGTATCATGAGCTGGTGGCACAAAAACTGTGAGGCCGACCGCAAGCTAACCGAGCTGTTCGCGACGAAGGCGATTCCGCTCGATGCCAAACCGACGGACATCCGCGACAAGTATCCCGAAAGGGAGATTTCACTGTACATAGGATGAAATCATGTCATATGGAATATGCTTTTACTTACAGAAAGTACCTTCCTTCATCAACCTCTTCTTCGTCTCGTTGAAGTGTCTCCGGAACACGTGCTCCGTGAAGCAACGGAATTCGGGATACTTGTCGCGGATGTCCGTCGGTTTGGCATCGAGCGGAATCGCCTTCGTCGCGAACAGCTCGGTTAGCTTGCGGTCAGCCTCACAGTTTTTGTGCCACCGACTCATGCTGATGATACGATCGACGGACCGAGGCTGGAGTCCACCAATCGTCGAAGGCCCCCCTTTTTCCAAGCAGCTACCTGCTCACTTCCGGATCGGATATGGTCGGTTTTGGCGTGAAAAGTCACGTACAGTTCGCCGTACCATTTACGGTGCTTCACCGTACCTTCGCACTTCGTACCGCGTTCGTACAACGCGGGCGACAGCGCAGGTCCGCATGGCGCACGACAGCGGCTCGTACAGGAACTATTACGGTGAGTGGCCGGGCACGCTTCATGCCGCTTGGGGCCACCGCACTGACCAGCGGAGACATAGGTCGACGCAGCATCGACGGTGATGGGCGGGTGCGGTGCCTGCAGAGTCTGCCGGTCGCACGGGAATGGCGCGGCTCGTGCTGGCTGGATATCGGGTGTAACGACGGGCAGGTGACGCTGGAGCTCGGTATTGCACGCGTTCGGTTTACCTGTGAATGTACCGGTCTCTAACAACCGTCGTCCAGCGCGTACATTTTCCTGCAAGTCGATGACCGGCATCGATATCGACAGGGTCCTCATCAAGCGCGCCGTCCGTCGCGATCCACAGTCGCCGTACACCTTCGTGGTTGCCGGCCACGATGATACGAACGCTGCTCCTGGGCCGTTTGACGTGATCTCCTGCTTGTCCGTCACGAAATGGATCCATTTGGCCCAGGGCGACGCCGGCATTCGTCGTCTGTTCCATACCGCTCATGAGCGCCTGCGGCCAGGCGGATTCCTGATCCTCGAACCGCAACCATGGCGCTCGTACAAGAAGCGCCGCACCCAGTCCGCCGATATCGCCCAACAGTTCGCGTCGATCCGCCTACGTCCCGATGCGTTCCCGGGGGAACTCGCCCGCATCGGTTTCCGCCTCCTGCACAAGTGCACCAACGTGCCCGCTGCTACGCCCGGGTACAGTCGCCCACTGCTTGTGTTCCAGAAGGCACCGGTATGCGCTGCGAGTACTTAATCGATGATGGTTATGACGTTTACGGTGCTCGGTTTGCAGGTGACATTGGGCGCGGCGTGCCTGGCCGGGGATGCTCGCGTTGTTCCCGAACGGCAGGCGGCAACGACGCGTCCTTGATCTTGGACGCTTTCCTGGTGGGCTCCTCCATCGGTGATGCCGCTGACATCGTTGACGCCTGCGTAGCGTTATCGTCCACATGAACGTGCGCGTTGCTCGCAACACATCCCATGAGCAGAGCAAGGCCCCCTGATGGTCGACTATCGAGAGACTATTCTACTGGACCACGCTCGGTTTGGTCCAGTGTTGGATGCACTTCGAGTGTGTCAACATGGACCCTGGGACATGACTCACACTGCCTCTGTGCACGAGTGGATTCATTGGCTATGACTCACCGCCGGCGTCCATGGACGTTCAGGGCGGTCAGCGCGATGAGCACCAGCGCGGTGGCAACCATGCCCATTGTCAACGCGTACCGTCGCTCCTGTCGGGCGGATCGGTTCGGGATCGGCGCACACAGGAACGCTTTGACGGCAGCAAGCACGGCCGGTAGTGTGTCAACCTGTTTCGTCGCGGTGCGTGTTTCGGTCTGACGTATGAGTTGCCTTAGAGCACGGATGGCAGAAGGTCGATCAGGAACGCCGTCGACGTCGTTCACCATGTACGTCGTGCTTGGCGGCTTCGGGTAGCATCGGTGGAACTGAACGTCGAACGTGATCGTCGTTCCTGTTGGGTGATCGCAGACAGTCCTCGACGACGCTGTCGCGTGGAACACACGACCGTACAGTGGATCGGGAAGGTCGTTGCGCTCGTCGAACGTCAGCCAGGGCGCCAGTTGCGTCAAGGTATCTGGGATCCAGCCCGTCGGCATGGTCGGGCAAACCTCGCACCCTTCAGGCTTCGCTTCGATGTCGCGCCCGTCGGCGTCCACCACAAATGCCAGCAACGACGCGACATATCCGACGTACGTCATCATGACTGGCGCCCGATGGCAGATTGCCATGACGAATTCTTGACGCGGATGGGAGTTGACCCGGCACTAATCGCTGGCCGCAAACGCATCCATCCGTCATCTGTGGTCGTGACCGGGACCAAGCGGACCTGAATCAATGTCGCGTGCCGGGTTTCGTTCAAGTTGTGTTGCAGGATTCCATTGGATCGTTAAAGATCTTCACGCGGGACGCTGGGTTGGCACACGTCCAGCGGATCGCATTAGAGGACGGGATGGAGGCGCGTTTCCTCTGGCAGGAACGCGTTCGCGGGCTGTGCCAGGGCATTGGTATTGACGTTTACGTCGTGACGGCGTCTGTCCCTGCGCTGACCCCGCATGTGCTTATAGGTTTCATCTTGGGCGCTCTGTTAATCCTCGCGCCGGTGACCGCCTTCAGCACGTACGCATGGCTGCCTACCTACTCCAATCATGCCGTCCCCGTATTGACTCGCCTGTGCCCGTGTTTAGGAACGCGGTTACGTTCAGCACGTTCAGCCTGGCGCTGGTATCGATTCGATCCATCGTGTACGGCGTCCTGGTGATCCTGTCGGAATTGCGCCTGAACTTCATGCTCACGAACGCCCTGTTCCTGACGACCCACTGGGGACGCTCCTTCTTCTACCTGTGGATCGCCGCCGATGTCCAGAGCTCGTTCTGGTTCCAGCACGCATCCGACGTCCTCCTGCAGATTGTCTACTACCTTGTCGTCGTCTTCGCCGTGTGCGCGTCGTTCACCAACCTGCTCCTCGTGTTCAGCGTCACCCACGCCCCGAAACAGCAACCATCCCCTGTGGCCGCATCGAAACTCCAAGCGGCGCCCGACGCCAACGCCAAGCCCGACCTTGAAGCCGATATCTAACCCGTTGCGTCCCCTTCGTCAGCGCCTTCATAAACAGCCGGCGCCTCACGCATTGTCATCATCGGCGTGGGGCACGCGTCGTCGCCCATGTCCGAAGCTGCATCGTCGCAAATGGGGGGTCCCTGTCGTCCCCACTGCATCGGCGGTCGCAGTTTGCCCAGTGCGATCCCCGTCGGCGACTGCAGCGGTGCCTGCATGACCTGTTTTTGGCGACGGGCGGGCGGCGGGTGTGTGTAGCTCACAACGTGTTGTTTGGTCCGTGGCGCGTTGTGGGTTGATGTCGACGTGGGCGTGCGCTGTCTGCACGTACGAGAACCGGGCGTCGTCCCGCGCCTGCGAGATCTGCCAGGCGGCGCGGGCGGACGTGCGCGCGCCGGCACGCTGGGCATGTGCGACCTGCACGTACGAGAACGACGCGTCGGTGCAGATGTGCGCCATGTGCGGGACGGCGCGATCGGCGTCGGCGCCGACGCCGATGGACATCGATGACGAGAAGCGAGCGGTGCCAGCGCAGCAGCCGTCGCGCGCGGCTGCCGCCGCTCCAGTTAAGACGACGACGGTGGTGGCCGACCCGCGGGCGCTGGAACGCGCCAAAGAGGAAGAACGCGCCCGGTTGCAACGGGAGCGTGCCGCCGCGGAACGCGCTCGCGCTGAGCGACTTCAGGAAATCCAGGGCCGGCGCGAGGAGCTCGCTGCCGAACAGGCCGCCAACGAGAAACGGAAGGCGGCCGAGCGCCTGAACGCCGCCCTGAAACGGAGCGAGCAGGAGCAGCAGTCGCGGCAGGACACTGAACGGATGAAGCAACGGCGGGCCGAAGTTGAGCGTCAGGTAGGCCCGCTCTGGCTCCCGAGCACGTATTCGTTCCTGGCGTCTGAATTGGCCTTCGCTGCGCAGATCGCTGACATCCCATCTGCCGTGCGGTTGCTTCGCGACCGATACGGCATGGACGGGTTGCTGGACGTCCTGGCCGTCATTGCCCGCATTCTTCGCGCGATCTGTGCCGATCCGCACAACGACAGGCTGAGGACGATTCGCACGGCGTCGTCCGTGTACCGAACGCGGATCCAGCCGCGTCTCGGTGCGTCGACGATCATGGCCGTCCTCGGGTTCGAGCGCAAGTCGGTGATGGCGGACGATGACGCCGAGCCGCAGGAGGTGCTCTACATGCCGGAGCCGAGCGACACGGGGCGGCTGCGCGCCGAGCTGGACAAGATGGAGGCGCTGCTGAACCGCCCCGAGACGCGGTTCGCCGAGATTGTCAAAGGCGTCGACGACAGCGACGGTCGCGTGCTGCGTTTCGCGATGGCGTTCGCGAAGATCGTCGAGAACGTTCTCATCGCGCCCTCGTCGTCCATTGCGCGTAAGATCGATACGCGGGCGGACCTCTGGGGCGCCTGTTTCGCGCCCCTCGGCGCTGCCGGTGAGGCCGCCCTGGCCGAGTTTGGGTTCACGTCGAAGGGCGCTACCTGGGAATTCCTAGCCACGCCGACGACGCTGAAGAAGTTGCAGAAGGTTCAGCGCGACCTGCAGAAGGAAATCGCGGCGCGTATGCCCCAGTCTGCGGTCGTTCGCGCGACGTCGTACGTGTTCGACCACAACAGCCTGCCCGGGGCCAGAGCGCTGGTCGAGAAGTTCATCGCCGTGCTGACCAACGTTGTCAACGACCAGCACCAGACGAAACACCACCTGGTCCCCCTGGTTCCGCTCTTCGTGCGTCCCCGTCGCCGGTCCGATCGTGCGTTTATTCGTGCTGACTTGCGCCCCGCTGCTGTAGAAACTGTCTGGGCCCGTGGATGGCGCGCGAGAGTTCGTGACGGCGCTCGGCCTCGAGATCGCGCCCGACCTGTCGACGGCCAGGGTCCCGTACCCGTACCAGAACGGAGTGGAGACGTTCAAGATCAACCTCGACATCCTACAACGGACATGGAAGAAACTGGCGGCATCGGCCAGGTACGCGCGCGCGTCCCCGTTGTTCGACCGCCCTGCTGACGGTGCGCTGCCCTTGCAGATGAGCCCAGGCAGGTCTCTCGCAAATATACAATGTTCGGATCCAACGCCCGCCTGCTGCGGCGACGAACCGGCGCCCCTGTGGGCGTAACGCTGTTTGCGCCCGCATGAAGGCCCTGTGCCGAGCGCTGGGCCCGAGTCGGACCCGGTTGCCGTGGTCCTGCATATCTAGGCGGCGCGGGCACCGCCTCCCGGGACCGGCACTACCGCTTGTCCTCTGCCCCAGACGATCTTGATGAGCGGGTGCGTTCTCCTGCGCCTGCTCCCGGCGCTCGTCGCCGCAGCGCTGGCCCACGACGACCCGGCCGGCGACGTTGGCGGGTACGTGGCGACCGCCGACCCGGCCCTAGTCTGCGCGCGGACGTCCATCGTTGTCGAGGCGCTCGACGACGTCCAGGACAGGGTCGACTGCGCCCAGCGCTGCAATCGTTCGCGTCGATGCGCGACGTTCGCGTTCTCGCCCGGCACCCGCCAGTGCCTACAGTCGCCGCTGCGTGCCTGCCACCTGCGCCTGACCGCGTCCTGCGAGTCGGCGCACGGGTTCGACGTCTACGAGAAGGCGCTGGCGCTGCCCGTGCCCGTCGCGACGGCCTGGTGGCTCACGCGAGCGTCGCCCATCGCGCGCCTTGACGTGCCCGACCGACACCGTTTGGAGACCGTCGAGTGGGACGCCGGCGGCGCAGGCGGCGCGTGCCGTACCCGCCTGGAGCGGTGCCGGCGCGGGCAGGACGACGAGCTGTCCGTCAACCCGAACTCGTGCGAGCGGCTGTGCCACAGGAAGCACCGGTGCGAAGCGTTCGAGCACATGGTGTTCTGGCCGGACGGCATCGCCACGGTCACCTGCCGCCTGTTCCAGTCGTCGTTCCTGCGCGGCCACGGCCACCTGCTCCTCGAGAACAGCACGCAGGATGCCACGACGGCGTCGTACCACCACCGCACCCGGCACACGATCGGCGTCGTGGCGCCGGTCTACCCCAACGAGGCGCCTGCCAGCGAACCCGGGTGCGGCCGCCACCAGCCCGACCCGAAACCGGCGGCCCGCCTTCGTTTCCAGAGCGGTGCGGTCGCCGATCGGGACGCCGCGTCTGGCACGGGACGGGAGCGACGTCCGCGATCCATTGCCGAACCGCTGGCCTACACGCTCGCCTGCCTCGCCGTCGCCGTACTGGCCACGTTCTGGATACAGATGGGGCAATCGGGTTAAGGAGGCTGCGCGCCCCCATTGTTCTCGTGCTGTGGTAGCCGGCCTGATCGACGAGTGTCACATATGGCATCGGCGCCGCCGACCCTGTTCGACCCGGCGTACCGGCGCGCGCGCGAGGACGAACGCTTCGCCATGTCGGCCGACGAGTACCTTGCCGCGCACAACGTCGTCGACTACGTGGACGACGCCATCCGCCTGCTGGCCGAATCGGGCGACAGCGCCCCGCTGGACTTCCTGGCCGCCTAGTACGTCGCTGGGGCCGGTTCGACCGGTGGCGCATTGCTCTGACCATGCGGCAAGCTTTACGAACGTGCTGTCGGGCGACAACGTCATCTTCCGCAACTTCGCGTACGTCCAGGCGACGCCCCGTAACCGCCGGTCCTTCATCCGGCACGTCCGCGACACGTTCCAGCGCTTCGACGCCAACGAACGTAAGCATGGGTCGGCGTGCCTGGCGCGCACGACCTGACCTGGGGCGATCCTGCACAGCAACGACCGTGGCGAGCCTGCACCAGCTGCTGTGCCTGCTGTGCCCCGACTACCCGATCGACTACGTGCGCTGCGCCTACCGAATCGGGGCCGTGCGCCAGCGCGCGCCGGCCGACGACGACGATGCGCAGGTGCCCGGGGCGCTGCCGTTCGCCCACTTCAGCCTGCACGCGTTCCTGTTCCTGTACTTTGCCGAGTTCGTCCGCCTCGCAGCGAGGGTCGCCGACGACGACCGCGTCGACGCCGCTGTGAACCGGGGGGCCCTGCTCGAGGCCATCGTGAAGGAGCTCGTGTCGCACAGGCACGGGCAGATGTGTGCACCGCCGACCAGCGTGCTGCGCGACGTCCTGTCCCGACCGGCGCGCCCGGGATCGCCCGTCGACGGCACGACAACGTTCGACGAGTTCTGCGCCGACCTGTTCGCCGACGCCACGTTGCCCGGGGCGCTGCTGGAACCGCGATCCTATGCCGAGCTTCGCGAGGGCATCGACAGGCTCCTGGAGAGCCTGTCCCTGAACCGGTCATCGGGCACCATGCACCGCCACTCGAAGAAGAAGGGCCGGGCAGCAAAGAAGTAGCATGGGTCGCCGGGCAGGCGCAACGCCCGATACAGGCTTAGGGTCCCCCCATGCGTCGATGTGGGAATGACCATGTTAGAACACGAGCGGGACCAGGCGCTTCCACCCGGGTGGCGTCCGCATGCCCTTCTTGGCGTACCAGTCGAGGGTGGCCGTGGCGCGCCCGGCGAGGTACCACGAGGAGAACCAGACCATCGCCCAGGCGTACCAGGTCGAGATGCTCTGTCGACGAACGATGCCACAGGTCAGCCAGCAGGCGACGGACGATGCAGGTGGACGAACCAGGGCGGCCCCGACCCAGGACACGATCTCGAACAGGTAGTGCGGGCTGGCAACGTAGGCGAACAGGCCGCCGCGGGGCACAACGTGGCGCATGTCGCCCGGCTTGCGAAGGTTCGCCAGCAGCCTAACCGCGCTGTCGTTAGGCGAGAGGACCCCCCGACCGGTGCGGATGGCGGGTACCAGTGGTGGTAGAAGTTGCCGAGCTGGCCGACCAACCAGACGAGCAGGCCGAGGTGGGCGACGGCGGCGCTGCCCTCAGCAGGCGCGGTCGACGTGAGGATGACGCTGGACAGGGTGTACCCGCCGCCGACGAACGCAATCGTCCAGAGGTTCGTCCGCCCCGAGAACTTGTGCAGGAACAGGCACTCCAGGCAGCGTTTCGTGTAGTGCGCCATCATCAGGGCCGCCGCCGCCCGATGGGACCGGGCGGGCCCGACCACGAACGCCGGCGCGATCCCCGCCGGCAGGTAGAACAGCAGCATGCCCAGCCGGGCCGGCACCGCCCAGGCCGACCCGTTGTCCGCGAACTTGCTGTACTGCAGGTGCAGGAGCCCGCGCGATTCGCTCAGGTACAGGACGGGCGCGAACGCCACCAGCAGCCCGGCCACGCAATCCTGCCATGCTACGCCCGCCATCATCATCATCGCCATCAGTCACGGTCTCATAAAAATGTATTTGGCGGGCGTCGTTTTGGACCGTCCCGGCAGCGGGGCCTGTACCGCGCGCACCGCGACTCCCTAGTACAGGTACGTCGTAGGCAGCTGCACGGGGCATAAAGCCCACCCTCAATATTTCTGTCGGCGCGGCACGGCGACGGGTCGGAAGCTGCAGTGCGCGAGGACGGGGCCCACTGCTGCTGCACGTGTCGACGTGCGGTGGGGCGTCCAAAACTGACCAGGGCGCCGGCGAGCCTCGGTAGGAACTCCGCCGCGCCGCAGATGGAGTACGTCGTGTATGACGACGACGGCGGCGGCGACGACGACGACGACGCCGGCACGCCGTCCTACACGTTCGTCGACGCGTCGTCCGCGCGCCGAGCGTTCAACCTGGCGCTGTTGCGCGTGCTCGATGCGTGGCAGATGACGCTCCATAGCGTAGGGCGCGTTGGGCAGCCGCCTCGTAACGCGTTCGTAATCTGGTGCAGGTCTGGATCGCGCTTGCAGTGCGCGTTGGCGGCGCTGGCGATGATCTGCGACGCGTTCGTCTGGAGATCGCCAGGTACCAGTTTGGGGACGCGGACGCGTTGAGTGCCACGCTGGGCGCCCTGATCCAGGGCTGGTGCGCCAGCGTCCAGAGAAGCGTACGCCCGCCGGACCACATGTCGTGGCGGGTTGCACCCGTCTGAGCATACCGTCTGTGTATAGAGACCCGCCGATGCGCCCTGGTTCAGCTCGACCGGCGCCTCCGAGCTCGGGCGCCTGCAGCGGACGCTCGCGTCCATCCCCGCGTGCCCAGATCCCGCACCTCCAGAACCCATCGTCCACGAGCCTGTAAACACGGCCTGGCGCCCCCCTTTCAGAGGTACCTCACGCCTGACTGTCGGTGTCCCTGTTTCAGGGGCCGGCCGCAGCCGAATGGCGGAGACCGGCGCCTCGATCCAGGGCGGTCGTCTCGCTGGAGGACATGGTCACGCCCAGTATGCCGATTGGCGGCAGCGTCAGCGGCAAGCAGGACTCGCGACCGACCGTCCCCGCTCTGCTCCAGCCCCGTCGTCATGCCCGTGCGACAGCCTACGTGCGATCGGGGCGCTGGCCAGGTGTCCGATCGTCGTCGAACTCGGCCCGAATCTTCCTGGGACGCTGCCGGTTGCAGGCCGCCCTCGACTACGTCGACGGCGGCCACGATCCCGTACGATGCCGTCACGACGTCGGTGCCGTGTGACCCGCGTTGTTAACGACGCCCGGCTAGGCGCAGGCGCTCTCGTACGCGTGTCAGACCGCGTATCCGGACGAGCCATGGTCCTTCGACGCACCTGTGGACGACGACGCCCGCCTACAAGGCAATTGGCCTGCGCGCCGATGGAACAGCGCGCTGGTGTACTGACGCTGCCTGCAGACGACACGGCACGAGCGATCCTGGGGAAAGCGGTGGCCATCGAGATCGGCGTGGCTGGGTTCTCAAGCTCGTCGTCGCATGCCGCCGACGTGTTAACCGATCTCGTGGCCTCGTTCTTGCAGGACGTTGCGCGTCAGGCCAACCAGAGCGGACGTACGCTGCCGTTCGTCGTGCGCCCGACGCCGATCTTCGTCTGACGACTGCTGCGTCCAGATTGCACGCTGACACCTGACCTGGCGATGGCGACGCTGGCCCGGGTGACCGGCGCTGGGGAGCGCGAGCTGGGCGCGCACCTGCGCGACGAGATCGTCGGCGGCGAGCAGCGCATGCGCGACCTGCTCGACAAGATCAGGAGCTCGCCCATGGACATCGTCCTGACGGCGCAGGAGGCCAGCGACTCCAACAAGCGACCTCGCATCGAATAAGTATAATTGTACGAACCATTCCGGTGTCGCCTCGTGACCCGCTGCGAGCGTCTTCGCGTCAGCACGCGCGCGCGCTCGATATTTCATGATCGGCGCCTGTACCATCCCCACCCTGGACAGGGCGCGCCCATGGTATGCTCACCGCGTCGCAGCAACGTTTTCGAGGCCGGCTGTCGCGTCCCTGACATTGTCCACGCCTGGGACAAGGTACCCGCCTACACCGTCCGCGTTCTACGTCGCTAAGCGATTGCAGGCGTCGCGTGCGGAACGCGCCCGGATCCTGCACGAATTCACGGCGCGGTTCTCGGCCGCCGTCCCGCTGCTGGATGACGAGCTCGGGTCGTGGTCGTCGCTGCTGTTCACCCGGTTCACGACGGCGTGGCGCCTGTCGTACTCGCTGGGCACGTCCGTCACCCCGCACATGCTCGCCATCCGCCTGTTCCTTCGCAGCGCGCAATCGCAGCGCTTCCTGGACGAGCTGCTGGCCATCGGCGGCCTGCACACGCTGCTCGACCTGATCTCGCAGGAGGCCGAGGTCGTCGAGCGCGACAAACGCCAGGCCCTGGTCCTGCTCCGCGCCCTGGTCGGCATGTCCGACCAGGTCTGCAACCTGTTCTGCCAGACCGATGGCCTGCGCCTCTGCCGGCGCGCTCTGATGGCGAACCTGGGCGAGCGCACGCAGGCGCGCGCCATCGACCTGATCGCCGACATCGCCGGCAGGCCGTCGCCGACGAACCCTCGGCACCAGCTCGACGCCCAGGAGACGTTGCTGCTGCTGTGCGCGCCCCTCTCCAAGTCGCCCGTCGCGTGCAAGGCGCTGGCCCTTCGCGCGCTGGCCCAGGTCGTCATGGAGAGCCGGCACCCGCGGCGAACGCGGACGATCCCGCTGGACGAGCGGTTCGCGGGGCGCATCGTCGCGATGATGTCGCTGGACCACCAGCAGATCCACGCGCAGGCGTCGGCCCTGCTCGTGCACCTGTGCAACAGCCGGCCCGAGCTGATGCTGACCGACGTCATCATCGGCGCCCTGGTCAACATCGTCAACGCCGAGATCGTCCTCAGCGCGTCGTCGTCGTCGGCAGCGGCGTCGTCGGCGGCGTCGTCATCGCCGTCGTCCGTCACGCTATCGGAGGCGGGTGGTGCCGTCGGCCACACTGGCGCCCTGGACAAGTCGCCCACTGGCAAGGACAGCGGCGCGTTCGCGTCGCTGTCGCCTGGAGCGCGGGCGGCGCGTACCCTCACCGACCTGCAGCCGCTGACGCTGTCGGCGGCGACGCTCATGGTCGACCGGGGCGTCCTGCGAGGCCTGACCCACATGTACTGCAACCTGCAGTCGTACGAGGCGCAGCAGATCGCCAACCAGGCCCTGCAGGCGCTGCTGCACGTCCTGCCCGACAGGGAGGACGCCCTGCGCGACCTGATGGGGCCGGACATCTTCGCCGCCTTCAGCAAGCGCCTACAGGGCGGCCAGCTGTACCGCGTCTTCACCGATGCCAATCGCAGGGCGGTCCGGGAGGCCATCCTCGGGCACGGCCCGACGACCGCCGCGTCGTTGGCGGCAACGACGACAGCGGCTGTAGCGGCAGCGTCCCCAGCAGCGCCACAGGACTTCAGGTACGGTTTCGTGGCGACACGACGCGGATCGTGACGATGCGCTGTGCTCTCCCTAGGGATATGGACGACGATGCGATGGATGCGGCGGCGACGACGGGTACTGCTGGGGGCGGGGCGACGACGACGACGGCGACGACGACAGCGCCTGCCGGCCATGACGAGGACGAGGGCGAGCAGGACGGCGGCGGGTTGGAGGCGTCGGCGCGCGAGGACGTCCTGATCGGGAACGCGGCGCTGAACCGCCTGGCCGTCAAGCTGGCGGTCGACAAGGGCGTTGCCGATGCCGAGCTTCGCGCCCAGCAAGCGTTCCGGTTGGCGACCAAGGCGCAGGACCAGCGCCCACCGCAGATCGCCCGGCGCGTCATGACGAAACAGGTCGTTCAGCCCAGCGCGACCGCGGGCAAGCCGCAGGCAGCGAACCTGGAGGCGGTCGCCGAGGACGCCGCCGCCGATGACAGCTCCGACACGTCGTCGGCGGTCGGGGCGCCCGGTCACCGCCCGCACGCGTCGTCCCTGTCGTCGATGCCGTCGGTCTCCCGGATGACGTCGCTGCTGGCGCCCAGGCGCAGCCGCAGGCCGACCACGAAGCGGATCAGCGAGGCGCTCGTGCAGTCGCTGACGAAGTCGGCGCTGCACGCCCGGAAGTCGAGCGACAAGGCGGCGGCGCTGTTCGTCCCGATGGCCATCCCCAACCTGCAGGCCGGCACCGTCCTGTTCAACCAGCACTCGGGCCTGGACCCGAACGACGAGATGGCGGCGCAGTCCACCGAGAAGTAAGTACGTCCATCGTCTGCCGACGGGTCCACTTACCCTCTGGTCGATGTGCCAGGCTGCTGCAGGACTACAAAGACCTCCTGAAAGGCGTCAACCAGCCGAAGTAGTGTAAAGGAGGGAGCTGATGATCGCTACGTCGTTTCCAGTAGAGCCCGTTCGCTGGCTGGGCGGCGTCTGCGCCAGGTCGACCTCGGGCGCCGCAGAGCGCTAGACGTTATCGCCTTGCAGCGGGGGTTCCTGGTCTCGCCGAACGCGAACGTGACGTCGGCGTCGGGTCGATCGCAGCAGGTTGATGCACCGAAATTAGACGGTGCCGAACCAGACGCGCGGCCGTCGATGCGATGGTGGTCGTGGTCGTCGTCGTCCGTGTTCCGCGGGCGACGACGCCTCCAACGGGACCTGGAGGTGATCGTCGGCGCCGGGTCGCTCGGCGTCCTTGTCGGATGGGCGACGTCGCCCTGGGCGCAGCATCGCCAGGGCGACGTCGTTGTGACCGTCGAACGCCCGGCCCCGTCGACGTCCGACGACGCCGACCGCCATGAAGCCGCCGCGCTCGGCCTGCCCAGTAGGACGGGCGTCGCGCCCGACGTCTGCTGCGACCCATCGACCCGGGCGACTGACGTGTGCCTGCAGGGTCGATGGGCGTCCATGCGCGCCGCGATTACGTGTCGGCGTACGACTGGCGAACGCGAAACCCGTTGTGGGTGGCCCAGGTGCTGCGCCGACCGAAGGAACCGTCGGGTAAGGTGGCGGATGGGGGGAGGGCACTGGGCGCACACCCGAGTCGATTAACGTGCGCCACGACGTCGTGCAGGGCGATCCGGGTCGCGCACCGGCGTCCGGTTCACGCCCGACCCGGCCGTGCCGGAACCGTTCCGCACCCAGCACCGCGACTTCACCGGGTCCGGCTTCGATCGCGGCCACATGGCGCCGTCCGCCGACGCCATCGAACAGGACGGCCTGCAGGAGACGTTCCTGATGAGCAACATCTCGCCACAGGTAGGCAGCGGGGGGTCGGGGGGTCGATGCGCGCCACCGGGCTCAACGGCTGACGTGGTCGTTGCTGCGATCCAGATTGGCGATGGGTTCAACCGGACGTACTGGGCGCGTATCGAGCGGTTCGTTCGCGGCCTGACGCGGCAGTACGACCGGGTGTACGTCGTGTCCGGGCCGTTGTTCCTGGAGGACGGCCAGGGCGAGGTCCGCTACCGGCTGATCGGGCCGAGCGGGATCGCCGTCCCGACCCACTTCTTCAAGGCCGTCCTGGCGGTCCGCCCGCCGCCGCTGTTCAGCTCGAAGCCCATCCTGGCGGCCGCTGCGTTCGTCGTCCCAAACAGGCCCATTGCCGACGGCGACGCGCTGTCGTCGTTCCAAGTGCCGCTGGAGACGCTGGAGAAGCAGGCCGGCCTGGTGCTCTGGGACAGGGTCGATCGGGCGGAGGTCATGGACCTCTGCGCGGACACCACCTGCGCGCTGTCGACCCTGCGAAGGTTCACCAAGGCGAAACATCGTCAACTGCCCGCCAGCGAGGCTGCCTAATAACGCCCAGCGGGGACGCCTCCCATTATTAGCATACCGGAACAAGGAATCAGGTTTACGATCGTTCGTGTGCGGTTAGTCAAAGGCCCCGATAGCGAGCACCGCGATCGTGACGGAGGCGATGGACGTCAGTGCCGATGCTCGGGTCGCGGGCGCCGTCGGGTACTGGTACGGTTCGCCCGCCTGGATGTTGATGTTCCTGATGGCGTCGCCGTTGCATCGGGACACGCCTACTTTCACCTGGATGGGCGTCGGGTCGAGTTGCAGCTGTCCCGCTGAGGTGGCCCTCGGCGGCCCGGGTGCGGGCGCGTCCTGTGCGCCGCCTGCCGGCCCCGGTGCCGCTGTTACGGGCACGATCTGTACGCCGCCTGCCGCGCCCGGCGCCGCAGGCGCAGGTGCCGGCCCTGCCTGTGGCTGGATCGCAATGGGCGCTGCGGCCCGGACGTGGCTGCTGCCGAGGACGATCAACGCAACGACGAAACGGCCGATCATACTGCCCGATCCCAGTGAGGCGGGGCACGCGCCAGCCCGGCGGGTAGGACCTACGCGTAAGTATCCGGTGCTGCTGCCAGGTCCGGGTCTATATTTTTAGACACCAAATTGGGTTTGTGCGGGGAAATCCCGCCGCAATTTCTCTCTCTACCGCAGAGAGGCAAACGGCAAAACTTTTGCCGGCCACGGCAAATTGGCCTTTTGGCGCGGCATAATCTCGGGTTTTGCCGGCCTCGGTCCACGACGGTATGGCAAACCATGCAGGGCGAGGCGAACCGTCTGGAGGGCGAATCACGGCGTACGCGCGGGACTAACGCACGCGGCACGAACTTCACCGATGCTGAGGACGTCCAGCTGGTACGTTCTTGGCTGCACGCTTCCCAAGACCCTGCAACGGGAACCGGTCAGTCGGAAGAGACGTTCTGGGAGAGGGTTGAGGTCCACTTCCGCAAGAACACGACGTCGGGTGCGCGGACGGCACGGTCGCTGCAGACGAAATGGGGAACAATTCAGCGTGACGTCTCCAAGTTCGTTGGCAGCTATGCATCCGCCATCAAGGTTGGCAGCTATGCATCCGTCATCAAGGCGCTCGACGAGTCGGGGACGAACGAGGAGGAGCAGATCGAAAAGGCGCTGACGCTGTACCAGCAGACGCACCCAAAGGACGCCAAGTTCGCGTATTTGCACTGCTGGCATGTCTTGAGGTCGGTTCCAAAGTGGCAGGATCTGCGACACAGGCCGGAGTCCAACAATACGCCATCCAAGAAGCGGCGCCAACTAGACTCCAACGGGGACATTGTCGAGGTTGACACAATGTCATCTTCGAAACGACGTCCCATCGGCGTCAAGGCTTTCATGGCCGTCAAGGCGCAGAAGTCGCAAGCCGCAGAGCAAGCAGTTTACTCTACCTACCTGAAGATAATGGCGAAGAAGGCCCGTATTCAGGAGTTGCAGACCAACATGTCCTTGTTCGCGATGGATATGTCGGTCCTGGACCCAGATGCACGGAAGTACATCAAACTGGCTCGTCAGCAGGCCTTGAAGGACATGGAGCGTACCTTGTCTGTAGCTCCTGCTGACGACGTCGTTGAGAATGACGGCGTCTCGCCAGCAATGTCTATTCCAACACATTGGTTCTAGGCTGATTCACCATGAACTTCGATAGGCTCTTGGGCGCGCTTCTGCAGCAATGTCCTCCATTCCGCCATCGCGACGAGATGCCCCCGTTCGGTTTGCCGTTGGCCGGCGGATGCCGTTGGCCAACAAGCGGGAAACGGGTGGCTTTGCCGTACTTCCCGTTTGCGGTGGAGACAGCAGGTAGCGGCAGCCAAGCGGGAGCTGCGCTGCCCCCCTCGGTTCCCGGATCCGATGGACTCTGTCGACCGGCCCAACCGCGACTTGCAGCCCTTCATGGACGTCGCTCATCGTAATGGACTCTACATTAGGTCACTGTTCGCGATTTTAAAGGACAGACGTCGTCGCCATCCCTCGGAACCTGGGACGTTCTTTGCAGCTCATACGATGATCTGGTATCTCAGATGTGGGAGCAGGTCGCCGGATACGTCCGGAATCAGGTCGTATTCGGCGATGATGGGCGGTCGCCGCATTGGTCGCATGCAGGAGGCGCCCACTGCGGCCAATCTGGACCACTTCGTCGTGGTGCACGATGAAAGCGCGAAGCGGTCGTATTCGCCATCGCGTTACCGTAGCAGCGACCTGCGATGGCGGATACGACCGCTTCGCGCTTTCATCGTGCACCACAACAAAGTGGTCCAGATTGGCCGCAGTGGGCGCCTCCTGCGACCAGCGAATAGCGGTGCACGTACAAAGTGAGTGTCTTACCACCCAAGCGTGGCTGAGGACGTCGCTGCTGCGGTAACGCGATTCCAGTTTGGTGCTGACGCCGCCAGTATTGTATAACGTCCGGTCGTCCGCGGCGCAGTCCGTGACGCGGTCCGTGGCGCCGTTCCGCGAGTTCGGCGTTGCCCTGGGGGACGACCGACGACGCACCGCACGGGGTAGTGTACCCCGCCGCTAGTAAGCCGTGAAACTGCGAAACGACGAACGCGTCCAAGCAGCTGTGCAATAGTACCTAGGTTGCGAGTGACCCGTCCCCGCGTCGGTATGTCGTCGGAACCCTCGTCGATAGACAATGCCGCGCTCGGTACGCTGCTCGGGTCCCAGAACGGGTGTCGGTGTCGTTGAACAGTGTGTGCAGCGTTTTATTGCACGCTGGCAGCGTCGCTGGCGACGACCATCGGCAGTATGGCCGCATTCTTCGTGAAACTCAAGGATCGCCACGTTTTAGCTGCATCGCTTGGCCTTTCTGCTGGTAGGCAATCTCATCGGCGGTGGCGCTCGCGATTGGTGACTCGGCGTAGGCGTGATGATCTACGTATCGTTCGTGGAAATCTTCACTGAGTCCAGAGAGCATTTCGCCGCGGCCCTGGGTGAACAGGCTGGATCTGGTGGTGGCCATATGCTGCCGACGACCATCTTCTTCTTTGCTGGAATGGTCGTCATTGGGCTGCTGGATCTGGTCGTGCACCACCTTGGCCACGAACCCGACCCGAGCGCCATCTCCATTTCCGAATCAGAACTGGCCGACGCCGCTGAGAAAGGAGACGTTGAGTTCTGTCAGAAGCGCCACCGCGACCTGCGCCGCGCGTCCCTGGTTGCCGCCCTGGCCATCATGCTGCATAACATGTACGAACGCATCCCGGATCCCGACCCGTTTGATTTATCTGTCGCAGACCCGAAGGTCTGACCATGTTCATGGCGACACTCAGCAATGCCCGAGTCGGGGTGTCCGTCAGCATCGCGATCGGTCTTCACAACATTCTGGAAGGGTAGAGGGAGCGCCGCGCCCGTCCCGCGACACGTCGCGTCCACTGACGTCGTGCCGTCGTGCACCGTAGGCTTTGTGTGGCCATGCCCGTGTTCTTTGCTACGGGTAGCCGATGGCGTGCGTTCATGTGGTCGGCGGCCAGTGGCGTTGCCGAGTTTCTGGGCGCCGTTCTCGGTTATGCCGTCCTGAAATCATTCATGTCCGAGTACGTATTCGGCGTCGTGTTCGGCCTGGTGGCCGGCATGATGGTGTTCGTGTCCGTCCGCGAGTTGCTGCCCGTCGCGCGCCGGTACGACCCATCGGACAAGGTCGTCACCTGGTCCATCCTGGCCGGAATGTTCATCATGGCCATCAGCCTGGTCCTGTCGCAGTGACCGTAATCCATTGAAACCTGCACGAACCTCTCTAGCCGATACCGTGGCCGATCGTGCAATTTAATCGAGGCGTATGGCACACACGTGACAGATACAACCATCACATGGCGAAGGATTCCACCTGTGCGGACAGATCGGCGATTTCCTGCTGGAGAGCCTGGGCTTTGCCTGCGCCGGCTTTCGCCTTCTCGTAGTCGGCTTTGGCCTTGGTCATCTTCTGCACCAGCTTCGAGCGCGGTTTCGGGGCCAGCTCACTGCCATCCAGGTTATGAGTCGGAACGCCATCGGCGTCGAACTGCGAGTATTTCGGCGGGTCGCACGCGCTGAACATCGCCGATGGATCCACCAGGTCCCGCTGCAGTCGCTCCAGTTCTTTCTTCTTCATCGACAGCTTTAGCTCCATCTTCTTCAGCTGGTCCGCTCGCAGCTGTCGCGTGCGTTCTTCCCGCTCTTTCCTCATCACCTGAGCGCCACCCGAAGTCAGACGCCCGCGGGTGAACCGACTACAACGAACGAACGCTCCCCCTACCTCAGGGTCGTCCAGCTTCCAGACCGTCGCCTCGTTTACGTCCTCGAGGCGGACGCCGAGGTCGGGAAGCGTTTCGTCCCGCAGGAGATCGCAGGCGTTGAGGATGACGGAGGGCGGGGCTTTGGATCGCGCCGCCTGTCGAACAGTGCTGCGGAACGCGGTGATGGCGTCCAGGATCGGGGGCACCATTGAATCCGTACGTTCGCCAGCGTTGAAACCCGGCTCCGCATCGGGAATTACCCCGAACACGGTCAGCATGCGCATGAAATAAGCGGCGACCTTCTTGACGAGAAGCGCCTTGGGCGATGGCCCCGACATGTACTTGTTGACATCACCGAGCAGGTTGAACAGGTGCGACATGGCAATCGAGTAGTCAAAGTCGTCGAGCAGGGCGGCGTGCACATCGTTCTGACAGGCGAGCAGCTGGTCGTGAAGCGCGCGATCGCACTGCTTGTCCCAGACCTGGTTCTGGACGATGCCCGAGCGAACGACGACAGAGGCGGACTTGAAGAACTCGTTCAGGCGTCTCTCTTTGGCGATGGCCTCCTCCAGGCTCTGGTCGCTGAAGTTCATCGGCTTGTCCCAGGCCTGCAGCAGGAACAGCAATCGGATCTGCCGAGGCGTGTACCGGTTCAACGCGTCCCGGATCGTGATGAAGTTCTTCAGCGACTTGGACATCTTCAGGCCCTCGATCGACAGGTGGCCCGCGTGCATCCAGTAGTTCACCCACTGAGGGCACCCGAAGCGAGCCTCCGACTGGGCAATCTCGTTGTCATGCTATTCAGACGAAGACATGTTGGACACAAGTCAACAGATCAGAGTGGGTCCATCTCCTACATGCGGGAATTTCAGGTCTTCGCCACCGGAGTGAATGTCGAAGTGCTCGCCAAGGAGGTCGGATGCCATCACGGAACCTACACGCACGTTGGGACGGCCTGAACCAGATCGCAAAGGGCAGGACTGCCTGCGACTTACACTCAATATGCCATCCAGGCCGGCCTGGTCCCCATCGTGAGTGCCATGCGGGTTCGCCGCTCTTGGATCGTTTCCACAGTGCAAAGTCGTTGCGATGCCGTTTGACGTCGGCGCCGGCGCTCAGCGCACCTTCGCCTTCCTCGAGGAGCGCCTCGTTACCCACCGACCACGGGCAGAGCTTCGCGTAATGGCAGCCTGGCGAGCTGGAGAACTTCTCGACGTCAAAGTAGACGGACCCGTTGGTCTCGTACGCGAACCCCCTCTCAACCAGCGTGGCCACGAACTGCTCGATCTGGCCGACGTATTCGCTGACGCGCGTCAACGCGTCCGGTTCGCGGACGTTCAGCTCAGCCATGTCCTTGAGGAATTCGGCCTCATACCGGGCAGCGTGGTCCCGGAAGATGCGATGGTCAGTCACTGAGCCGCCCTTCAGCCCGTCAAGCCATTCGGAAAGAACATCGCGCGCAGCGACCAGGACGGCGTCGCGGTCTGACGCCGACCGGAACGATGCTTCCTGCGCCTTCAGGTTCTCCAGCTTCTTCTTCTGCTCATCGCATTTGCCGATCAGCTCGTCCTCTCTGTTCGATGCACATGGTCAGGTATAACGCCAGATGCATAACAGCGGTGCGAACCTTCGTTTGCTGTCGGCCTTGCCGGCCATGCACTGCAGGCGAAGGATGGAATTGGACAGGGATTCAATAGCCGTAGCGAAAGCCTTATCGGCATCGTGGCGGACGACGTCGAGCGATCTGTACGGGTCGGCAACGTATTCGTCGAACAGGTGGTTGCGACGCGCTCGCAGAATGATCTTGTCGTCGATGTCGGTGATGTTCATGACGTAAAAGATATTGTAATTGAAGTAGTCCTGGAGAATGCGCCTGATGATGTCGAACGTGACATAGGCGCGAGCATGGCCCATGTGCGCCGAATCGTAGACCGTTGGCCCGCACGCGTACCAAGACACTACGCCATTGGCAGGTCAGACGACGGCCAACCCGTCATCCATCAAAAGCGGCGCCACGTACCATGTCCAGGACGTATGGGAGTGAACGGAACCTTGCTTGAAGTCAGGCTGTTGTAGACATGGAGGACCGCCTTCCTGGATTCGTCATCGTCGGCAGCTGGCCGCTGCCACGGCGGTTGACGCCCGTCCATGGTCTTCCACGGAGTGCGCTGGGCCCTGGGCAGCGGCAGCGGCGCAGCGCACGGGGCCACGACCCCTCCAGTGCAGGCTGTGCAGCAGTTCCCTTCCCGGACGGCCTGGCACTGTGCACAACGCATTCTATTTCTGTGCCCCCGCCGGCCAGCTCTAACTGCGCACCGCGAAATCGAACATCTACGACGGGGATGCCAATCGCTTTTCAGGGTGGTGAGTAACTACGCGCTCGAGGCTGATCAGGGATGGCTAGAACAGGGTCTCGGGGGCAGCAGAATCGTTCGCTGCCAAGGGCCACGACTGGCCCATCGAGAAACGGATGACAGCTCAGAGTTGGCCGGCTCGGTATCGAAGTCCAGTGCCGTGCAAACACAGCGTCTCTTTGAGGTCAAGCGCGATGTCATGTTCCGGTGGTCGCCGTGGACGAGGAAGTCGGGCACAACCTTCAGCAGGAAGCTGGTCGTCATGTCGTTGCTGCAATCGTGTACAGTACAATGACCGCTGCGCATTATTACTATTCGAATGCTGATTCTTTTATTGGTGTCACAGCCCCGGCGTAGCGGGACTGGCTGGATCCGACGAATGACACACTTAGAAGCACTTGCGGTGGACAATGGCAGGGCCAGCTTCATCGTACTCGTCCTTGCTGATCCACATTTGCTGGAAGGTCGACAGCGACGACAGGATGGAGCCGCCAATCCAGACCGAGTACTTGCGCTCAGGGGGTGCGACGACCTTGACGCGGATGGAAGACGGGGCCAGGGCCGTGACCTCCTTGTTAACACGGTCGGCAATGCCATCGAACATGGTCGTACCTCCCGAAAGAACAATGTTGCCGTACAGGTCCTTACGGATGTCAACGTCGCACTTCATGATGGACTGGTACGTCAGCTGGTGGATGCCTTCCTGCTCGAGGCCGATCAGCGACGGCTGGAACAGGACCTCGGGGCAGCGGAATCGCTCGTTGCCGACGGTGATGACCTGCCCGTCGGGAAGCTCGTACGACTTCTCGACCTCGGACGACTGCTCCGAGTTGGCCAGCTCGGTGTCGAAGTCCAGCGCCGAGTAGCACAGCTTCTCCTTGATGTCACGAACGATTTCGCGTTCGGCGGTCGTCGTGAACGAGTAGCCACGCTCGGTCAGGATCTTCATCAGGTAATCGGTCAGATCGCGGCCGGCCAAGTCGAGACGCAGGATGGCGTGCGGCAGCGCGTAGCCTTCGTAGATGGGGACCGTGTGCGAGACACCGTCACCACAGTCGAGGACGATACCCGTCGTACGACCGGATGCGTACAGGGATAGGACGGCCTGAATGGCAACGTACATGGCGGGCGTGTTGAACGTCTCGAACATGATCTGCGTCATCTTCTCACGGTTGGCCTTCGGGTTCAGCGGCGCCTCCGTCAGCAGGACCGGGTGCTCCTCGGGGGCGACACGCAGCTCGTTGTAGAATGTGTGGTGCCAGATCTTCTCCATGTCGTCCCAGTTGGTGACGATGCCGTGCTCGATCGGGTACTTCAGGGTCAGGATACCACGCTTCGCTTGCGCTTCATCACCGACATAGGCATCCTTCTGCGTCGCGCCGACCATGATGCCCGTGTGGCGGGGGCGCCCAACAATCGACGGGAAGACGGCACGCGGCGCGTCATCGCCGGCGAAACCGGCCTTCACCATGCCGGATCCATTGTCCACGACCAGGGCCTGAACCTCCTCGTCACACATGTCTGGCTTCGGGGGCGCGCGATCTGACAACCGACCGACGGGGACGACGACGACCTTGTTCGCAAAATGACCGGTCGGCGACCTCCGTCCACGGACTCCACGCCGCCGCGGTTGCCCCACGACTGGGTCTTCTATTTTTGGGGCTACCCCCACGCCTCCGCCAGCGGTGGCAGACGCGGACACCGCCGTCACCTGCGTTTGGCGCCAATTTGGCCGTGCGGGACAATTTTGGAAACTTCTGCATAGATACCCTAGGTATATGTACGTACATAGAGTAGGAAGGCGTCACCATACGATACGTTTTAGTCTGATACATTGGAGCGGCCCTCTGTGAAGTCGTTGTCATCAAGGTCGGCGAACATGTCGTCCGGTACGTCGATGGCGTCGTCGATATCGTCTTTCGGGAATATCCACTCGATGAGCGCGACCCAAAGGTAGCACAGGGCGATGACAGCGCAGAACACGAAACCCGACACTGGCCCGCAATCATAGTACCTGAACCGCACAGAATCAGTTCAGGCAGCGTTGTACAAGCGCACGGCATCAGAACCTTCGTAGTCTAACGCTCAGAGGTTCTGGACGATTCTTCATGACTTGATAATATACACGTTCTGTGCGCTCGGCGACAGAATTCCAGTTGTACATCCGCTTCACCTGCGCAGCCATCCGTGAGCAAGCTACAGAAGAACAAATCGCAATCCGTTCTACCTGTTCGTGAAGCGCCTGAGGTCGCACACGTCGTACGCGCGATATTGCTAAGCTCAAGGCTTCAATAATATCACGGGCATTCGGCTCCGTCAGCGTTATCATCGATTCCGGGAGCACTTCACTGATCCCGCCAACACGCGTCGACACCGTGTACAACCCGCAGGACACGGCTTCCAGAATGGCAATGCAGAACGCTTCCGTGAGCGAACAGTTCAAGAAAATGTGGCCCTTGACGAGAACATCACGAACGTTGCAGTGCTGAATGGCACCCAACATCTCAATACGGTCGTGCAACTGGTACTTCTCCCGCATCTCCTCCAAGTTGATCCGTTTAGGTCCATCGCCACCAATGACGAAATTGACAGATGGGAACCGCGCGCAAATAGCCGGAATCACATCAATAACCAAGTCGATGCCTTTCCTGTACACCAGACGGCTGAGTATCACAATAATCACCCTGTCCTTTGTTGGCGGTGCGCCCTTTGGATCGGGCGTGAACTTGGTGGCATCTACCGCATTCGGTATGACGGAGATCTGAAGAATCACTAAGTTCCCACTGCAAGGAGCTGGTCAGACCAGGTCACCTCTCTGGGGTCAAGATATGCTCTGAGGACAAGGTTCTCCCGCGAAGTGTGCGAAACACAGATGACATGATCGATCTCCGAGAGCCAAAACTTGATCATCTTGTTGATGTGGACGGCTCCGATATCAGCGAACCCGAACAAGGAATGATCTGTATAGACGGCCTTGTAGCCCATCGTCTTCGCGAACAGTATGCCTTCCGCCGACATGAACGACGTGCTCTGATGGCCGTGGACAATATCGATCTGCAGCAGCCTATCATCAATATACTTGTCGAACATCATATCTGATGCGACATACCTTTTCTCTGATCAGGATGTTTCTAAGCAGAGGTAGGAATGCAAACAGCGTCGGTGGGGTTGCTTGTTGTACAATGACTCGGAGAGGGCAGTAGTACACCTTGAGGCCTTGGCTCAGGTACCGCACACCCTATAGGACAAACCTTCAGACATTCGGCAATGCCTTTCGTGATGCAAGGCCAACCTGTCGTTCATTGTCGTACGTCCCCGATATCAAGATAACCTTTAGATTCACAATCAGTTGTCCCAAACCTTGTACTTAGACAGGAATGCCCATTACTTTATGCTTGCGGCGTATCAAACCCTGTGTGAACGTCAGGCCTACCCGCGAAAGTCGTCTGCGAACCCTCGGAACCGCATCGGGGATCGTACCTGAGCCAAATAATACTGGTGCATTTCGACACCGCCCATTCTGGGATACGAGAAATCGCTGATGAGCGCGATCGACAGGCGCTTCCCAGGGCGCTGCCAGGGCTCGGCATCGCTGGTCAGGCCCGCGTCGCTCATGACGGCGTCGCGCGTGTGCGAAATCTCCGTGCCAATTTTCCAGTCAGCCGTCTGGCCACGCGTCTGCGCTGCAGAACATGATTCTGGCATGCTTGGCAAGTAGCTCCGGCAGGATGCTGTCGGATTGGCCTCTGGCGTACCTACTACAGTCTAAGCGGGGAGAACCATCGTCGATCGTCTACATCGGCGGCGTACTGCGTTTCATCGAGGACGTCAAGGGCTCGCGCCCAACTCCGTCGGTGAATGGTACACCGGCGGACCTTGGGACTGGATGATCACCAAGAGGCAACGTTGATCCCGGCCACCGGCATTCTGACTTGGCAAACGAATTGCATCCCGTTCGTGAACTGCAGCAGCTTCAGCCTGTTGCTGGCCGGCGCAGCGGGACGAACGTGCCACGTTTTTGCGGCCGAGTTTTCTGCACCGTCGACGGGCCGGCGGCGTACTCCGCACGCGGGGCGGTGAGCGACCATGCCACGAAACGCCAAGGTCAAGAAGGTGCTGGACCTGGCGAAGGGATTCCGGGGCCGCTCCAAGAACTGCTATGCGATCGCCAAGCACCGTGTGCAGAAAGCGCTCCAGTACGCCTATGTGGAGAGGCGCCTGCGCAAGCGAAACATGCGGCGCCTGTGGATCCAGCAGATGAATGCCGCCGTGCGCCTCCATGGCATCAAATACGGCAATTTCGTCCACGCCCTCAACCGGTCCAACATTGAGATCGACCGCAAGATCCTCGCCCAGCTCTGCCAAACCGAGCCGCTCACCTTCAAGAGCATCGTCGAGCATGTGACGTCCGATTTCAGCATTCCCATCACCGAATCAGACCGCAGGTAATGACCGTTCCGCGATGTCGCCCCCCTGTGCTGGACAATCATAACCCTGTGCACCAGAGACGACAAATCGGTGGGCCTGCTGGCGTCCACATTCCAGGAATCCTGCAAGATCTAAACGGGCGGGCGCCAATGGATGCGCGCGCAAATGAACTCCGAATACGCCTCGAATTCCTAGTCTGGTTTATCATTGTAGGCATCGGCATGCGTCGCGGTTTTGGACGCGGCACACCCACCACCTGGATCTGCAGTTGAGGGTTCCGTCGGTCGAGCGACGCGAGCTGCGTCCATCCGTCGGCACTGCGGTCGGCCATTTTGTGGGGCAGTGGGGCGGGCGGTGTGCGCGACGGCGTTCGCGGCAACCGTCGTCGGCGCGCCTCTGCCCATCTGGATGGTGCGGGCGTCGAGTTGATGATCAGATGGGTGCGGGTCGCCGGGCGATGTCAGGTGTCGACGCTGGCCGGCGCGCGACCATGCGACTCGATGGCCGACCTGGCCGACGTGTTGCGAGCCCATCGGCACCGGGCCCTGAGCCGCAAGGACCTCGACTGGGTGTTCGCCCGATTCACCGATTTCATCAGGAGGTCCCGTCGTCACAGCGACGGTATCGACTCGTCCGTGCTTGCACACGCCGCCTTGCAGCATTCCTCCCACATGTCGCCATCAGCCTGCCTGGCCGTCCTTCGTGCCGCGCTGGGCCAGCCTACCGCCTGGGACGACGCTGTGAAAGCCGTGTCTTCCCGGCTTCTATCACAGTCAGCGACCGCCCCTGCTCAGGTTCTTCTCGATGCCATCCCGTTGCTACCCGACGAACTCGCCCGGCTTGCGCTTGCGGACGCTCTTGTCAGGCGAAAGGATGACGATGTCGATCGGTCTCTACTCGCGTATCGTCTCGCCGAACTGATCGACGTGTCTGACATTGTGGCCAATGTCGCGGCCGACCCGTCGTCAACCGGGCTTGACCTGGCGTACGTCGCCGGGGCCTTGCTGAAACGCCCAGCTGACCTCGCCCTGATGGACCGTGTCCTGGGACGTGTACTGCCTCAGGCCCGGGCCGTTCCATTCGATCTGCTTGTGGAATGCCTGCAGGCGAGTGTGTCGCATCCCCAGCATGAGCACAGGGCGCGTCAACTGCTGGCCACCGTCACTGACCGCTGGCCGAAGCAAGTGCCCACCGGCCTAATGCTGACCGTCGTGCGCGTTGCATTGCGGATGGGGCGCACGTTCCCGTATCAGCTGGCGCTTCGGGCGTCCACCCAGATCTGCCTCGGCGACCTGGATGGCATCTCGCTCAGTGATGCTGGTCTCCTGTGCGACATGCTGTCCAAGTCGGCAATCGTTGGCGAGGAGGTCGTGCGCAACGCCTTGGTCGCCATTCGCGATGCGTCCATCTCTGCTGTAAACAGGTCGCCTTGCACCGCTGTCGACATTGTCGTGTTCGTGCAGAAGTTCGCCAACGTCGAGGTGACCGATCCAGTCACGATTCCTCCCGCGTTGTTCCAGGGCATCATCCTGGCTGATAACGTTGACGTCGATGCAGTGCAGTTGATGGAGGCGAGTCGCGTTGCCCCTGGCTCGATCCGGCAATCCCTGGTCCGCCTGGCCTGCACCCGTTCATCGCTGTCTCCACCGGATTCGATCGGTGCACTGTGGAGACGATTACCAGACGACGCGTCGCAGGACGCAGTCAGTGCTCTCGCCTGTGACACGATTCGCCGGTTGCAGCATGTGCCCCGTTCGGACATTCCATTCATCTTGAATCGATTCTCTCGTGAAACTCTGCAACGTATCGCGTCCGACGCCGATGTCCTGTGCTCATTGCGTCTGCCCTCGTTGCTGCCCGTTGTTGACCGCCTCGTGACGAACAACGTCCGCGTACCCGGCGCCGTTGTCGACCACGTGATGCAAACGCATGATGGATCAGCCATCAGCAACGCTGTCCTGGAGCGTATGTCGCTTCAAGACCTCGTGTCCTGTGACATGTTGGACAAGGCTGTGCAGTATTCTTTCGAAGGCCCATCTCGTGCAAGACTGCTCCCCGTCGCCTGGCGTCTTCGCGCAACCAGGCCCTCGCTCGAGCGTGACGCTCTTAGCACGCTGCCGGTGGTTGCTGCTCTTGCTGACCGGCCTCAAGGGTTTGCTGACGTCTGCAAACTGCTTCTTTCGTTAGCGGAAGTGGGCGCCGAGTTCAGTCCCGGCGACCGCTCCGTGATCACATCGTGCCTGGCATTCGTCATGCAGTCACGTCAGGTCGAGTACGCCGCCTTCGATGAACTCGTTGACCTCTGCTGGGCCGCGCTTGCCTTCGACAACGGGAACACAGCCCATCGCAGGGCGCCGTTTGCTCGCGTGCTGTCTATACCGCTATCGGACGAGGAACGCCTCTGCCCACTTCGCTCGTGCAGGTTGCACGACATCCGTGTTCTAACTGGGTCGACCAAGCCCCTCGTTTCCCCCGAATACTCTGCTCGCGAAGAACGCTGGCAGGTGGAGCACAGCCTGGAGCGGAACCAGCTTCGGGAGACGTTGGACGACGAAGGCATGGAATTCATGGTCACTGCTGTCAAACATGGCACGGTCTGTCCCGACACGCACGTCATCCTGGACGTGTGCTGCAGCACCAAACGACGCGCCCTCGTCCTCGAACCGGATTCCGAGCGCTTCGTCCTGTCCGATCGTGTCACGGGCGACCTGCTGGCCCGACGACGCATGCTGGAACAGGCCGGGTGGCGCGCGAAGTTCGTAACCGCCAACGACGTGTCGGTCGAACTCGAACGCACTGGCCACCTCCCGTCGTTGTCGTCGTGGATGAAGGCAACCGCTGTATCCTAGCATTCGCTCCCGATCATGGCATCGCCTTTCGAGCACCGCCCAGCGGAACGCGGACGCACGCCGACACAGGTCTCTGGTCCTGCAACGGCGGATCGCGGGACGCCCCGGCCGTCTGGCTCATGCGGGCCGGCATACCGTCCTCACGTTTAATTCAGTCTATATTATTCTGCCCTATGCGACTGCGAACCACGACGCTCTCGTAGTCGGCACAGCACAAGGCGCCTCCGATCGCGTGTCTGGGCCGGCGCCTGTGATTCGGAGCGCGTCGGTTCGTCGCCAGTCAGACTGATGATTGGCGTCGATGCCGTAGTAGCCACTTGTCGAGTTGTCGGTGGCGCTATCGCAGCGCTCCAGTGCAGAGTGCTACACTCTTACGCCTGTGGCGGTGACGTAACCGCATTGCCGTCGTGTCATCGACGTCGTCTCGATGGTACTCAGCAGATTATGAGCCATCAGCCGCCCGTTCCGACCATTGACTTGGCATGAGTCGGGTTGCCGGATCAGCAGGAGGAAGAAGTAGGCATTATGGTTCGGATCCTCGAGATCGAGCGGGTTGAAGGTGACAATGAGAATTGGTCCACGGCTGTGCACAGTGGCCTAACGACTGGCCGCTTGAAGACCTCGTTGTTGTACAGGATGTCGTTCCAGGCCGGTAACAAGTGGTTGGACGCGGTGAGGACAGCTGTCGCAACAGCAGCAGCGTAACCAAGACCTCGAGCAGGAAATTGCCCACCTGCGTCGCAGGCGCCACTAGCCTGATCGTGACTACGTTCGCATTGTCCAATAAACCTGCTGTATGTCAACGTCCAATTATCCTGCCTACGTACAGCGTTTCCCGAGCCTGCTGCCGAACGCCCGGTTGAGGGGACGGCAGCCGTCGCTTGACCCGCGTTGCTCGTATCGAAAGCTGGTGATCCTCATGATCATCTCATGCCGGTAATTGCGCCATTCGCGCGCTGTCGTCGACACCATTACTGATCTGTCTGTTTCTAGGTATGCCCGCGGTTCACGGCGCCTTGGTGACCGAGGGATATTGACTTCATGTTCCCATCTGCTTTCATTGTCGACATGTCGGTCAACGGCTTGGCCAATACTGGCCGACATCTGCCCTAAGTGCTCCCCGGGTCGAGGTTATGTGCCCGTACTTCTTCACATTGTGGCTTTTGTACCGGCGCCTCTAGCTAGCCGGTGCCGCTGGCATCTCGTTCAGTACTATCGCTGATCGATGCGTGTGCTAGATGGCAGGACGTACCCCTGCCGTTGGCCAATCAGGGCCGGAGGAAGCGCCACTGGTTGTGGCAGGCGCTGGCGCTGATCGGCGCTGTGGGGCGCACGCTCGTCGAGACAAGCGTGATCAGCTCGTGACGCACACATGGCTATTTCGTGCACGCGTCCGAGCTGACCGTCCTGGGATCCAGACCAAGGCCGGTGGCTGAAGAAGCGTCGACGAGATTCCGCGCCATCGTCTACAACATGGTCGGCGCATACGTTGCCGCCATTCGCCAGCTCCCGGGCAACCGGGACGACGAAGACGAGGCCGTTGACGATGTCGACGCTTCTGCCGATGGCGATATTGGTGGACCTGCTCGTCGAACGCATCTAAACGTGGGCGGAACGTTCGTCGCTGGCTGCGTTGCTGGGCCACTGTACTGATTGCGCTCTGGACAGGCGGCTGCAGACGCTCGGTCGATGCCCAGCTCGGAGGACGACCGCGGCGAATCGTCAAAGGACACAAGCGAGCTTTGTCAGTCGACGTCGCCCCAGAGCCACGTCAACCGCGTGGTCACTGTTTGCAGACGCGTGTCCTGACGATGGATTTGTGCCACAGGGGAAGCGAACTGAACACGCTGTCAAGCTTTGTGCCACATCGACACGCCCCGCCGCAGTTAGCAACAGCCTCTGTACAACAGTGTGTCGTGACGGTGACGAATGTTCTGGTTTAGGGTCGCGGTCGACCTGATCACTGCAGGTGCCGTCACGCTCCTGTACGTCCCCAGCACAGTCCAACGCTCACTGTAGCACGCCCAGTTGTCCAGAGTCGTTAGCCGTCTATCTGATCACACACTGCCTGGCGAAAGGGTCAATCTGATGCGGTGCCTATAACGTCACTGCATAGCTCCTGCACATCGTCGCCAGAAGACTTCGTCGGTGACTGTAATACGCTCCATTGAACAGGGCGGCTAGACTGTCTCACGCGTTGCCTTGCGACAGGGACTGGGCGTTGCAGCGTCTCGAATAGTCCTCGACACACAGCTCCTAAAGCACAGCGTCGAGATGCGGTGGTGCGCCGGCAGACGACCAGGCCCCCGTTGCAACGAACAACGACGGGACGTCGGGAGGCCGGCCGCAGAACACCCGACAACAACGAGCTGAGCAGGCGGGGCAACGTCATCAGGGCAAGCCATTGCAGCCGGCCAGGCACCCTATACCGTCGAGTTCGTCTACAAAGGGCCACGCCATGTCTGCTGTTGTCGATCATTCCCCTCGTTGCCACCCGAATCTTCGTTAGGCTGCCCGCGGGACGGCGCGACGTTTCCAGTCCCCTGCCCTGTGGGCACTTGGAGCGGTAGCCTCATCGACGTCCGCGCAGGTCGCCGCAACTCGTTCGGGGCGCCTGTGCCCCGTTGCCGTTTGATACCACGATCCACGGTCACGTCCCGGTATTCGCGTTTCCGACTGTCGTAGGGGTTGCCGCGCGACACACAAACGCAGAGCGTCGCGTCCCGCCAACGCAGCAGCACGTTTCGCCTGCGCGTATGCCAACGTGGACGTCGCGGCAACCGGGGGGTTCTACATCTGGCCTGTATATTGCATTACGACGCCGGCCAGGCTCACTCGGCATCGATATCGTCATCACCGTCCACTTGCCGGTTCTGCATCTCGAACGCTTCAAGCTGCGACGCCAGCGCCTTCTCGTCCTTCTCGGTGACGGCGCGCGCCTCCTGCTTGACGTTGACGTCGCCGCCGTGCTTCGCGATCCGGGCGCCGATCACATCGCAAACCTGCCTGACGATGGCAACGCCCTTCTCCTTGTCCAGCGACACGGTCGAGATGACGTAGAGCGGCGGCGCGATCAGCTTGATGGATATGGGGAAGTCCTCAGTGGACAGCTTCAGCCCTTCAGCCAGCGCGTCCTTCACCGCGTCGATGCCTTCGTATTTGAAACAGGTCACCTCGAGATCGGCCCGAATCTTGACGGCCTGGGGAGTCAGGCGCCTCTCGATCTGCTTCAGGAGCTCGGCCCGGACGGTGGGGGACATGTCCAGCCCGGCGAGGACCGTCTCCGGGTCAGTGATCGCCAGCTTGAACGCGGTGCACGCGTGCCCAAACTTCTTGTACAGTGGCCAGGCGATGGCCTTCAGAAGGTCTTCCACGGGGATGTGCACCTTGCCGGACACCTGACGCATGATGGAGTGCACCGTCTTGGACATGTTCCACTTGTTCTCCATGGCCTCAATCTCCTCCGGCGTCACACGCCGCTTCGACAGGTCAATGTACCCTTTCTCCTTGTCAACGCGCAGGACGACGACGACCTCCATGCGCCCGACCCGGATCAGCTTGTTCACGGATCGGATGCGCCGGCGGGACAGCTCCGACAGGAGGATCATGCCCTCGACGCCATTGTACTCGAGCAGCGACACGTACGCGCCCATCTCGGCGATGCTCTTCACCTGGACCATGACGGTCTGGTCGACCTCCGGGAATATCTCCTCGTACATCCGGCATTGCAGGTCCTGGACGGTGAGCTCCTCATCGTCCATCGGCGTCGTCGCTGTCATGGCGGCCTGGTTGACAACGAATCCCGCGGAGTCCGTCGCGCGCCTCCTGCGGACTCCGCGACCGGAACATACCTGTGGCCTGTGGGCTGACCGACGAACGTACGGTAGGTAGGCGCCCTCGGCGCCTACCTACCCCTGCCCACCCCGATTCGCTGTAGAGGCATACAACGACGACAGGCTTGCGTGGCTACGCGTGCCAAGGGTCGTGCCCCAGTATCCCGATTCTTACGTTGCTGTGAAAGCAGCAGATCTGTCCAGCGATCACGTGGCGTCGCGTGCCACGCCACTGAGCTAACCTCGAGCATGGTTGCGTACTGTCTCTGGGCGATCGTCATGTACTATTCTGTCGGTGGCGCTGTTGCGGATGTCGGCCAAGGCGATGCGTCGGGGGCGGCGTCGGCGCCATGGCCGGTCGAGGAAAGCGGGGCGCCATCCGGCCACGGCATGCTGATGTGGATGATGGGCGGCGCCGTCACGATGATCCTGCTGCACACGCTCGGCGCCGTCCTGCTCGCCGTCGTCTGCAAGCGGTACTGGGCCTGGCGGCGCCGCTCCACCAAACAGCCCGAACACGACACCCTGATTCGGGAGCCGCCCGCCCAGACTGTATAAACGCACAGACCCGATTCGCCCATCAGCAGTGCTGGGCCCGCCCAGCGAACAGTCGGATCAGGCATCAATCTGGTTGCGCCGTTCGGCGAAACCATCCGTCGCTGTGACGGCCGGTTCCCAAGGAGCGCATTGTGACAACCGAAGCGGTCGACGACATCGTCGTTTGTTGCCCGCCCGCCCGCGCGATGCCGTCGTCGTCCGAGGTGCGGGCCGCACTCGCCGTCATCGGATGCGGCCGACTGACGCTGGTGCCCGCCCAGGTCGTGTCGGCGCGATCGCGACGCGCCCCTTCCCTGGCCGGGTCGTCGGCGTCGACGAGGCCGCTGCCGGGCGTCACCAGCGCCAAGTACAGGAACGTGGCCGCCGTCGTCGACACGGGCCGCGTCGCCGTCAAACACGTCGAGAAACGTCGGTCGCTCGTGGCTGGGTACGCCGTCGCCCGCCCCTGGTGATGACGGGTGTGTGTGCTCGTGCGCAGCGGTGCGCGTCGGCGAGATCTTCAAGCGCGTCTCCAGCAAGGACCTGCACGAGCTGCTGAGCGAGAACCAGGACGTGTCCGAGTCGATCTTCCAGCTGGAGGAGCCGGCGCCCGATGATGCGGGCCCCGCCTGCGCCCTGGGGCACGCGTCCAGCGCTCGCGTCGTCGAGGTCAGCAGCGACCGACAGGACGAGGGCGCCGCCGCGCCGTTCCTGCTCCTGGACGTTCGCGCCGCCAGCGCCTACGAGCAAGGGCACATTCGGGGGGCGCGGCCGTACCCGGCGCTGGACCTGCGCCGCGATCGGGTCACCGTCGAGCTGATGCGGTTCAAGCAGGACGCCGGGCGCCCCGTCATCGTCTACTCGGACAGCGAACGCGAGGTCGTCGACCTGGGCACGCTGCTCGTCCAGAAGCACTTCCCGAACATCAGCATCCTGTCCGCCAGCTTCGGCACGTACGCCAGACGGTTCCCCGAGGACGTCGTCGGCGTCGTCCGGGGCGAACCCGTCGCCGCACCCAGCAAGAAGGCGCCCGCCAAGGTCTACGTTGCCAGGCGCACCTACCCGGACGTGGCTCGGCCGGCGCCGCCCGGTGCCGCCTCCAAGGCCTCCTCCATCAGCAGCGCGCCCTGGAAGCCCGCCTAGAGCCCACACGACGTGGGTGGACACATCCATAAACCCGCACTGTGTAATAATGGTCGGTTATGGCGGCTTCCTCCGGTGCGGTGATCGCCGGGCGCGCCCCTGCTGCTGCTGCTGCTGCATTGACGCCGTCAGCGCCCGGTCGACCTGGGCCTGGACGAGCGCCACCAGCTGCCCCGAGTACGACTCCAGCAGCGTCCGCGTCGACTCCGGGTCCATCTGGACGGCGGTGGCCCGCCCGAGGTCGTCCGCGCCCAGCGCCTCCTGCAGCATCGTCGCCATGCGGCGCAGCGCGTCGCGCACGTCGGGGCAATCGTGCCCGCCCGCCCGCATCGTCCTGTACGTCTTCACCTGCCTGCCCAGGTCGCTCTCGATCGTCACCACCGCATCCAGCAGCGATGCGGAGCGCCCGTCGACGGCTGCGTCGTCGTCCGGTCGTCGTTGGCCTGGCGGCGGCGGCGACTGCGACCGGAACCGCTTCGGGATCGTCGTCGACCGCCGCACCGGCGAGACGGACCGCGGCCGCCCGAGCCGGCCGCGGTCTGTCCCGGGCGGCGTTCCCGCGTCGCCGTCGTCGTCGTCGTCGACCGCGTCGCTTAGCCCGCCGACCCTGCCACCCGCGTCAGTCAGGTTGCAGGCGCGCGCCGCCGCCCCGATGGAGAACGTACAGGTCGGGCTCGTCGTCGGTGTCGAGCGCGATGCTGCTGGCGTCGTCGTCGTCGATGACGTCGCCGGGACGAACGGTGACCGGCGGCGGGCGGCGCATGGCGCTGACGAGGTCGGCGTCCAGGCGCCAGACGCGGACGCAGCCGTCGGCGCCGGCCGTGTACAGGCGCCGGCCGTCGTCGGAGCAGCGGGCGGCGGTCGCACCCGGGTGCGCCGCGCACCGGGCGACCGTCGCGCCCGACACCCAGTCGACGAGGCGCACGACGCCGTCGTCGCCGCAGACGACGAGCAGCACGCCGGACGCGTCCACGCTGGTCGTCGTCGGTGCGGGGCGCCGGCGCAGACGACGCAGGCGCCGGTGCGGGGCGGCCGCCGTCCAGATGCCATGGGGCGTGATCGCCCAGCGCTCGTCGACGACGGTGACGGGTGCGGCGAGGCGCGCGTCAACGCCGGGCGGGTCGGTGCAGAACGCGCCCAGGTCGCGGACCGAGGTCCCGTCCGCCGACGTGGTGACCAGCAGGCACGCGCCGGCGCCGTCGCTGGCGAACGCCACCGAGCGCACCGGCGCCCGGTGATCCATGAACGTGCCGATCAGCTGCAGGTCCTGGTCGACGTCGTAGATGTTGACGGCCTCGTCCGCGCCGGCCGACGCCTGCGCAGGTGGGTGTGGGATCAGAGGGTGGGTGCGTGCGCGGCGCGGGGGATACCAGGAGCGACGCGTCCGCCGAGAACGCCAGCGCCAGCACGGTCGCCGCGTGGGTCGCCCGGGCGATGCCGACGCAGGCGAGGCTGTTGCCCGGGTCGAGCAGGTGCACGTTGCCGTCGGTGTCGGCGACGGCGACGCGCGTCCGATCGGGTGCGGCGACGATGGCGCTGGGCGGGCCCCCGGACGGCACGTCGTCGGCGATCAGGTCGCCGGTGTCGGCGTCCCAGAGCCGCGTGCGCGCGTCGGCGCCGATCGTCACCAGGCGATCGCCGCCGAGGGCCACGACGTCGATGACGGGGGCGGCATGCGACGCCAGGGTGCGTTGCAGGGTGCGCTGCGCGACGTTCCAGACGGTGACGCCGGCGTCGCCCAGGGCGCACGCCAGGCGCTGGCCGTCGGGCGCCAGCACCATACCCAAGGCGTCGCCGGCGCTCTGCAACGTGGCCAGGTGCGCCAGCGTGCTCGGCGCGAACAGGCGGATCCGGCCGTGCGCGCCGGCGATGGCGACGACGTCGTCGCGCGCCACGACACAGTGCCCCGTGTCCAGCTTCAGGTCGACCCATTTCTCGAGCGCGCGTCGCTCCACCCCGAACCGGCAGAGGATGCCGCCGGACGTCAGGGCGAAGGCGGCGCCGCCCCGTCCGAACGCCACACTGACCAGGCGGGACGACGACGTCAGCACCTTGGCGTTCCAGGCCGCCGTCAGCTTGGCGCCCTGCTCGGCGATCACGACCGTCGCGGCGTCGCCCGGCGGCGGGTCGGCGATCGTGAAGAACGACAGGTGGGCGGCATCGCACGCCAGCAGGAGGGTGGACGACGACGACGACGACGTGTCGAGGGCGGTGATGCGGTGCGACGGCGTGCAGGACGCCAGGCAGGTGCCTGTGGTCGCGCACCAGACCCGTATGACGGGTGCGTCGTCGACCGTGATCAGGTGCGTCGACGAGCGCGCTAGGAACCGGACGAATTCGACGCGCCGGTCGACGGCGACCTGGCAGACCCGCACCGGTTCGCATTCGTGCAGGTCGTGCAATGTGATACGGTGCGACTGAGGCAAACGTCGTCAGGGAGGGGGCGCGAAGGACGCGAGTAGGTGCAGCAGCACCCCCGACCCACCTCAGCGATGGCGATCCGTGCGCCGGTGGCGTCGACGTCGAGGCTGACGATGGCGGTTCGGCACGGAATGAACCGGGTCTGGCGATGCAGGCGCGGGCTGTACAGGACGACCAGGGTGCCGGCTGCGTAGACGACCTCGTCGGAATGCGGCCGCCATCGCAGCGATTCCGTGCCGGTGCCGCATGCACCGAGGACCCGCTCCAGGGACAGCCGCTACAAGACAGCGGCCGCAGCCACTGAGTTCAACGGTCAGGCGCGCGGAACGTACGGGCACGTACAGGGCGCATCCGGCACCGTCGACAACGATGATGGAACGACCGCCCTGGGACTAGCAGCCCTTCGACGTGATGTTGCCCGGTGGGCACCGTTGCCCGTTTGCCTGCCTGCGCGCATCGGGGGCTCCTCGGGTTGCCAATGCCGCCTGCTCCTTCCTGTCGCGACAGCACCTGGAACGCGGTTCGACCAGATGCCTCTGTTATATTCACAAATTCCACTACCTACGGGCGGTGTCTCCTTCGTTGCACCGAACCGCCGGGCCGGTTCGCTGAACTCCTCATGCGTCGTTGTCGTCCGCGTTGGTGATACGACTCCGAGTGCTGCCGCTGCCGGTTTCTTCTGGTTTCGTCCGACGGCCCGGCCATCTGCTGGTTTCCCAGGCGGGTGGGCCTACTGTCTAGCTAAACCGTACGAAGGGCTCGTCCCAGATTCCGGCACGTACGGTAGACACTGATCACCAGCTTGTTTCGACATGGACCCGTGGGACGCATGGTCGTCCAGAAGCAGAACAACGGATCCGGTGACGTTCTTTGCAGCGCTGCACGGTCTTGCCTGCGAAAGTCGGATGAGTCGGAACTCGGCCCGGCCCGACTTGGGACGCAAAAAAAGTCAGGGTTGCCGGCGGCGTTGATGTGGCCCTCTATCTACACCGGTTTTTTGTTCGGTAGTCGCCGGTCAATGTACAGCTCGTGGCGCCGGTTCCAGTTCTTTCAGAAGCGGGTCCTCCCGTCCGGCGATGCGCCGCCCGCTGCTGGTGACGATGCCGCCCGTCTACACGAACAGGGCGTACCTGTTGTATGCGCGGCTGCTGGACGCGGTCAGCTCGTTTTCGGTGACGGGCAGGGCGTTGTGCGCGTCGTCGATCGCGACCGTATCGTGACCGAGTTCCAGGCCCACGATTCTGTCACGCACGTCATCAGGGTCGGGGGCTGGTTACGTAGTGGCCGTCTCCATCCGGTTTGACGTCCTCACGACAGGTTTCGCATCGCAATGTGCTGGTCACCGTTGGCGTTGACCTGGAGCGGGACCTGTCGCCCGCCGCCATCAAATTATGGCACATGGACCAGACGGAAGGCGACCCTGTTCTCGCGCACGAAATCCGCCCGTTCACCTCCGATAAGGTGCAGGCGGCACCCATCACCTGCGTTGCCGTCCAGGACGACCTATCGCATATTGCGATCGGGCTCGGCAATGGCGCCGTGCTTCTTCTCGTCGGTGACATACTTCGTGGCCGGTATAAGACGTACCGTCTGCGGCACAACGGGCCCTGTGTCACATCAGGTTCGCGTTCCAGACCGAACCGTCGAACTCGCTACTGAGGGGATCGTGCATTCAGTTCATTTCGCGTCGAGCTCTGTGCTGTTCCTGACGACGACGTCATCGGTGTCGTCAGTGCAGGTCCTGGTTGCCGGGCATCCAGAGACCATGCTGGACGCCGCTGACGGATGCGATATGCACTGTAGCGCCGTCAGCGATACGGGCGCCCTGGTCGTCGGCCGCCCATCGGGAATATTCTTTTTCGAACTCGACGATGTGGGCCCTTGCTACGGATTCGAAAGCCGGAAGCGGTCGTTGCACTGGTTCCATGCGTACCTGGTCACTGTGTCGGATCACAAGAGCGACCCGTCGAAGCACGAGCTTACCGTGTATGACCTCCGGAACAAGTTCATTGCGTTCTCTGGCGTCTTTGACGCTATTGCGCACGTTCTTATTGAATGGGGCGCTCTCATTGTCGTTCCCCAGCACAGCCCTCGGAAGGTCGCCGTGCTTAGATCTGTCTTTGTCTGCCGTCCCTTACGTTTGCCGGCTGCGTAGCTGATCGAGTTAACGGAATCGGACCTGACCACCAAAATGGATATGCTCTTTAAGAGGAACCTGTTTCCGATTGCCATCAGTCTCGCGCAAAGTCAGGCCCTGGACCAATCGTTCGTCATGGAAATTGTCAAGCGATATGGCGACCATCTCTATGAGAAAGGTAGATGAGAATTCCGTCTCGCTGCGCTAGGCGATAATGTCGCTCCCGGATCAGGTGATTACCATGGCGCGATGAGGGAGTATCTGGACACGGTGACCCCTGGCACGGCCTACGTTGAACCGTCTTACGTCATCCGCAAGTACCTCGACGCCCGCCTATCGGATGACCTAACGGCGTACCTCGAAGCTCTGCACTCCAACTCGTGTGCGACGAAGTTGCATACGACATTGCTGCTCAATTGTTTCACCCGCGCTAAACTGGACGAGAAGTTAACCGCGTTCCTGAGCAACACCAAGTCGAACAAGTTCGATGTCGACAATGCGATCCAGGTCTGCATGTCAGCGGGCTACCTGGACCATGCCCTGCAACTGGCAACCAAGAACGGCAGGACGGACGCAGCCATCAAGATCCTTCTTGCAATGGGTGATTTCGCTGCTGTCTGCCTGTTCATATCCAAGCTGCCGTTCGAGGAAGCCGAAGCCTGCCTCAGACTTCATGGACATCTGCTATTTGAGGAAGCGCCCGAGCAGACGTCCGCCCTTCTTGAGCGGCTCTGCACCGAGTTTGCCCCATCGCTCGATGGGAAGACTAAGCACCGCGCGAATCCAGACGAATTTATTCACTTGTTCGTCGGCCGGCCCGACGACCTGAGGAAGTTCCTTGAGAGCATTGTTGCGAAGGTGTATCCGCCCCTTGCGTGATTCCTGACAAGCGTTCTAATCGCGTCGCCTAGATCCCGAATTCGTCTTCCACAGTTTACACGACGCTCTTGGAGGTGTACTTGCGAAGTGTCGATCCGTCCCAGCTGTCCTCCCCAGGAGGCACGTCAGACAAGATTCTACGGTTATTGTCGACCCAGCAAACAAAGTCTGTGCGATGTTACGTTGCTCTATGTGATGCAAATCTGACGGCAACGTTCAGGTACGACCCAGAGCTTGCGCTTGTACTTGTGAAGCGTTACAAGTTCACTGCGGGCGTGCTTTTCCTGTATCAGAAACTGAAGCTGTATCTCGACATTCTGGAGCACCACTTTCAGGTACGGTGTCGACCATACGCGACGTCGTCGACGCCTAAACCCTGTCGTCAGTGTAACGATGCGAACGAGATACTGGAGACGTGCATATATTACGGCGATGAGGAACCCAACCTCTGGCTTCGCGCGCTGTCGTACTTTGCCGATAACGCACGACACTCGTCCAATGCCGAAAGTATTCAACAAGTTCTCCGACGTCAGTGTTGCCATCTATGTGTCGTTTCGTATCCCGTGCCTTACGGCCAGGTTCTCCTCAGACATCCAGGAGACCAGGCTCCTGCCTCCGTTGATGGTCATCCAGATCCTGTCAAGGAACCAATCGATTCCGTTGGCCATCGTCAAAGACTTTTTACTGCAATCGCTTACGTACGAGCAGTCGTTGCTGGATGATGACCGGCGCCGGATCGACGAGTATCGCGCGGAGACGGCGGATATTCGTGCAAAGATCGAGCGCCTTGAGACGCAGCCGGTTTCGTTCCAGGCAACGACTTGCAGCGAATGCAATGCGATGCTGTCGGAACCGCCTGTGATCCATTTCCTGTGCATGCATTCCTACCACGAGCGGTGCATGGAGAACATGCAGACCACGGCCGCTGGCGTCGCCCATTGCCCGATCTGCTACGCCGACTACAAGAAGATCGTGGAGATCGACGAGTCGATGAAAGCGAGCGCGTCCGACCACGAGGCGTTCTTCCACAAGCTGCACGACGCGGACGACGGGTTCGCCGCCGTTGCCGAGTACTTCGGTCGGGGCATCGTCGAAGGACTGCAGACGACGGCGACGACGACGACGTCGGCCCGCCTTCATCATGACCGCCCGTCCATATAGAGTGTTCCACATGCGTCGACTGTCGTCCCGCGCGCCCACGTGCACGATGCATTACAGGCCGCGTCTACCTCGCTGGCAACGTGCAGGGCTGTGGCGCCGCCCCATTGCAATGCAGGTCGTATTTAAACACGTTGGTCGAGCGCAATGCAATCATTGTCGATGGACGCGTCGCTCCGGGGCAGTGTCGCAGCATCGTCGAGGGGCGGTCCCCAGCCCATGTCATCTTGTGGATATGCGGGGCGCTTGGATCGCGATGGCGTACCTGTTGACGATCGCGTGCGTGCCTCGTGGGCAAGGCGGTGGCGCCGGCTGGGCCTGTCATGGCGCTGTATAACTACTCGTCGAAGACGCTGATGGGCAACTGGCGAGAGGATCGGCTGGCACCCAGCAAGGTCCTGTCCGAGATCCACGTCCGCCCGGTCGACAACGACGTTCAGGCCGGCCGCATGAAACGATTCACGAACCCGACCACGCAGGGCACCATCGCCGACTACGGCAAGGTACCCCTGTGTCGTTGCACCCGGACGACACGCGTGTCCCCAGCGTTAACGGCGCTGCCACTACAGAACGATTTCTCGACGACCAACGGGCAGTCGTTCCGATGGCCGGGCCAGGTCAACGTGTCCACCGAGCCGGTCAAGATGATCCGGCTGAAGACGTTCAGCCCGGAACAGTCGACGCGTAGCGTCAAGGGCCCGCTGATCGGGTTCGGCGCCGTCCTGCCGCGACATCCGGTCGGCCAGTACAGCAGGTGGAGCCCAGCCCAAGGCGTCGGCATGGTCTCCACCACCTGACCGTGTTGTCAGGGCGCTGGCGTCGACAGCGCATTCGGCGTTCGGTGGGCCACATGCGCTCGACGACCACAAGCGGGCCGTCCCGCCTGCAATGGACCCGAACGTACCGGCGGGGGTGTCATCCGAGCAAATCGAGCAGAAGAACCAGGCACGTCAGCGCTGCCCCATCCAGGTACCGTCTACGGCCCCGTACTGAGCGTTCACCGCTGACGACGGCTTGCGTCAGGACCCGAATCGCGACATCCCAGCAACGTCGCTGCCGGGCTTGGGCCAACGCGCCTTCCAGTCGCCCAAAGCCAAGGGCCGCTCGGCAGCGCACGCCTGAATCCAAACAACGATAACAATGACGTCGCTCTTGGTTGTACCATAGCGTTATTCGTTGCCGGGTTCGAGGTTGCGTCCCGGTTCGGATGCGGGGGCAGCGACCTTGTCCTGTTTACGCAGGACGTAGATGTAGTGGACCAGGTCGACCAGGTCGGCCTCGTACGACTGTTTCGGCTTGTCGATCGTGACGGTCGACTCGAGCGTCCAGGCGGGGACGGCCTGGAAGTAGTGGGCCCTCGTGTTGGGCGTGCCGAACGATATGCAGATGTAGACGCCACCTGTGTGCGCACTGCTTCAGCAATGCAGAAACGACAACGCCATTGGCGTGGCGAGCAGCCGACCCGGTTTCAGGACGCGATTGACCTCTTTGAGCATTGTGGATACCTCTGTAGCCGCGTCCTCGCCGCAGGCGAAGCAGTCCAGCGTGCCTTTATCGAGGCAGACGTCGAACGTCTCGTCGTCGAACTTCAGGTCACGGACGTCCATGGTCAGGTCTATGGGACACGAGGTCGCCCGTCAGCGGCAGACATAGAGAGCGCTCGCGCGCGACCTCGGCTGACATTTCATCTCGATCAGAAGCTTGTGCTTGTTGTTCATGACGTCGATGACGGTGCGGCACGAGTCGATGTTGACGATATGTGTGATGCCATCCCGGTACAGCCCTTCACCCAGCCCTGTTGGGCGTGGTTAACAGGCGTTCCGGTCCGAATTGGCTCATCTGCCCCCCTACTGGAATTGCCACACCCGACGTGAAGGAGAGCGGTTCTCGGCTGTTCGCTGACGTAGGGATAGATATGGGGCTTCAGCGCCGCATAGTTCTGATACCACTCGAAGGAATCGGGCTCCCTTGCAGCAGTCAGAACGAAGATCAGGCGTCGTGAGGGTCCAGGCGCGCCCTACTTTTCGTATCGTCTCTCCCAGTACGCTTGCAGGTGGTAATCGGCGCACATTCAGCTGCCGTCTACCCGGGTGCGACTCAAAGCCCTTGCCCGTCCACTGACGGTCAAGTGACAATAAGCGAAAGAAGGTTGCGCTCCAAACAACATTGCATAATCGCACCCATCCATGCGCATGACGGAACCCGTCCTGTTCTGTAGTAATATCCGGATGACTGGGCCGTCGACACCGCTGTAGCCAGGAGGCGCAAGCCGACTCTGATTGCAACCGATGCTTTCGCGCCGACCGTGGATAACGCCGAAATGCTCCTCGCGATTACCTTAGTAACGACGGCGGGAAACGCGTGACACAGGCATCAGCCGCGGCGTACCGACCTTAACGACAGCGTCAGACGCCGCGCGCGTAAACGTTAGGGCGCTGCTCTGTCCCCGTGCAGGAATGCCGTGGCGGAGTCCGTGAACCCCGAGCGGTCGGTCCGCAGTCACTTGCAGTTGAATCGCGACAATCGTGGAGCAAGCAGCATACTCGCTCGTGGTAGGTGTTGGTTTCGTTCCGTATTGTTACACGCGTTGCACGTTTGTGATGATATCGGATGCACCACCACTGTCCCTGGACTGTACGTCACACGTACCGCCCAGCATGGACGCATAATCCGTTTCTGAGTTTCCTTCAACAATTCTTATATCTGCAATTTCGGTCTCGATGTGATCGTCGCTGACATTGGGTCGCACAGGTATCTGCAGAACGATTGCGATATGCTACCATGCAGATAGTATCTACATAGTCGCTGCCGGTACAGGCGACACCCGATCTGAGTACTGTCGGATCCGTCCCATATCATTTATTATTGGCAATACATATTCCATTACTCGAATACAGCGTCGAACAGAGCGCGGGTTGATACCAATACGGCAATAGAATATACGCGGCAAGTTAAATATTTGCGGTGCGCAGTGCAGTTTCGCCATCATGTCGTCTGCCGATGCCGCCGCCGAGTACTGGGCGTCGCTGGCGTCGGCCATGAAGGAGTCGCTGAACGCCGAGGCGTCCGGCATATGGCATACGCTGCGTCGGTTCGCTGCCGTCGTCGACTGGACCGAACCGTTCGTCCTTGCCATCGTCGCGGCCGTGACGGCAATCGCGGCGTTCGCCGTCCTGACTCGGCGCAGGTGCGATATCCAAGCCGCGTTATTGGTCCTTATTGGTTGTCGTGCTGTCTGTGCCTCACACCGAAACGCTGTTCTGATGTTTGGGACTTGCAGGTGCCGTTGTCTGGGCGTCCAAGCCCCTGAATGCATACGCCAACAAGACTTGGTCAATGTTCGCCACCCAGCCGTATTTCGACGAGTCGGGACAGTTCCTTGCGCTAATGGTTGGGGTACCGCTTCTCCTGGTTGCAACGTTCATCGTGGTACGTCTGCGTTGCTCGCCAATGCCCGCATCCCGTCCGTGCTGTCGAGCCAACGCCGCTCTGCAGGTCAACGCCCTCTACCAAGCGTCCCGGCTGTTAATCAAAGTGAAACGCGCGGAGCACAAGGCGGCACGAGGACCGAAGAAGGTCGACTGAGCCATTATACCCATCCACGGCCAGGTCGCCTGCTGGTTTGTCTGTCGCGAATGAAAACGACGCGTCGGAGCAATTGGATCATTGAAGGAGAGGCTGGAGCGACCCCTGGCTAGGCTACTGCTGGTGACGACGCCGACTGAAGCTTGTATCGTTTTGATGTTCATATGCGGCGATAGACAGTGGCAGAGGCAGAACGGGAACGACTGCAAGGTCGGTGGGCGCCGTCATGCCGCCGCGCTGCCCACCCAGCAGCTGGCATCGAACGGGCCACTCCTGCTGCTGTCCGTTCTGTGCGTGCCTTGTCCTGCCAGCACCACAACGTGTTGCAAACGAACCCCTCTCGCAGTTTAGTGTTAGTCAGCTGACCATTTGGCCTGGCGTCGAACGTCGCCGCGACAATCCTGATGTTCGGGGACGGGCGAGGAACAGGTTTGGAGCCAGACGGTCACGTAGGCTACCAGTTGCTCGGTGGGAACGATCCGATGTCCTAAGTGGCGCCACTACAGTACTACGCGGTCTGGCTTTCGGTGGCACGCTCGCTCCGACAGTCGTGAGATGTCGAATGTGAAGGGCGTCTCGAGAGAGGCTTGCTGAACGGAGCAGGGCCGCGTGCTGGCCGTCGACGGTCGGCTTCGGGCAACCGGCGGCGCGTTTGCTTCTGATCTGGTATTGTCTTCTGACCGGTGCTTGGTACGGCGACCGAAGCAGGGCAGCAGACTGGACCCTGGCGACCTTCTGCGTCCCGTAATCCACGTCCGGTACCGGGTCGCCATGGTCGACCAGGTCCCGGAACACGTCGCGAATGCTGTCGCACAGCGTCCGTCCTCGAACGACGTACTCGTCCACCCTCTTCTGCACGAGCAGCGTCGTCGTCGCACATGGCCGTGGAGCACCGCCTCCCATCCTGATAGCACGAGGACCCGTCAACCTGGATCGCCCCGTGTACACACGATCCGATAAGGCGCACGGTGAACACGGCTTCTTGAGGGTCAGGCGCAGCGATTTGCGAAACGCGTCTAGCGAGCCACGTTTGACGTTTTCGCGATGGCGGGCCGATCTCGTCGGTGGTTCGATGTCTGGGCGGGGGCGCGCAGCTGACGCCCGTTCCTCGGGCCCATCGGTGTCGTAGTGGGTTACGAAGAGCGTCAAGGAAACAAGCCCGGCTTGCCGCCGCCGGGAGGAAGTGCGGGGATGCCTGTCGGCATGCCAGCAGAATGTCGCTGAACGCGCTCATCGATGAAGCGAGCGTTGCCCCCCCTGGTGCCGTTGTTTTCATCGGACAGTGGTTCGCTCGAGCAGAGCGGGATCGGGTTCGGCTGCGTCGACGGCGCTCCTTGTTGTATCGAATTTGGACGGACGCTGACACCCGTTCAACAGGATACGCTTGAACGATCTGGTTTTGTTGCCGATTCGCCTTTGGACGTCGGAGTCGCACAGGACTCGGGGGGAGAGAGAGGGCATGGGATATCTATCGCCTTCGTCGACCGTGATCCTGCCAGGTGACTTCGGGTCACAGAGTGGGCCTTCGGGTTCGGGGCGTCGTTGAGTGCGACGCGCAAAAAGATCTGCATGCGGAGTGGATCCGGTGCGTGTTTTGGCGGTGTGCATCGGCCGACTGGCCGAGTGCGGGATCCTTTTTTGCGGCCGACGCTCGCCAGTTGTTAAGTGTCTGCGTAGTGCGGGTGCGCACGAACGTGTGGTTATTGTCGCGACTGGCCAGGTGTGGCGCGACACGACACGCGCATGGACAGGCCGCGGCGCCAGGGGCCTTACCGAGGCGGCGGCGGCGGTCGCGGACGCGGACGATCGCCCCAGAGAATGTCAGCTGAGTCGACGCCGCCAAACGTCATGCTGCCCACTGACGGTCGTTCGAGCAGGCCGAACGGCGGGTCGGACGCGTCCGGCAAACCGACCGACGGTCAGGGTCACCAGCTGAAGCAGCCCCAACCTGTACGAGGACCAACGAATGCATTCGCGGGTGACTCGTTCGGGCCCGCGGTCAACCCGCCCAGGACGCGGTCGACACCGCCCACGAACTCCACTTTCGTGCAACCGCGCCAGTTCGTACCCCACAAGAGCAACGGGCCGCCGATGCCAGTGCACTTCCCGCCAGCTGGCGGCGCGCCTGACAAGCAGGCCCCGGCGAACCAGTACCAGCACGCGTCGATGTATCCCTTCTACTACGCACCGCCGCAGACGATGTTCATGTACGGCGTCCCACACGGACGAGGCATTGCCCCAGGGCCGTTCCCGTACGGCGCCCCACCGCATCTTCCCCTGCAACAACCGCCCGCCCCGCAGGTCCCCCCGCCTCGGCGTGTTCGAAAAGCCCTCGCCATTGTGGATCCGGCAACGGGGAAGGAGATCGACCTCGAGAGCGACGGCCCCGCTGTCACCGCCGCCGAGGCGAAAGCGCCGTCCAAGGTCCCGGATCACGTCCCAGAGGGCAACCATGAATCACCGAACATCGCGGTGAAGCCGACGAACCGACCGCCGACGACTCGGGTTGCCGGTGTTTCCGACCCTGCGCGATCGCACGTTTCTGCTGAGCCGACCGACGTTGCGTCTCCTGCGACGAGGCCCAGGTCGGCTGACCCGTCGCAGACGAGCTCATGTCGGTCGCCGTCCACTGGCAAGACGGTCACCATATCGAACGCTCCGGCTGCTGTCATTCCTGCTAAAGAGCAAGCGGGCCACCTTAGCTCCCGGTTGGCACCATCGTCACCCGAACGGCAACGCTCAGCATCGCCGGCGCCGTCTGCGCCCAGAAGCCCATCGCGCTCTCCTGCGCCATCAGCGTCGTCAACGGCCGATCGCGCCCGATCCATCTCGCCTGTTTCCGTCCGAAATTCGAACACGGACGGCGAACGTTCTCGATCACCTTCGAAATCGCCCGTTTCTGCAGCGTCATCGCAACGGACGGCCCTGACCGTCAACACCCAGCTGTCGGCGGCACCGACATCGCCCCGACGATACTCGGTTAAGGAGATGCTGAGCCTGCAGCCCACGTCTGATGTCAAGCTGCCGGAGGGGCTGTCTCTTTCGAGCCCCTGCCTCAAGAGCAACCCGATAACGCCCATGTCGGGCCCGTCGTCGTCACGCCATGCGCAGTCGTCTCGCTTCGAAAGCAGACGCTCCTCCCGCCACAGCTCGACTGGCAGCGGCGCGTTCCGTCCCGTCGATGCAGGGCGCCGATCGACGTCGGAACGATTCGATGACCGCCGGTACTCGAACGGGTCGAATCGCAGCGGCCGTCGAGGTTCGCATCGATCGGCGAGTCAACGATTCGAGATCGCCCGAGACGAGCCTCACGTCGAACCTCTCGCCAGGACCGAGAACCGGTGGAATCCGAAGCAGAAGCCGTCGGATGAGTTCGAGGCCGTCAAGCGGCAGCTGAAGAGCATGCTGAACAAGTTGACGCTGGACAAGTTCGACACGTTGAGCACGAAGATTATCGATTTGGTCAAGGACAAGGTGTCGTCTGCGGACCAGCTGCGAGACGTCGTTGAGTTGATCTTCGACAAGGCCCTGTCCGAGTCCACGTTCGTCAAGATGTACTCCAGTCTCTGTGTCGCGATCTCCAACGCGATCCCGACGTTCAACGACGACCAGCAGCAAGATCAGAGCTTCAAGCGGATCTTGCTGAACCAGTGCCAGCGTGAGTTCGAACGGGGCACATCCCTGAAAACCGTCGAGGCCGACGAATGCGACCCTGCTCTACTTGCGCAGGCCGCGATCCGACGAAAGCAACGTTTCCTGGGCAACGTGCGCTTCATTGGCGAGCTCTTCAAGGACAGCATGCTGGCCGAGCGCATCATGCACACGTGCATAACACACTTCCTGCAAGAGGTTGTTGAGCCCCTGGAGGAGGACATCGAGGCGCTCTGCAAGCTGCTCTCGACGATCGGGACCAAGATTGATCACGCTGCGGCAAAGCGACACATGGTACGGCACACTGCACCCCTCGGTACCGCCGGCGCTTTCTCAGTTGGGTCGCAGGATGTCTACTTCAACCGCATGTTAAGTATGACCCGGAACCCCGCCCTGTCCCCTCGAGCGCGTTTCATGATCCTGGACGTGGTTGATATGCGACGCAACCGCTGGAAGCCCCGGCGCCAGCAGATGGAAGCCAAGCCGCTGGACGAGTTCAGGGAGGAGATGGAGAAGGAAGCGGCCGAGAAGGAACGAGTAAGCAACTCTAAGCGGTCCAACGGTTCCCCCCGTCTGATATGCCGTGCAGAGCTCGCGAATGGCCCGGTCCTCGTCGTCCCGATTCGACGGTTTCGCCAATCGCGGAGTGTCGCCTCGTGTCAAGCTGAACCGTCAGGTGCGCCGGCGATATGTCGTTTGCTCACACCTTGCACTGACGCGCACCGGTCATCCGTAGGCGACGAGCGGGCCGGAACGCTCCTCCCACTCTCGTGGCGGCTCCGAATCGTTCGACATGCGCCGCACGAACAGTTTCAGCGATCGCAAAGCCGTTACGCCGGCGGTGGCGAAGCAGTCGCCTGCAGCCGAAGGGTCACAGCAGGTGCGCATAGAGATGTCGGTCCATTATATTATCGAGGCGGGGTTAACTGAGATGTGCGTTTCTCCAGCACCATCCCAAACCTGTTGTTAACGCTCGCACTGTAACCGCCCCCGTCAGTTCGGCCCCGCAACCGAAGAAGACCCCCAGTCAGAAGGACAAGGTCCGTTGGCCGTCGATCCTGTTTGCCGTCAGCCATCTCACATGGGGTGCTTAGTTGAAATCGTTCCTGGACGAGGTTGACTCGTTGATTCGCGACTTCCTGAAGAACCCCGGCGGGTACGACGACATCCAGTCCGCGCTCGCGTCCATGTCTGACTGGGACACTGCGCTTCGGAACAAACATCTTGCCAGCAAGGTACGTCCGCTGGGCGCGCCCGCACACCACCATTACCATTGTGACACGTGTCCGCTCCCTGCAGACGGTCGGCATCAGCATTGAACAGGGCGAGACGGAGCGTACCAACGCGTCCAGCCTGCTCGCATTCCTCCACGAGTCGCGGGTACTGCACCAACAGGACATCGTCAGCGCGTTTCGCGAGAACGTTGAGTTCCTGACGGACATCATTTGCGACGTCCCGTTTGCGGCCGAGTACTTCGGGACGATGTATGGCGACTTGATCGCGAAGGTCCGTGTATTCGACACAACCGTCGTCGTACCCGGGGGGCCGTCAGCTGACCGTTTGCTCGATCGGTGACAGGAGGTCGTCCCGTTGGAGTCCGTGTTCGAGCTCGTCTTTAGCGACCAGGTCCAAGCGGGGTCATTTGGCGAATTCGTTAAGCACATCCTGTATCAGCTCGCCGAGGTTAAGGTTCGTCGTGGCGCCCACCTATATGTCAACGCCATTGCCGGGTGGACTGACGTCGCGTCCCTGCCCAGGGCCACGAATCCTGCCTCGAGATGCTGCGAGGGAGCCAATTCGATCTCCACGTGTTCGCGCGGCACCCGTTCGGCCCCGACATGGGCAGGTACATCGATGACAACGTAAGCGCGCGCGCCCGTTCCCGACGGGTTCAGGCGAGGGTCTGACGACTGGGCGCGCACAGTCGTTGAACGAAATGTTTCCCGAGCTATCGCTGCGAGACGACCTGCTGGGGCTCCTGTCGTCGGGGGCGTCCCCGTCGAAGCTGTCGTTCTGGATCTCGAACAACGTCGAACGCAATGCTCACCGATCCGCATCCGTCGCCGTACGGGCGGTCCTGGAGCACATTGTTGGCGCGTCCACCTACCCGGACCTGCGCGTCAACACCAAGGCGCACAGCAGGCCGTCGGCAACGCAACTGGCTGCCGAGGCACAGCTGCTGCAGCAGTTGTCCCCGGCGCTGGGCCAGCTGGCCGCCTCCCTCTGGCATCCGGACTGTCTGCTCACCGAGGTCCACAAGCTCTGCTACTCGCTGGGGTTCCCCGACGGTAACACACCCATCCACCGAGTCCGGGTCGCACCGCCGTTTCTAACGCCTGACGCCCTAGGGCTCGCGCTGCGCCTCTTCCGATCGCTGTCGGACACGGTGCCGCCGTCGGCGTTCCAGTCCTGGAGGAAACAGGCGCCCGCCTACCTGCAGAAGGCCAAGACGCTGGAGTCGGTCGGGCCGTGGATCGAGCAGATGTCTGGCGACCAGCACGGTAGTTAATCTATATTGTAATATACATACAGGACGTGTCCCGTCGAACGTGTGTGGCTGTCTGCGCCTCTCTATCTCGTTCGGATCGTCCTCTCGCCGCGCTCCGTCACCCGATCGGGCTGCTGCGGCAGACGTTGTTTCGTGACCGGTCGTCACCAGCGCCCCCTTCCCCATGACAATGATCGGCGTCGAGTCGAGGTCGCTGCTGCCGTCGTCGTCGCCGTGCGGTCATGGCCCGCCGCCGGCCGGCCAGGATTCGCAGGCGGGCCGGACGCTGGCGCGCCTGGCGATCGGGACCTGCGCCGTGTCGCTGCTGATGGTGATGACCGGGGCCGTCACCGACCAGGCCGTCCTGCTGACGGAAGGCATCCACAACGTCGCCGACGCCGTCGCCTACGTCGTCGCCTGGAACATCCACCGGCTGTCGCGGGGCGGCGCCCCTGACCACGACGTGCGTAGGGTCGCCCCCCTCCCGTTCTGCCAGCGACGACTGACGCCCTGCAGACGTACCCGTTCGGATACGGCCGGCTGACCGTGCTGGGCGGGTTCTTCAGCGGGTGTTTCCTGGCCGCCGCCGTCCTGTTCACCGCCCTGGACATTGTCGACGCGGTCGCCGAGCTGACCCTGGGCGACGACCGCGCCGGCCCCGCCCTGGACACGAGCGTCCGCGCCTGGACCGTCGCGGTCGGCGCCCTCGAGCTCCTCTTCAACGCGTCCGTCCTGGCCGCCCATTCCAGCGCGCACGCGCACGCGCACGACGACGACGACCCCAACACGAAAGGTGGGTGGGGCGCGGCACACGTCCACCGTTAGGCGACGCTCTGACCCAGCGCGTCTCGCACAGGCGCCCTGTTGCACGCCCTGGCCGACCTGTCCACGGCGACGGTCGCGGTCGCGTCGACGCTGGCGGGCCTGGTGCTGTCCTCCAGGCGGGCGGCGGCCCTCGTCAACGTCGCCGCCTGCCTGCTGATCGCGATCGTCATGCTGGCGACGGCCGCCAAGCTCGTCCGGGACAACGGCCGCGTGCTGATGCAGGCCGCCCCGGCCGGCGTCGACATGGGCGCCCTGCGCGCCGACGTCGCCCGCGTCGTCGGCGTCGACGAGGTCGCCCGCGTACGCGTCTGGCAGGTGGGCGACCCGCACGACCTCGTCGCCGACCTCGTCGTCCGGGCGGCCGGGTCGCAGGACGCCACCGACGCCATCCGCGCCGTCTGCCGGAAGCACGGCATCGTCGACGTCGTCGTCGAGTGCAACCCGGGCGCCGGCTGCACGACGGCCACGTCGTCGTCGTCGTCGACCACCGGCCAGCAGCACCACCACCACCACCAGCACACGTAATCGAAGCGCGATCTATTCATCGCGGATCAGGTCGGCCAGGCGGCGCATGGCCAGGTCCATGTCGGCGGGCGACGCCGTCGAGTAGGACGCGCGCAGGTGGGCGGACGGGCGGTCGGCGGCGGCGCTGAACGCCTGCCCGGGGACGAACAGGACCTTGGCGGACAGGGCCTTGCGTTCGATCAGGTCGCGCGTGTCGTCGATGCCGTCGCGGCGGACGCGGATCCAGAGGAACATGCCGGCCTGGGGCGCGCTCCAGTCGGCCAGGCCGGCCAGGTGCCGGTCGGCGGCGGCCAGCAGGGCGTCCCGTTGCGACGTGTAGAAGCGGGCGCAGCGCGCCAGGTGCGCCCGGAACCCGGCCAGGCCCCAGTGGTCGAACAGGGCGGCGACGAGCGCCTGGCTCAGCCCGGACGTGTGCAGGTTCGACGCCTGCGTGTGCAGGTTCATGCGCTCAATGCTGTGCGGAATCGTCAGCGGGGTCGTCGGCCGGCTACCCGCCCCAGTCCGACCGACGTACAGCGGCGATGGGCCGGTGGCGAACCCGACCCGCAGGCCGGAGCTGAGCACCTTGGAGAACGAGTCGAACCGGATGACGCGATTGGACCGGTCTGCGGCCCGCTCCGGGTCAGGGACGAACCTGGGTTCGAGCGCACACACGCACCTAGCGACAGCAACGACGGCAGCGCGTCCTGGTCCGGGTGCAGGAAGTAGTACGGGTCGTCCTATTACGCGAGGTGTGGGGGGTCGTGGGGCGACGCGCGCGCGCGCGGGCGGCGTTTACCTCGAGGATGATCAGGTCGTGCGCCTCGGCAACGTCGTACAGGGCGTGGCGGCGGGCGACCCTGACACACACACACACGGCCCAGGGTGAGCGACTCGGGCCCCTCCCCCGGCACGACGAGCGCGCGCCCGGTTACGAGAGCGTGGCGCCGGTCGGGTTCGACGCGGTCGGGTTCGTGTACAGAACGCCCGGTTTCGGGCGTGGCCCGGCCCAGGACGACAGCTGGCGGTCCAGGTCGTCGGGGTCGACCCCGTCGTGGTCCGTCCGCACGCCTGCCACGAATCAGCGTCGGGGGTGGCCGGGCACGACGCGAAGGCGGCGGCGCACGCACCGACGATCTGGCAGCCGTACGGGCGAAGGAAGGCCAGCACGCCGCTGTAGCACGGGTCGTCGACGAGGATGGCCCCGGTGGGCTCGACGAGCATCTCGACGGCCTTGCTGAAGGCCTCCTGGCTGCCGCCCGTGACGCAGATCGACCTGGCGGCGCCGTCGTCGGCGTCGACGGCGACGCCGTGCCGGTCGGCCTGCAGGCGTCGCAGCCAGCCGAGCAGGGACGGCAGGCCCGGCGTCGCCGAGTACTGCAGCGCGTCGGCGACCTGGCCCGGCGACAGGTCCAGCGTCGTATCGGCGAGGCGCACGGAGACGCCCGTGAACGGGAACAGGGACGCGTTCGGCAGGCCGCCGCCCAGCGAGATCATGCCCGGCTCGCTCATGTAGGGCATCAACCTGCGCCGAATCGCCAATCAGCAATCGGGGCAGAGCGCGCGCGCGCCACCGCGAAACGCACCGCCGGATCGCACTCGGTTGCCGCTGGCGCGACACCCGCGTCAGGCGCTTGGCGTAGTCCATGGGGGCGGGCGTGCACACACAACGGCCTGCGCGTCCTCCGAGATGATGCTGTGTGGTGCGCGGCTTAGACTCTGCCAACCCGTCGTCGTTGCCAATGGACCGAAAACGAACAACGCTGAAGGGCTCGGCGCGGCCCCTGGACCGCCTTCGTGACGCCGCCGCCGGGTAAAACATCAAACCTCGTGCGGCGTCGCTGTCGGGTCATCGACCACGTGTCGCGAAGCCGGTTTGCGTCTGTAGCTGACGTATTATTATATGGCGAACCGGACGACGGGCCTGTCGAACGAGATGTCGAACTCGAAGACGCGGTCCTCCCGATGGACGATCCGGTCGTTCTCGATGCGTTCCGGCGTCAGGCGCTTCTGCACGTCGACGACGGTGGTGTAGCCGCGCTCGGAGAACAGGTCTGCCGCAAGCAATCGTTGGGATCCGAACGCGAGCCGACGCCGACGCCCCTACCTAGGCAAATGTCCAGGGCAAGCGGCTCGCGGAAGATCTCGTTCTCGGTCCGGATAATGGCGCGCCCCAGCAAGGCCTGGCGCCTCAGGATCTGGACGAACTCCTCCTCCATCACGTTGATGACACGGGAAAACAGGTCGTTGTGGGCCGTCACATACGTTTCCAGCCTGCACACGCCCGCCCATTACAGGTTGCACGGTCACCAGGTCAACGCAGACGCCGCCGACCGTTGTACGAGCAGATGCCTGGCGTTCTGCGTCAACTCCTTGGGCAGCGGGATGCGGCGAACCAGGTCGAACGCATCGTTGGACAGCTCCATCTTGCTCTGGTACTCCAGCTCCTGGCGGATGCGCTCCTGGACCTGCTCAACGGTACCGACAGCATCCACGAAATGGAAGCTAGACACGAGGACCGGTCAGCACCGGCGACCATCGACGGGCAACGCCCCCGGACGTAACTGGAACTTGTTCTTGACCGACTGCAGCGAGTCGTATACGTGTTCCTTGAACTCCTGGTATCGTCGCCTGGCGAGCTCGGGGTCCATGTCTACACGGGCATCCAGGCGATGAGACAACGACAGGCGGGCGCAGCAGATGGCGCGGGACGACCGGTCTTGCGGATCTCTATCGGCGTGCCGATACCCGTCTGCTTGAACAGGCGATTATGCGCCTCGACGTACTTGCCGCGTTTCAGCTGCCGCTCGACGCTGATGTCCTCTTCGACAAAGAGCACCATGATGTGGAAGATCGGGCGCGGGAACTTGGCCGCATGGGGCGTGGTTTCGTACGTGGTGCGAAGTTCCTGCCCACGCCCCAGTCAGATCACCGCATCGGATCGAGAAGCCGGCGACCGACCCGCATCTTGTCGAACAGGAGCTTCATGCACTCGCCCTGGATCCGCGTCCTCGGGAACCCATCCACAATGCATCCGGAGGAGTACTGCGGTTGGAGCAGGCGCTCGAACAGCAACTGGACGACGACCCGGTCCGAAACCAGCTTGCCGCTCGACTTGATCTCCTGCCCCGATCGCACCGGTTGAGCAGCAGTCGGGGGCGCGCGCGCGCGTTCCACAGCGCTACCGTACGTCTATCTCGGGTCCATTGAGCAGGTCGCTGATGACGATCGGCTCGGCTGTGATGCCACGAAGCTGCCCGATATACTTGCAGATCAGGGATTTCCCCGCCCCGGGCGCTCTGAACGCGAACATCACTCAAGCATTACTTCCGGCTGCTGCTCCCGCCTGCGCAGGTCGTGTACGTACCCTGCCAGCCACATGATGTCCTTCGGAAACGCCTACACGCGGCACAGCGCATGAGGAGAGCAGGCCAAACGGGGATGTGGTACGGATCAGCGACTCACCAGGTTCTCCTGTGTATACTTCGCAGTGAGGTTGTTCCTACGCGCACAACCATTCGTTGTCATCTCGGGGCGTCGCCACGTCTGCCCACGCCGTCGCATACCATACGATCCCGAAGATCAGCTGGGCGTCCTTGATTTCCCCGGCCTGCGTCTCAGGGACGCCCAGGTCCCCATCGGCGACGTCGTCGTCCGGGCAGGGCGCGTCCCCGTTGCCGCCGCCGCTGCAGAACGGCCGCACGCCGGCGGCGCGACACCGCGCTCGCGCAAGTGGCGTCGCCCGCCGACAGACGCCACGTCGACCCGCGTCCCGACAAGGCCGCAGCGCCCTCACGACCGCCGCCGCCGCCGCCCACGGTGCGACGCGTCGCGTTGCCATCCGCCAGATCACGACCTCGTGCCGACAGCTGCTGCGGCGGCCCCACGCGCGCGCGCGCAGCCAACCAAAACGCGACACTGGCGAACTGCACGCGCACAGCCCGACCCACACTGGACGTCCGTCGGGCGGGCCGGCAGCGGCCCATCGCTCGGCACGGTGCTGTATTCATCGGGTCGGTTTCTGCGTGCAGCGCCCGGTCCGAGGGGGGTTCGGCCCGGCATGCCGCGCCTGGTGCGTTCGTCACGTGCACGGGTCGCGCGGCGTCACGTGCGCCACTAATGTACCTACCCGGGGTCGACCGGGAGGTACGCCCATGGGGGGCATGCGCAGACCCGGCCGGCCGTCATACCGCCATTGTCGTAAGTGGCCATGCTGCCGCCGGACGAGGATGGGATTTCGTATGCGCCGCCCTGGCTGACCTGGTGGGGGAACATCCAGAGCGCTGTTGTCATGGGCGCCATCGTGGTTTACGTCTGGGGTTACTATTCGCATGCGCCGCGCTCCAAGTTCGGCCGGGTCGTCTCCACCCTCAACGTCACGTTTGCCGCCGTCACGCTCGTCGAGCGCCTCTTCATCTTCTTCTGGAACGATGCCTGCGCCTTTTTCTTCTTCGAGACCGCCTACTTCGTAAGGCAGACCGGCGATTCACGTCGCCCGCCCTAACGAATCTGCGGCACAGGCCTGCGAGTACAACTTGTTCCATTACCGGACGGCCATCTTCTATCAGCAGAACGTCACCGTGTACAAGTGGCTGGTCCGCATCTGCCAGTTCATCAACCTGGCCATGTTCTACCACAACCTGGTGTTCGCGATCCTCGGGTACGCGGCACCGTCAACGCCATTGGCTAGGACCTATCAAATGACACCGAGGCACACTGCAGTGGGCGGTTCTACTTCATTTACATGACATGCATCGGCGACGTGCTGTATGGCCTGCCGCGGCACCCATCCCTATCCCCTTGCGCCCTGATACGTCCCGCAGGCTGAACACGCAGGCGACGGCGGTGCCCGTGGCGGTCGTGTCCGTGTCCACGATCCTGCTGGCATTCTACACGATCGGCAAGTACTGGCGTCAGAGCGGCGACACGGCGCGCCGCTCGATGCGCATCCTCTGGCTGGTCCTGCTCAACTCGGTCTACAACTTCGCCTCGGCGATGCTGAATGGCACCCCGGTCAACGCCTCGTACGGGCAGCAGTTGACATCGTACTGGCTGACCGTCCTCAACAAGGTCCCCCATGACGAGTCCGCTACGAACCCGCTGACGGGCCAACATGCATGCGTATAGGTCATCTCGCTGATCCTGGCCGTCATGGTCCACCGTCGCGTCCGTGAACGGGAGACGAACAAGGCGTTCTCGAAGCAGCAGCAGGCACCGGCGAGCTCGGTGACGCCGAACCGCAAGACCAACAGCGCGGCCGCCTCCGTCTCGCATGGCCCCGCCAAGACGTCGACGCCGCTGGTCGGCGGCGCCACATCTGGGCAGTGAAACGGCGCCCGCACGGCTTCGCCTGGCCCACCACCTCCACACCAATGCACCTTTCCTGTGCCTCTCCACGTTCAAGCTCTTTCCCTATAAAGAGCTGGCGGTTCTGTGTACGATACGATACTACGAATGTAGTACGCACGATGGTGGCGGTCGGTAGCCGGCAACGGGGCCCGTGTCGCAGTGGCCGCCGCGCTGGCAAGGTCGGCGCAGTTGCGTGCGTCGTCGACGACAGATGGTGGAGGTCGGCGTCGGGCTATCGGCGGACCAGGCGGCCGTCTGCGCGGCCACGCTCAACATGGCGATCGTGAAGCAGCGGGCGGCGCGCATCGTCCGGGCGCAACTGCAGCTGGAGAAGCGGCGCGCCGCCGATGACCGGGCGGCGCCGGTGCGCCCGTTCGGGTCGGCGTGTCATCAGGGTCCCACCGAGGCGCCCGTCGACGTCGTGCCTTGCGCCAGATGCAGCAAGGCGAGCGTGTCCGTCCCTGCGGACAGCAGCGAAGACACGGTCCGTGCCGCGCTCTGCAATGTACGTTCCCATTGGCCCGCGCGATTGCATCACCGCCGTCGTCCAACCATTGTCGTGTGCGCCCAGAAATGTACCGACCACATGCAGCGCGAGGCGAACCGCGTCAAGCGGATGGTGCGGCCGCAATTCAGGCCGAACGCGCAGCAGGTGCTGAGCCGGATCACGCCTGAAGAACTCGAACTGCTCGAGCGGGAGATGAACCCATGGTAGGCGTTTCGGAATCTATATTATATACGAAGTACGCGGGACCGGGCCTGGGCATGGGACAACGAACGATGAGGGGTCGAGGCAGGCCGGCAGCGCGTATGGATGGTCGTTTCGACGGCGCGCGCCGTCTACTTCAGTCCCCGCGCGTCTTGTTGCGGGCGAGATCGGCGCGGGCGTACTAAGCGAATCAGCTGGGTTACGTGTGCGGATGACGACGGACGAGGGCGTCCAGGTGGGTCCGGGTCCTATAGCGCGTCTCTGCCGTCGCATGCTGGACCTGGACGTACTGGACCGTCGGGTCGCGGATGCCATGCGCGCCTTCGTCCACGACAATGCCCTGCCGGAATCCAGCCCCTACCTGCTGGCCTCGCTACCTCCAGATGACGTCGACGCTTTCGTAAGCGTCGTCGTCAGGGTCTGGCGGTGCCCGGACAGCGTCGCCGAGGACCTTCTTCAGTCGTCGCTTAACATCCTGAAGATCCTGTGCCGAAAGGCATGCCGTCCGAGGCAAACGCGCCTGCACGACATCCCCCGCTGATCGTTGCCCGCCAGGATTGCAACCGCTTCCAGTTTGGGGTACGAGCGATAGGCGCCGTTGTCGCCGCCATGTCGAACAGCACGTCAATGGAAGTGCTGGCTGCTTGTGCAAACGGTATGTGTTCCTGCCTTGGTCCACGACATGGCAAGTAACCGTCCCCTGTGCAGTCCTGATGAACGCCTGCCACAACAGGTCCTGCGTCGACCACCTGGTAGCACTTAACGGCGTCCCTGGCATCGTCCAATTGCTAGGTGACGATGATCAGCACCCTGCGCCTGGGGCATCGACTCGGATCGCAGACTAACCGGGATCCGCCGATGCAGAATGCAAACACGCCGGTGTCGTCTGTGCGGCAGCTGGCGTGCTTCGAAGCGTCGCCTGCGAGCGAACAGGTCGGCAGGCGATACTGCAGACTCGAGCGATCCCGCTGCTCGTCCCGTTGTTGTCAGCGCCACAGGAAGGGCCGATCCCGCGCGTCTGCGCTCGTGCCATCGCAACGCTGCACAACCTGACGTGCGACCACCAAGCCATCGGACAGCTTCGGGCATGCAGTGACGCTCTACGCCTGATTGCTGTCCTCCTTCAGTCGCCACACGACATCCGCCTCCGGGCGTCGGCTGCCGGCGTCGTACAGAACATTGCCCTGGATGAGGAATGCCGGCGGGAGTTACAGGGCCTGGCCGTCGTCGAGCATCTGAGCGCGCTAGCGCTCGGGACGGATGTGGATGCACAAGCGCATGCGATTGGCGCCCTCTGGAATATGTCCGGCGCGTCAAAGTCGTCCGACAGGTTCAAATCCATCCTCGCCGATTGCCTGGTCGCAGGCGCGCTCCTCGATGACTCGCAATGAATGAACCGAGAGCATTGGTTGCCAACGAGAGCGATGGGGATTTATTGTACGCGATCGGTAACGCAGCCTGGATCTCGGAGAGCTGACATTTAACGGTACTGCGATGGACGACAGTCAGCATAGCGCGGCCACATCAGAGACACTGAAAACGCTACCTTCTGGAAGCCAATGTCCTTGGCGTATTCTCGGAAGCAGCGACGGCAGATGTTGAGGCCGTACTTGCGGATCAGGCCATTGTGGTTGGCGCAAACGCGGCTGTGCGACAACGTCCTGTCAAACCGGCGCCCGCACCCATTGACGAAGCGCAAACTAGGTATTACCAGCGTCGCATGCCTTTACCGGAGTTCTTCGGGTGAGCGTTCCATGTCGCCTGAACCATGGCGGTAAACGCGACGAGCGGATCAGCTACAGACTTTCGTCGTTGCCACCACCGTCAGTCCGTGGCGGACCGCGTCACGGAGTCCTCTCGCAATATATTAGGGCAACCCGCCATATACCTATGTACGCTCGCGGCCTACCATAGTTGGTCCTTCTAACACAGCAACGAACGTATCAAATTCGCCCACCAAGGCCGTGATTCACACAGCAGGTTTATCCGCATCGGCGGGACATAATATACGCGATCGTGCTTCTTTGAACGCAATTTCGGGCCACATCTGCATACATTTTTTCCAAACGTGCCTGGCACTTGACAGGTTGCAACACTGCATCAATCAAGACCTTCCACATGAATTGATGTGTCTAACATGCTGGACTCTTCCTCCAATTTGTTCTGGGGGTGGAGGCACCCCATCGTTATCCGTTGTCAACGCGCAGAGATTCGAGACATGGCGCCCTTTGCACAGCCAACTGTCTGCCCGACCGTGCCGACGTGTCGAGCCGTGGTTACCGATGGCCGATGGCCGATGGCCGACGTCGGGACTCGGGAGTACTCGGTGCGAAGTATCACCACGTTTGTGCGTTCCTATTTCCAGGCTCTAGGGTGCCGCCGCCATTAATAGACCGTCGGGCGAGTCGCCACTCGCCAGTCGTCACTTGATTGCTGCTGTTGTGCGTCGGTCAGCAATGTCGCCATCCGATGGGCGCGCCCTGGCAACCTTGTTCTGGGGCCTGATTCTGTCGTTATGGGTCGTCTTCACAGTTTGTTTCAGCAAGCCGGCGTTCTATCTGTACCCAATGATACTGTCGCCGACCGCTCTCCTCTTCTTGTGGAACGCGCTCCGGCACCGGCATCCCGGCCGTGTCCACCGCATGACAACCGTGCAGCTGACAGGGCTCTACGCGAGCGGGTTCCTCCTTATAATCATCCCATTCTTGCTCAACACGGCGACTCGTTGGTTCGCCAGCCGCGTGCTCCTCGCCGGCCGCGACGTCGCCAAGGAGCACGAGCAGGGGACCTGGAGAATCTTCGTGTTCTTTATGATAGCGTTGGCGGTCTCCCCGGGTGTCTGGGAGGAATTGTACAAGTGGTGGATCACATCCCTAGGTGTTAAACGTCTCGATCGGCCGCGCTCTCGGCTCCAGGTCACATTGTGTGCTGTCACCAGCGGGCTGTCGTTCGCCACAGCAGAGAACCTGCTATACTACTGGAGTGTAATGTCGTCCGAGGGCTTGTCGACCGTCGTCATCGCGTCCAGGACGCTGCGGTGCATCCCGGGACATGTTGCCTTCGCCGTCATGTCCGGGAAAGCCATGTCTCTCATGATTGACCGCCGACAACGCCGTCTCGTTGTCACATTGCCAGGTATCTGGAAGCAGATGGTCCTGCATGCGTGCTGCAACTATTTCGCCTTTATTGGGACCATGGAGCACCTCGAGGTCCCGGTTACTCCTGGCATGCAGCTGGCTTCCCGTTCAATAACGGCCTTCATTGCCATGGTAATGGTCTTCTACGTTGCCTATACGCTGTGGACTGTCGACGACGAACCGTTTGAAGACGATACGATCGGGCAGGTCTTTCCCAAGCAGGACGTCGTGTTGGAACCGCCTCCCCACTACGAGGCTAGTGATAATGTCATCACAGATGAAACAACAATATCGGTCGTGGGCGAATTCGACCGTTGAACCGAACTGGCCACCCTCCCTCCACAATAAACGCTTGTTCCAGCCGACGTGTACCTCGACAGGGCGACAACGCCACTGTCATTGCGCATTGAATATCCTCACAATCGCAACGAGGTCACCAGCTGAGTCGTCGATGTAACCGTGTGCCGAACATCGGCCGACTTCGTCTGTGGCGGCGTCGGCCGTCGTCTAGCATATTCGAGCTGCTGAACGGTGCCCGCTCACGTCTGCCCGAGCTGCTGGATCATGTCGCAGATAATCGTGACACTTAGAAAGGGGTTGATCGAGGCACGCCGCCTGGCCTTGACCATGCACGTCTGAGCCACCCTGTCATTGGGACCGGTGACTATCTTTCTGTTGAACGCGCGCTGTCGACACAAATCCGTCCGTGCCCATCCGATAAACTTTGTCACTGGTCCAACGCGCGTTCTCCCTCATCGTACAGGGCTGAAATTCCGTCCACGATACCCTTGACGATCGAGTCGAGTCCAGCAGACGGCTCTAATTTTGGGTTCTGCCTAGTACGTGTCACGTCCATCACACACATGGTACCTGCCGATGTATCGTGGTCGCATGCGACTAACACGCTCTCGGCTCTAGACGGCGCATTGGCGTCTTCCGTGGCCTTCATCGAGGCCGACCTGTCGTTCGACGATGGGCTGGTGTTCATGGCACACGATCCGGATGATGTGCCATCACGTGCGGCGCGACAGGACGCGGCGTTCCCGGCATGGATGTCCAGACTATTGACGAATACGTCCACAGCGACCTGCCCCGGCGTCAAGCTCGACTTCAAGTCTGCGCAAGCGGTCCATCTTGTCGTGACGCACCTGGAGACGTTGGCGATGAATACGCCGGTCTGGCTGAATGCAGACGTGCTGGTCGGGCCACGCGGGCGATCCCCACCTGCTCATGATGCCAGGCAGTTTATCAGGGAGTGCCTTCGTCTGCCGTCTGCAGTGCCAAGCCTTGGATGGACGACCGGCCCACCGGGGCACCCCCTCGGGTACACGTCGCACATGATCGACGAAATGACCACCTTATGCAAAGCCAGCCAGCTCATGGACGTCCACGTCACGTTTCCGGTCAGGGCCGTCGATGCCTTGGCGGCTCCGCCCGAAATCCACCGACTCCTCGACACGTCCCCGTTCTGGACCGTCACGGTCTGGTGCGGGCCCGAAGGTGCCAATCGGGACGACATCCTGAACGCGTTTGATCCAAGGCGCACCTACGTCGATGTCCATCCGTAAACCTGCCCTCTACTGTATCGAGTCATTGGTGGCGAGTCTGGTTCAGGAACCAACCAGGAAGGGCGTGCTGTATTGGGTTCCAGACCATGTTGTTGTACCCAGCGAGTCGTACGGTGTGGTAGTACTCCCGGGGAACCTGGACGCTGTACGAGTCCGCCAAGGTCGCCGTATCGGTTGATGGGCGTGTCATCAGCCAGGTCGCGCCTTGCGATCGTCATCGGGCTGCTCGCGATTGCAATCCGGTCGACGAATCCCGAATCGGTCTCTGCATACGACGTGTATCAGAACGCGCTGGCTGCGTTCGAGGCAGGCGACTTCCGTACGATCGAGTACGGATTCATTCGTGGTCTCTCGAACGTCCGCGTGTTGATCGTCGCCGAACAGCCGTTGAATCGTTTTCGTTGCTGAAGGAGATGGTGCCGAACGTGAAGGAGGTGGTCTACAACCTGGCGATGGCGTACATGCTGCAGGGCGATATGGAGAAGTGCATCGCGACATACAAGGAAGGCATCCAACAGTTCCCGAACGACGGTCCGGTCTACAATGAGTGCGCACATGTCCTGCAGCCAACGTGATGTACTTCCGTGCATCTGGTCCAGGACCGACAAATCCATCGCGAACAAGGACATGTTCGTCTGTAACTCCTGAGTACGGGCCTTCTTCGCCATTACCTTCAGGTAGGGAGAGTGAGAAGCTGCTTGCTCTGCGGCTTGCAACTTCAACGCATTTTCGCCGATGGGACGTCCCTGCGAAGATGACGTAGTCTAGTTGGCTCCGTTTCTTGGATGGCGTATTGTTGGATTCCGGGCGCCTGTGTCGCAGATCCTGCCACTTTGGAACCGTCCTCAAGACATGCCAGCAGTTCAAATAGGCAAACTGGGCGTTCTTTGGGTGCGTGATCTGCTGGTACAGCCAACGGCTTTTCGGTATGCTCCTCCTCGTTCGTCCCCGACACGTCGAGCGCCTTGACGGATGCATAGCTGCCAACGAACTTGGAGACGCCACGATGAATGGTCCCCCATTTCGTCTGCAGCGACCGTGGCGTCCGCGCACCCGACGTCGTGTTCTTGCAGAAGTGGACTTCAACCCTCTCCCCGAACGTCTCTTCCGATTGACCGGTTCCCGTTGCAGGGGCTTGGGAAACGTTCAACTAAGAACGTACCAGCTGGACGTCTTCAGCATCGGTGAAGTTCGTTCCGCGTGCGCAAGTCCCGCGCGTACGCCCTGATTCGCCCTCCAGACGGTTCGCTTCGCCCTGCATGGTTTGTCATGCCGCGCCGGAGGGACAATATGCCGTGGCCGGCAACAGTTTTGCCGCTTGCCGCTCTGCGGTGGAGAGAGAACACGCCATCCTACACGGCAAAATGGCGTCGCATTTTGCCGAAGATGTCGCCCCCATTACTTAATAGACCGCTGGGAAGTCTGTCGGTTGTGCGTCGGTCAGCAATGTCGCCATCCGATGGGCGCGCCCTGGCAACCTTGTTCTGGGGCCTGGTTCTGTTGTTCTGGGCCGTCTTAACAGTTCATTATTTTCAGCCAGCCATCGTTCTATCTGTACCCAATGATACTGACCCCGACCGCTCTCCTCTTCCTGTGGAACGCGCTCCGGCACCGGCATCCCGGCCGTGTCCACCGCATGACAACCGTGCAGCTGACAGGGCTCTACGCGAGCGGGGCCCTCCTTATAATCATCCCCTTCTTGCTCAACACGGTGACTGGTTGGTTCGCGAGCCGCGTGCTCCTCGCCGGCCACGACGTCGCCAAGGCGCACAAGCAGGCGACCTGGCCGAGAATCTTCGTGTTCACTCTGATAGCGGGGGCGGTCTCCCCGGGTGTTTGGGAGGAATTGTACAAGTGGTGGATTACATCCCTAGGTGCTAAACGTCTCGATCGGCCGCGCTCTCGGCTCCAGGTCACGTTGTGTGCTGTCACCAGCGGGCTGTCGTTCGCCACAGCAGAGAACCTGCTATACTACTGGAGCGTAATGTCGTCCGAGGACTTGTCGACCGTCGTCATCGCGATCAGGACGTTGCGGTGCATCCCGATACATGTTGCCCTCGCTGTCATGTCCGGGAAAGCCATGTCTCTCATGATTGAACGCCAACAATGCCGCCTCGTTGTCACATTGCCAGGTATCTGGAGACAGATGATCCTGCATGCCTCCTACAACTTTTTCGACTTTCTTGGAAGCATGGAGCACGTCGAGGCCCAGATTACTCCTGGCATGCAGCTGGCTTTCCGTTCAATAACATCCTTCATCGCCATGGTAATGGTCTTCTACGTTGCCTATACGCTCTGGACTGAAGACGACGAACCGTTTGAAGACGATACGGTCGGGCAGGTCGTTCCCAAGCAGGACGTCGTGTTGGAACCGCTTCCCCACTACGTGGCCAGCGATAATGTCATCACAGATGAAGTGACAGTATCGATCGTGGGCGAAGTCGACGACCAGTGAACCGAACTGGCCACCCTCCCTCCCCAATAAACGCATGTTCCAGCCGGCGTGTACCTCGACAGGGCGACAACGCCGCTGTCGCTGCGCACTGAATATCCTCACAATCGCAACGAGGTCACCAGCTGAGTCGTCGATGTAACCGTGTGCCGAACATCGGCCGGCTTCGTCTGTGGCGGCGTCGGCCGTCGTCTAGCATATTCGAGCTGCTGAACGGTGCCCGCTCACGTCTGCCCGAGCTGCTGGATCATGTCGAAGTTAATCGTGACACGCCAACCCGGCCTTGCCCATTCACGTCTGAGCCACCCTGTCATTTGCGACCGGTGGATATCTTTCTCTTGAACGCGCTCTGTCGACACAAATCCGTCCGTGCCCATCCGATAAACTTTGTCACTGGTCCAACGCGCGTTCTCCCTCATCGTACAGGGCCGAAATACCGTCCACGACAGCCTTGACGATCGAGTCGAGTCCAGCTGACGGGTCTAATTTTGGGTTCGGCGTAATATACGTGTCACGTCCATTGAATTCAATACACACACACACACATGGTACCTGCCGATGTATCGTGGTCGCATGCGACTAACACGCTCTCGGCTCTAGACGGCGCATTGGCGTCTTCCGTGGCCTTCATCGAGGCCGACCTGTCGTTCGACGATGGGCTGGTGTTCATGGCACACGATCCGGATGATGTGCCATCACGTGCGGCGCGACAGGACGCGGCGTTCCCGGCATGGATGTCCAGACTATTGACGAATACGTCCACAGCGACCTGCCCCGGCGTCAAGCTCGACTTCAAGTCTGCGCAAGCGGTCCATCTTGTCGTGACGCACCTGGAGACGTTGGCGATGAATACGCCGGTCTGGCTGAATGCAGACGTGCTGGTCGGGCCACGCGGGCGATCCCCACCTGCTCATGATGCCAGGCAGTTTATCAGGGAGTGCCTTCGTCTACCGTCTGCAGTGCCAAGCCTTGGATGGACGACCGGCCCACCGGGGCACCCCCTCGGGTACACGTCGCACATGATCGACGAAATGACCACCTTATGCAAAGCCAGCCAGCTCATGGACGTCCACGTCACGTTTCCGGTCAGGGCCGTCGATGCCTTGGCGGCTCCGCCCGAAATCTACCGACTCCTCGACACGTCCCCGTTCTGGACCGTCACGGTCTGGTGCGGGCCCGAAGGTGCCAATCGGGACGACATCCTGAACGCGTTTGATCCAAGGCGCACCTACGTCGATGTCCATCCGTAAACCTGCCCTCTACTGTATCGAGTCATTGGTGGCGAATCTGGTTCAGGAACCAACCAGGTTCCAGACCATGTTGTTGTACCCAGCGAGTCGAACGGTATGGTAGTACTCCCGTGGAACCTGGACGTTGTACGAGTCCGTCAAGGTCGCCGTATCGGTTGCCGACGTGGATGGCACTCGGCATTCCACTGTCACAGCAACCAGACCGCAGCCAGGACCCTACATAAGCCGTTGCTCACCTTGGGCGAACAACACGACAGCCGGGTCCTGGCCGCGGATCTGCGCCGCTTGATCGGCTGGCACTGGGTGCGCTCTGAGACGGCATGGTCATCTGCCCGAATCGGCATGGCGCTCGTCCGGGCTCGATGATGGGCGTGTCGTCAGCCAGGTCGCGCCTTGCGATCGTCATCGGGCTGATCGCGATTGCAATCCGGTCGACGAGTCCCGAACCGGTTTCTGCATACGACCTGTATCAGAAAGCGCTGTCTGCGTTCGAGGCAGGCGACTTCCGTACGAGTACGGATTCATTCGTGGTCGCTCGAACGTCCGCGTGTTGATCGTCGCCGAACAGCCGTTGAATCGTTCTCGTTGCTGAAGGAGATGGTGCCGAACGTGAAGGAGGTCGTCTACAACCTGGCGATGGCGTACATGCTGCAGGGCGATATGGAGAAGTGCATCGCGACATACAGGGAAGGCATCCAACGGTTCCCGAACGACGGCCAGATGTATGCGCACATGTGCCGCTCCATCGCCCAGCGCCTGAATTCGCGCTCGGGCATGGGCGCCTCGTCGCTGACCAACCTGGACATCATCGACGTGTGCCGCCGAGCCGTCGATCTCATGCCACAAGACGACCCGGAACCGCTGGAGCTGCTCGGCTCGACGCTGACCCTTCTGCACATGTTCGACGAAGGCGTCGCCGTCCTGGAGATGTGGCTGGACCGCTTCCACAGCATCGCTCCAGCGGATCGGGTCGCCGGCGTCCGATCCAACCTGGCGTTATCGCTGCTCAGGAACGGGAAGTACGAACGGGCATGGAAGGTCGCCGAGAAGGCCATGCGCACGCATGACGGCACCTCGACGATAGCGGCGGCGGCCAGCGTCCGGTCGATCGGGTGGCCGGTGGACCCGATCGGATGGGACCTAACCCGTCGCAGCCTCCAGCGCGTCGTTGCCGACCTGTCGATCCGCGACCCGAGGATCTGCCCATCGGGCCAATGGCGCCTGGCGTTGAACTGGTCGGAAGAGGCGGCCGTCACGCCGTCCTCCCTCACTGTCGATCTGCTGAACCCGGGCACGGCAATGGAGACGTACGGCGATCCAGACGACCCCGTGTTCGTCGGCGACCCGCTGCCCAAGTACCCGCGGTTCTACCACGAACGATTCATCTATCTCTTGCGTCTAGACGACGCGTTCATGGCGGGCCCGGGCGTCATCCATGCGAACTGCGTCCTGTATTCAGGTCAGGGCGATCGCGAGGACGCGCCGCCTCCATAATCGCCTGTCTAACGGTGTGTGATCATCCCGATCTGTGCGTGCAGGGTGCCACCATGTCAACGTCGACCTGCAGGCGTTCCCCAAGGCCGACCCGAGCGTGCAGATCGTCGACGTCGAGCATCCGGTGGCGACGATCATCCAGCACCAGCTGGTGAACTACTACCACTTCGTCATGGAAGCGTTCCCGAAGATGCTGATGCTGGTCGAGCACGTCCTGTCCCTGCCGGAGCACGCCGACTGCAGGCTGCTGGTCCCGCCGAAAGGCTTCTCGCGCGTAATCGACACCGCGCTGGCGATGTCGGAATTCGATGGCATCCGGGACCGGCTTCTGAGGTACCCGCTGCCAGCGACCCACGTCCGGTACCATTTCCGGGCAGGGCTGTACGCCGTCGACTGGTTGCACCCGGAAGACGATCAGCACGGCAGCCTAGCCCGGAACGTCTGGGGCGTGTTCTCCCCGCCGAGACAGGCCATCCTACGAACGCAATCCTTCTTTCATGAGGCGCTTCGCAAGCGCGGCAGGTTGGCATTGGGCGTCGCGCGCCACGTGTCCACGAACCAACATGTGCTGTGTGTGTGCAGGCTGCCAGATAGGTCCGGTACCGACGACGAGATCGTGTACGTGTCGAGACCGTATGGCAAAGGCGTCCGCGCGTTCCCGAATGAGGACCAGTTCGTGTCGTTCCTAAAGCAACGGTTCGGACGTCGCCTGCGGGTGCACCTAGGCGACGAGGCGCTCCTGGACCAGGTGGCCATGTTCGCCAACGCCAAGGTTGTCGTCGGCAGCCATGGCGCTGGCCTGGCGAACTTCGTGTTCACACAGCCGGGTGCCGTCATGATCATATTCCCGATGCGCCCGCACGTCGAGTTCTGCTTCGGGCACCTGGCGACGGCGCTCGGCGCCAGGCACTACGTTGTCAGCGAGATACCGGGCGCGTTCTACTATGGCAACTTCCCGCCCATCACACAGAAGCACATGGAAGTCGTTGCCCGAACCATCGACACCGCGTTCGACACGATCAATGGAGCCCAGGGCAATCCTGTCGAACGGGCTGAACTGTGAACATATACAATCACCATGAGGTGCGTTTCGCGGTGACCAATTCCAGGGATGAGGCCTGCCTGGGCATGAACGGCGTGCCGCGTTTGGAGTGCCAGAATGTCTGGGCGACCGGGCACATTATTGTGTCCCAGACGTTTGAAGCGCGGGACGAACGGCGTCGTCGAACAGACGTACGTATGTTGAACAATCTGCTGTGTGTCCTGTACGTCCCCACTGAGCAGTGCTGTTCCGAAGGGCACCTGGTGCTACTAGCTAGCACAATGGCACTGAACGCGCATTCTTCACCAGCGGATGCATTCGAGAAGCGGCATTCGTTTGAGTGTTTCTGACGGCCCCGTTGCAGGAACGTTGCGGGGCCAGCTCCCGAATACAACGGATGCGACCTGTCGTCGCGTTCTTGATTGCCTCGGCGAATTCATACATGATGAGTACGGTAGTATTGCCAGCAACAGGTGGGGCGATGACCCATAACGACACTCATCAAATGTTGTGGAATACCGCCCGATGATATTGGGCATGGGTTGATGAACACGATCGGATACGTTTACTGAGCGACGCCACTCAGTGCACTGTGCGCACGACGGGACGGGTTGTAATGCAGGAGCTTCTGGATCAGGTCGACGTGGGTCAGGAGCATCCGCCGGCAGCAATACCGCCTGACGCCCAGCGCGTCCAGCGCATCACTGCGAGCATGTCAGCACCGTGCAGACCGATACACATGGCTGGATCACGAACCCGGGAGAGTATTCACCTAGCTGCAGGTTCAGGTACTTCTCCCATTTGTTGCCGATGACCTTGCCGCAGGTGAAGCAGCGCACCGGGATGATCATTGCCACACGTGACCGCGGAACAACTGCCAGTGAGTGACCGCCGCCGGCTACGCAGTCCGTGGCGGACTCTGTACACTCCATCACGTCTCCCCAGGCACGAACTGGTAGGTACTTTATGTCAATACCGGTACCGCCCTTCGGCATGCTCTCCCTTTCCGCTGCAATCGGGATCATACCGCCCAGCGCCGAACCACGGAGGACTGCTGGGGCTCCGCAAGGATCACGAACCGCCTAGCCTACCACTCGCAGTGTCAGTCGTCCCGAGACCACCCATGGGCTGGCGCACACACCAACTCTTCGCCCCAAACTCGCAATGTGAAGTACACACAATACGGCGGGCGCTCTTGTACACATACAGGAAGTTGATACGGAAGGCATTATAACCGTCTGGATGCCATCGCGTACTCGGCGGTTGCATGGACGTCAGAGGATCGGTTGTGTGGGGGTGCACTCAGTAGTAGGGAGCCCGCGTGTGCTAAACAACGCCATCTGTGTGACTAGAAGGCAACCACGACGACTGGGGCGTAACCCAAACCGGTACGGCCTGGGCGAGTCAGGCGCCGCAACCGCCGACGCACGTGGACATATCGGCCTCGTCGCTGCTGTGGTCGCCATGGACGTGGAGCAGGGGCCCGCTTCCGGCAAGAACGACGCCGATGTGGCCGTCGAGCTGAGCTGGCATGACGTCAGATACGAGGTGCCATTGAAGGACGGCACGAGCAAGGTGATCATTGATAACGCGTCTGGCAACGCCAAACCTGGCGAATTGCTGGTTATCATGGGCGGATCCGGGGGCGGCAAGAGCACAATGTTGGGTTATCGAACGGCATCCCGTAGGTGAGATCCAAACTAACCCAGTCCCATGCCCGACAGGCTCGACCTGATCCGCGGCAGAGCCAAGCCGACATCCGGCACCATTCTGGTGAAGTAGGTGGCGCACCGTCGTACCCCGTCGTTGACGTACAACGCTGACCGCGATGCGCGCCGCAGCGGTCATCCCAGAACGTCCCAATTCAAGCATATCGCTTCGTACGTCCAGCAGGAGGACGCGCTCTACCGTACGTTACCGTCGTGCATGATCGTCGGCCGATCCGTCATCTGATCGTTTTGTTGGTGAACAGCCGTGCTAACGGTTCGCGAGACGATCACGTACGCGGCTCGTCTTCAGTACGTCTGCCCACCAGTCGCTAGATCAGTACTGAACAGGAGTTCAGGTTGGCATCGACGCCGCGGGCGGCGCTGGAGGAGAAGGTCGCACAGCTGATCAAGACAATGGGTCTCGTGCGATGCGCCGACACGAGAATCGGTCAGGACGATGCAATGGCGTGTGTTCGGCCGCGTTTGACAAGCTCTTTTAGGAAATGCTCTTCTGCGAGGCGTCAGCGGTGGAGAGCGCCGTCGAGTCTCCATCTGTGCGGATGACAGGCTTACCGTCCTGATCGCCAGCCAGCTGGACTGACACTGACGCCCACAGGTGTGGAACTTGTCACTGACCCGCAGGTCATCCTGCTCGACGAAGTACGTATGGGTGCTGCGGGAGGCGGAACCGGTCATCTGACCCATGGTGGGGTGACAGCCCACATCGGGCCTGGACAGCGAGGCGGCCAAACACGTGATCAATCTGCTGGTACGTCCGGTTGCACCGCTTATCCCGACGATAAACTGATCGTCGGACGGTCCCGCCAGTCGAGGCTCGCCCGCCAGGAGAAGCGAACCATTGTTGCAACGATACACCAGCCAAGTTCAGAATGCTTCGCCCTGTTCGACAAGATCATGTTGGAGACACTACTCGGCGCCTGTGTGTGCGCTCTTCTGAACGCTGACCCCGACAGGCTCTTGTCTCGAGGGTACACGGTTTTCCACGGTACCCCCAGCCAGGCGTTGGTGCACTTCGACCAGATCCTGCACCAGCCCTGCCCCGAGCACTACAATCCGGCCGACCACTACCTGTCTATTGCCAATGTCGACTTTGACAGCGGGGACGCCATCGCCGCCCTGGCCAAAGTCAAAGGTTTCGCGGAACAATTTCAATCGTCCAGTGCCGGGCAGGCGCTGAACCAGGAATTGCAAATCGTCAAGAACCATCCTGGCACACCGACGACCGCCCCAGGATACGCCGCCGGGTACGCTCCCCATCACCGCGCCCTGCAGCCGAGCAACTGACCCGGCGCTGCCCTCATGCAGCATTTTGACACAGACCTATGTCCTGACGGAACGCTCGTTCAAGAACGCAGGTGACTGTTCGCACAGGCGCGCACTTGTATGGGCAGAACCAGACTGATATCCGTATCTGCAAGGCAAGAACCTGTTGCTGTATTGGATTCGTGCCGCCAGTAAGACGAGTGCATCTTGGTCGACGTTGCATCTGACGTACTGGTCGCAGTGTTCCTCTGTATGGCGATCTTGATGGGAACAACATTCTGGGACGTTGGTCTCTTGCAAACCGAGGTGTGGGCGCGCCGACTTAGCTCCTCCTGGACCACCCTCTCTGAACCGTCCTCACTCAATCCTCACTAGGTCCAGGATCGATTCAGCGCACACTTCTTGTACGAATTGCTGTCGTCTTCCCCACATATACTGGCCCAATCCAGCTGATGTTTCCGCCTGCGTCCTCAGCGCTGTGGCGTTTCTATGCTTCATGAGCGTAGCGTCGATTCCGGGCATTCTGGAGGAGAAGAGCGTGGTGGATCGCGAAATCCTGAATGGCGCCTACAACGTCACTTCATTCGTCATTACCAACACGCTGACGTCGCTGCCCTTCATTCTGCTGATTGCAATAATCTTCTCAGTGATTGCGTAACGATTTCGTGGGCGGATCGCCGTTTGGTGACGGTGACCCTGAACATATACCTGTCGCGTCCTATAGGTACCCGATGATTCAGTTTCAGGGCGGTGTCGTCCACGTCGTCAACTACGTCCTGTTCCTGTTCCTCGCTCTGTACACGATGGAGTCCATTGTCGTTTGCCTGTAGGCCGGGCTGTCCAGACATTTCATCCGGTTCAGGTTCCTAAGCCGGTACCGGACAGGGCGTGTCTGATGCCGATATTCGTGGTCGCCCTGGCACTGGCTGCCTTCCTGAACGGATTCTTCAGTGGGTGGTCGCTCGCTCCACGCCTGGAATCGGCCAGCACCCAATTAACATGGCGCATCAGTGTGCGTGCAGGGTTATTTCGTTCGCGTACAGTCGCTCCCGAAGTTCTGGCGTTACTGGGCTCATTACGTAAGCTGGCCTGCGCGTCGAGATGATACTCGATCCCGTCAGGGTGTAATATCGTACGCGCAGTGGTCCTATCAAAAGTATGCGTTCGAAGCGCTGGTGAAAAGCGACTTTGATGGCCTGGTATTCTCCTGCGGGCCGGGCTGCTTCTGTAGGTTGCAATCCCGGCCCTGCTGGACAACCTCTGACTGTTCGCTGGTGCCGTCGCAGGCCAGTATCCGTCGACCCTGAATGCACAGTGCCAGTTCACAGGCCATGACGTCCTCGTCAATTTCGAGTACGACACGGTCAACCTGACCAACTGGGCCCTGGTTCTCGTCGGGCAGATCGTCGTCTACCGTGTCCTCATGGTCCTGATCTTGAAGTGGAAGACCAAACGAGCCATCCAGCTCTGATTTCATCTGGGTCGACTCCGAACGGTACAATGCATTAAACACGTCAGGGGACGTCGCGGGCACCTGCCCGTACCAGTGTATCGCGTTCGAGAACGTTCTGGACTGTTTCATCAACGATCGAAGCAACCATTGGCGACGGGATTGCTGGTTCGTACGCGAGCATCGATTCGGAGATCGGGTGCGGTGGTCGAATCGAGACAATCGGGAATCGTGGACATTAGTGGGTCGTGGCGGCCAACCAGTCCCAGCAGGCCAGTGCTGACGGGGCACCGCTGCCGCTCTACAGATTGGGACGCTGCCTGGCTGGCAGTGGCAGTGGCACTGGCAGACAGACAATAATTGGACGCGTCGCTACTGGTGCGCCCGACGCGTCGCCCATCCACAGTACATCAGCGCCGGGCGACAATGGGGCAGGTGCGTTCGCACCCGATCTGCCGCGTGAGTGCACCCCGTGCGCAAGCTGCGCCACTGACCGCCCTCGTCTGACGATCAGGCCTACAGCGACGAATCATATGACGGTGTGATTGTGCCATGGGACCTGGACACCTGCAGTGACGCCTGCCTGCATTGTTCGACTCCGTTCTCGCGCCACGAGCGGCGCCATCACTGCCGCTCCTGCGGCACGCTCGTCTGCGACCGCTGTTCGCCGTACTCGGCGTACCTGCCACAGCTGGGGTACCCGGCGGACATCGCCCAGCGCGTCTGCCGTCCTTGCGCTACCAAGAGCATCATCGTGATCGACTTGGAGATGGATGCGGCCGCTGCCTGCCGCCAGACCCCGGACGACGTCTATCGGGTCGGCGAGGTGCTTCGGGCCGCCGCCGAGTTCCGCCCGCAATTCAACCCGTACCTGCACGACGTCGTACACGCGCATTTCGACATCGCCTTTCTTCGCCACGCCGACATCGTCGTCGACAGTTTGGTGACTGCCCGTGATAACGTCGCCTTGCAGCAGGCGGTTCAGTGCGCTCGGGAACTTCTCCACCTATACCGGTCCATCTATGAGACATCTGGCGATGGCCTGGAACACGACCTTGAACGAGGCATCCGCAAGGCTGAAGAGCGCATAGAGGCAGCACGAGAGCCCAGGCGCCGGGTCCGATTCGATTTCGTGCCAAGCGTCCAGCCCGCACCGGTCGCCGTGGCAGTCATGTCGCGGGTAACCGCCGCCGCAAGGATATATCGTCCGGTCTCGACATCCTGCCCACGTCGTCTCGTCGTCCACGAGGGGGCCAGCAGCACTGTCGTCTACTGAATCACGACCCGCCTCTAGCACACACGTCTCCTTAGTAAAACGTGTGTACACGGCAGGCGCGTGGGGTAGGAGGGCCAACCCCCGTGCGATATCATCGGGCGCGATGCCGTTCGCGCGAATGGCCAAGCAGATGGCAGCAATGTGTATTTAGATTTCCAGCGTCAGCTTGCTCTCGATGTTGGACTCGGCAACCATCTACAGTTCAGCAATACGTCATCAGGCACAAGGTGTGTTGAGATGTCGGCGCAAGGCGACCTTGGAGAATTCTTCAAACGACAGCTTGCCATCGCAATCCGTGTCACCCGTAGCGATCGTTCGATCGACGAGCTGCTGGAGTTGGACCTCGGTAAGGTTGTCACCCACCATGATCTTCAGGACGGCGAACAGATCGCCGTTCGATATGTACCCGTCATTGTTGACGTCGTAGATTCGGAACACGACTAAGCCCATGGTGGACATGCACACGGTTAGACGCGAGCCTATCCGTGCTCGCCTGTGCTCTGGGACTGACATGCGAGCCTAGAGGCGTCCTGGTCGCCGGACGACGTGAATATGGACAGGGCATCAATGAACTCCTTGAAGTCGACCTGCCCGTTCTTGTCCGCGTCGAAGATCTCCATGACACGCTTCACCAGCGGGTTATGCATCAGGTAAGGCACGGCGAGAAACTCGTCCAGCGACACCCCGCCCGATTTATCCGTGTCGATCTTCTTGAACCGCTTATGCAACCGCCTGATCTCCTCCTCGTCGACTGTACCACATGGCTCAGGACATCGTGCGGTGTCAGGCACCACCCACTCGTCTGCACGCTTACAGGTTCCGTTTGCTAGTGCGGCCATCTGCTGCGCCTTCGACGGCGACATCGGTGCGCTCGCTACATTGCCCATGGCGGCCAGTCGGCGTTGGCCAACTGTACCACTGGCCTATCTATCTACGACGACGATCGATCCAAGCGGCCCCCTGAATCAACAATCTGAAGCACGCACCCGAGATATTTAGATGACACAGCATGGGTGTTGGAGCGCCGCTGTCGGTACGCGCAGAGCAACGTTTGCGGAAGCGCCAATCCAATGTGACAGGACAGTGCGGCGTCTAATGGCACCATCGGCGGCCGAAGCCGGAAGCGTTGCAGAATCGGGGATGCATAACAATTACGTATCTTATCAACAAACTGCGCTTCAAATCAGCATAGGGATCGACCACGCACGGGGCCAAGCGTAACCGGCAGATGCTGATGGGCCTGGGCGTTCGTATTCTCGACGACCGCCATCACAGCGGGTCCGGCACGGCATTAGGAGCATGAATTGCAGGAAGCCTCCGCTCTGGGCGTCTGGCTTGTGATGTGGTCTCGACAGCAGAATTAAGCACATGGCTCATAGATGAATCACAATACCGACACGTACAATAGTGGAAGAAGTTCGCCACATTACGAATGACGATGTTCGCCTGATGGCATGCGCGAGTTTATGGCCTATGCATTCAATCTGTACTGAAAAGATTGGCATCCAGTTAACACTCAAAAGTTGCACGAACTCGCTCACCATGAAGACGACCGCATGTGCCCGACTGGGATTCTGGACATGGATGACCTCTTTAAACAGCTATTAACCTCGCATCAATCATCCGGGAAGTACACGAAGTACGCAGCTGTTGGAAGGTCCAGCTGGCGAGGCTCTGTCAAGACTGAAGGCACGGAAATGCAGGCTCTTCCGTCTTCGGGATTAAGACACACTGTTTAAGAGCCGATGGCCAGGCGTGATAATTGCAAGGTCGTAATTGTGCGCTGCACCTACAACCGCCAGTGTATTCTAGAAGTATGTGACTGTGAAGAGGACAAGCGCCTGAGGCGAGTTGTGCTCAATCCCTATTCCACCGTGTGTTTTGACATAGTATGTGCAGTCACTGAGAAGAGGAGCTTCGAGTTTCACGTAGCGCAAGTAGAGTGCCTCCATCCTGAATCCTGATCCTCTTCTGGAAGCTCTTGGAGTAGACTAAGTGGATGTGACGCACCACCAACTTGTCATCACGTACAGGTGTTTTGAAAATGACGAGGTGGTACTGCGACACAGCTACTTGGCATACTCCAGGAGCATCCAGAAGAGGATCAAGAGGGAGGTACTCTCTCTGCTTGAAATCCGAAGCTCCTCTGCTCAGTGACTGCACATACTAAGTCAAAACACCGGTGGAATAGGGGATGAGCAGAACTCGCGTCAGGCGCTTGTCCTCTTCACAGTCACATAGTATAACACTGGCAGTTGCAGGTGCAGCACAACAGTCACCTTGCAATATCACGCCTGGCCATCAGCCCTTGAACAGTGTGTGTTAATCCCGAAGACGGAAGAGCCTGCATTTCCATGTCTCCAATCTTGACGTCAGAGCCTCCTCCTCTGTTCAAGAGGCCATCCACGTCCAGAGTCCCAGTCAGACACATGCGGTCGTTTCTCCATGGTGAGCGGCCTGCCGGCATCTTCGCGATCCTTTCGGTTGCTTACGATTGATGCAGGACTTCAACCTACTGTCGAGCTTGCCGTCGACGGCCATCGGGCGCCATTGTTTGTCCGCCCGAGCCATCGCATTTTCCGCGTGAGGCAAAAATTGTGCATTTCCTTTGTCTGCGATCCCAAATCTCTATTCTATTTCTTCCTGTGGTTGTAGACTTGTATTACAAAGCGGGCCCCGCCGTCAGTGTCACAGCCACAGTGTGCCTGCGGGGCGGTCTAGTGGTAGAGGCGTGTCGAGATGGCAGAAGCGGCCCGCGCGGATCCCAGAACGCCGCTGTTGCCGACGGCTACACCTGCGAGGGATGACGGCTGCCTAACGCCAGCAGAGAGTTGTTTCTGCATTCCGTGCTGCTGCTGCCCCGTGTCCTTGACGACCGCCATGAAGCTCTTCGGATGGCTGTACTCGCTGGCCGGATTGGGGCTGGGCGTCCAAACGGTTCGGTTGGTAATCTACCTGTCGCAGCACCCTGGCGAAGGGCGCACGCTTGGCCTTGGCACAAATTTCGACACGACACTCGTCCTTTTCGCCTTCCTTTCGGTCATGTGGCTCTGCTTCGGCCTCACCTGTCTCCACGCCGTCTACCGCAACTCGACGCGGTCCTGCCAATCCGCCCTTATGTTTTATGCCATCTATGCCATTGCAAACTGCGCAAAGATTGTGATAATGTGGCCATATCCACCCGAACAGCAGATCACCACGATCGTTATGGCAGGCCTCATCGACTTGGCTATCTCGTCTTACTACGCGTACGCAATCTGGAGCTTCTACAAGGAGCTCCTTGCGAAACAGACGCGACCGTTTGCTCGACAACCATGAATACAGAGATGACCGCAAAGTTGAGACCGGCGGCGTCGAGTGCGCGCGCCTAAGTGCCTTCGTCACGCACTGTTGGTTGCCGCGCAGTGCGCCAATGCCGATTGTAGGTAGTACTTGCGGCAGCACTGGGCGACTCCGCGATCAATGGAGTCGGACAACGGGCACGCCAGCGACGCAGCACATCAGGAGCTCGTCTCGCTCGTACGCTCGCACCATATCACGTCTGTAAGTGCTACGACGATGTGGCATCGTTTCCAGACGTCCATTGGCTGACCAGGGATGCATGGCGTTTATAGTCATCGACACTGTTGCATGCGTATGCGCAGATCGTGGAGAAGACGACGGCCGTGTTCGAATCCGCCGTTGACAGTGCTGGCCAGGCCGTCGTACATGTCAACATCAATGGGCAAATCTGTGGATCGGCGTGTAGTGCGTCGAGGAAGCAGGCGAGACTGATGGCCATTGAGAATGCCCTGCACCGATGCTGCCCGGATCTGCTGGCCATGGTCCAGCGGCAATCCGGATCCATTCCTGACATGCCGACGTCCAGTACGACAGTGAAACCTGTGCCGCAGACACTACAGGCAGTCGGGCCTGGCGGCTCAGCAGCAGTCGCCGATTCGGGGACCGTTCGCGAGGTGATTTGCATGGCCGAGCAGGGTCGCCTGTCGTCCGGTCTAGAAGCGCTACGCCTGATCCAGCAACGGATGCAGGCTGCGCTGCCGGAGATCGAACAGAGCATCCAGGAGAATGGCGAGACACAGGTCACGGTTCGTCTGGGGGCCGCCGCATACTCAGCGTGTCACCCGGTGGAGAAGCGGGCACGACAGCTGGCAACTGAAGCGGCGCTGCAGCAGGTGGCACCGGGTGCGGCCGCGTACTTCATGTGGCAGCGTGAATCCGACGAAAGCATGCTAGTGGAGTCCATCGGCGCCCGCATCGATGCCGGGCAGTTATCGTCGCTCGGCGCTGTTGTTGCCGAGTTCACGAGCAAAGTGTGGCGGTGCCGCACCGAGACCAGCGAAAGGTTGAACGAGCACAGCGGCGAGTACGTCGTCGAGGTTCGCTGCAATGATGTCCTGGTTGGCGCTGGTGCATGCCCGAACAGGAAACGCGCCAAATCCCTGGCAATGGAAAGCACGCTGCTGAACTGCTGCCCGCACCTGCTCCAAAGACTGTTCGCCAAAGCCGACGGCGTCCCCGTCGTGTGATATGGGGTCGCGGGTTCCACATCCGTAATTATTCTTGACGATAACACTAATAGAGGCTGTCCCCATCCAGCAGAATCGTAGCAATTGGTTCGTGTTGCCAACAGGTGCGGCTGTCGTCACCGCAACGTGCAACGCGGGTCGGCAGGGGAACGCGGCATCCATCTGGCCTGCAAGGTTGAGGCGGGGCCGGAGTTTTGGCGTTACTGTGGTTGACAGGCGCGTTGGCCCGGCAAGGGTCCGGCACGCACGCACGCACGCACGCACGAAAGGCGGCTGCGGGGCACCGGGCGCCGCGGCCTATGTTTCATTGTCGTTTGGGTCGGCTCGCGCGGCACATGTCTGCGATGGTGGCGGGCGCCGGCGAGAAGAGCATTCACCGGCGCGTACCCGTTGTCATCGTCGGCAGCGGGCCATCCGGCCTGACCGCGGGTATCTACGCCGGACGCGCCGGTCTGACGCCAGTCATCGCTGCCGGATCCGTGAAAGGCACCGCCCTGCCTGGCGGGCAGCTCATGATTACAACGGACGTGTCCAACTTCCCGGGTATCTGTACGATCGTTGCCCATTGCGGCCGACAACTGACAGTCATGGGCAGGCTTCCCAGACGACATCAGCGGCCCTGAACTCATCGACCGCATGTTCCAACAGTAATCGCAGTGGGCATTTGCGAGACGGCATGGCTCGTTCTCATTCTCATGCGCAGGGCGAAACGATTCGGATGCGAAGTCATCGAGCAGTTCGCGACGGATTTCGTTCTGAAGCCTGGCGGGCCGCACGAGGTTCTGATTGGAGACAAGTGGTTCGCCTGCGACGCGCTGATCCTAGCCAATGGGGCGTCGGCGCGCTGGCTTGGCGCGACGGGCGAGGAGAAGTTCGTCAACAGAGGCATCTCGGCGTGCGCGACCTGTGATGGACCGTTGCCGATCTTCCGGAACAAGCACATCTACGTCGTCGGCGGTGGCGACAGTGCGTGCGAGGAAGCGGCCTTCCTGACGAGGTTCGCCAGCAAGGTGTACATGATTCACCGACGTGACAAGCTGCGGGCGTCGAAGGTCATGGCCGACCGAGTGCTTAGCAACCCAAAGGTAATCACTGTGCATGCGGCCGCCCGTTCGACTCTCCTTGCCAATGAGTTTTATCGTGAAGGTCGAAGTCCTCTGGAACACGACGATTGTTTCCTATACCGGTGTGGAGAAGCTCGAAGGCATCGTCCTTGAAGACACCGTCACCAAGCAGCAGCGGCACGTTTCTGCCGGTGGACTGTTCATGGCTATCGGCCATGATCCTAACACTGGACACCTGAAGAAGACCGGTTCGTCGGCAATCGTGGCCCCCTTGAGTGTGCGCTTGTTGAACATTGCATCAGGTTTGGAGCTGGACGACGAAGGCTACATTGTTGTCAAGAACCACGTCTTCACGAACATCGACGGCGTGTTCGCCTGTGGCGATTGCCACGACCGAACCTATCGGCAGGCGATCACAGCCAGCGGGTTCGGGTGCATGGCGGCCATAACCGCCGAGCGCTGGCTGGAGGATCACCATGCCAACATGAAACGGTGATTGCCGCGAGTCGCATCGCTGTCAACAATACAGATCTGACTGTCCCAGACCCGGGGAGCAGTACCGGGACACATAGTTTGTTTCGTTTACGTATAGCACGAGCACGTCCACCTGGGCGCCGGATGACAGTGCCCAGTCAATGCAACTGCTGCTGCATTGCTTCCTGACCAAGGCCGCCCGACAGTGCGAACGCATGTTCGTGCTCGAGACGACCGCGCTTCACCGGCATTTGCCCATCGGAAGCAGGCGCCCCGCCAGTCGAACAGACGTCGGCCGCTCTAATATGCCCAGCCGTCTTTGCTGACCCAATCCGCGACCCTGCGGACGCCAACGCCCCGTCCTCACTAGCGAATGTTGCCGAGAACTGGTCCAGCGGATTCGACCCGATCGTTGGCAATTCGAAGAGCATGCCGGGCCCGGGCGCCGGCGCTATCGAAGGCGACTGCAGGACGGGGAACACGCTCGGCCCGGTTACGTCATCTGGCTGGGTGGCATAGTGCGGCGGCATGACGGGTGACGTCCGCGACGACCGGGATCCTCGGGTGCACGCCGCACACCGGCAGATGCCCGTACACGACGGGCAGTGCCACTGGTCCAGAATGATCGCATCGCAGTCGATCTGGTAGAATTTCGCTAAGCCTGCCAGCGGGCAGTTAGCGATCCGTGCGGGTAGGCCCCAATACAGAGCAGCAGCACACATGGGACTTACAGTGCGGGCAGTATTTCTTGCGGCACGTTCGCTTATCGCTCCGATGTCGACGATCGAATTGCCTTCGGCAGCAGACGAGGCCGTCGGCGGGTTTCACGTTCTTGCACTGATGACAGGACGTGCCACCCGAGCGTTTGGCGGAGCCAGGCATGGGCATGGCCGTCTCGGAGACGACGGTGGCGCTGACGGGCACGGACAGAGCCGAGCGCTTCTCGACCGGGTTGGCCATGCTGATCGGGGTGGCCGGGTCGGTCCCCAGGACGCAATCGATGACGAGAACCGGCGACGCCATCAACGGGTTCAGTCGGCAACTGGTGACGTCCGGGTTCAGGACGCGTTGTCCGACGATGATACCATGGCGGAAATGTTCCTCGCGCAGACAAGCGACGGGCATGGCATGATCCGGCGAGCCATCCGGTGGACGTAAGACGACCGACCAGCAGTTGAGAACCTGGAGCAGTTCGCGAAGAGCGGAGAACGGGCGAAGGTCACCGGTGGCAGCGATGCGCGGCGTCGACAGGATCGGCGTCGGGGCAGGCGGACCGGGTGCAGCGCAGGAAGGTGAGGCCATGGAAGGTGCGTCACCGTCGCACTCGACGATGTTGCGCGACTCTATGCGGGTCGTTATGGCGACCGACGACGGCGTGCACAGTGCGCACGGCAAAATTGCTGCAAAACTGCGTCGCACACGAGCGCACGCCTTGCCGAGTGGCTGGCTCCCGTCACCGTTCAGTATGGCTACATAGCCAGGCCTCTTTAAAGTAGGACATTGCCCTATTCGTACTATTCTAGCTTAAATAGTACACCTTGGGACGCTTAGAATAGTACATCTAGTACATCTACAGAAATCCGTCCAGTAGACGCCCTAGGATCGATCTAAGTAGTGTGTATCAATGCAGCAGGCCCTAGAGACGATTTGCCACATCCTGGAGTGCTCGGTATTACTTGGCATACATGATTCCTTCCAGAACGAAATCTGTCATGGCGGCGCAATAGGCATTCCGGCGATAGGACATTAAGGAGAAGTGACCCTCGACCCGACTAGTGGTTGGCATCACGGTCGCCAGACCCGCCGCGAACTGCTGCAACTCGATCGGCGAAACGAGAACCACAACGAACTGCTGCAACTCGGCGAAACAAGAACCACAAGATGACCAGGCTTTGAGAACGCATTACGAGTCGTAGACTGCAGTGATGCCATCAACGGCGGCTCTTGTGCAGAGATGCGAATGAGATCTTGTGCTGCCGGCAAACTGTAGGAATAAATTCTGGCTCGAAAGCTGCCCGCAGCTGTTCCTTGTGACTTGCAACCAACACAAATCGACCATTGACGTATTAACCAGTTGCAGCGGGAGACAAGGTGGCGCAAGAGCCGATTCGCGGCCAGCATCCTGTCTGCCTGCCATCACCTTGACCATACCAACCATCAGCAACTTCGTCATCTGCATCCTCGCGCCCCCAGCACTCACATAAGCGGCACACAACAGCTTCAACAGAGCCACTGCTTTCGTTCCGTGACGTCACTCGCAATCCGAACTCAAGTTCGACCTTATCCAGGTAGGGATATAATCGTTTCGGATGTTTACGTGGAGGACCCGACATCGCGGCAGCTATCATGGGTCAGTGGGGGGGTTAGGCCCTGCTCCGGAACAGTCCAAACGACTCGGGGAAGTCCGTAGGCACTTGGTAAGTCCGCCACGCACTAATTAAAATAGTACAGACAGGTGCCCTTATATTAGTACATTGTACTATTCTAACGCGATTGTACTACTTTATAGAGGCCTGGTTATATACCAATATACCTACATAGCGCGCTGCCTAGCGAACGTATAGCCGCCGTAGCGCGCCCCTCCCTGGAACTAGGCAATTCCACATGTTTTTGTACTCGGTGCTACTAGTGCACGTTCGACCAGTCTCCTGCTGTCCGGCGCCGCTCGATCTCGTCGGCTACGAGCATCTTCATGCGGATCGCGTCGGCAGACTCCGATTTCCCAGTCGCACCAATAATAGTCCTAGGAATGACGACCGATAAGAATGCAGTCGGGATAACGAGTCGCTGTAAAACGTACTCATAACGTCGGCGACGTTTCGCGACCACCTTGTCGACAGATCTCTTGTGGTAATGCTCGATGATGTTCTGGATCGGTTGACCGGCGAACTTGTCCTTCGGGTCCAGATACGTTCGGAGGTGGCAGACCAATTTGGTCTTGCTCTCTTCGAGAAGATCTGTTAGCTCGTCGCTGGCCATGTCGAATGCCTCGGATAAGGACAAGCCCTGGCGTTCCTCGAGCAGGGCGTGCCAGCGCTGCGTCAGGGTCAGCCGATAGTTACACTCCTCCGGATTGTCCGGATTCGTTGGCAGTATGACGAGGTTGGGCTCCTTGCCGTGTCGCCGTTTGAACTCACGATCGAACGCCCGATGCAGACGGTCGTACGAGGAGCGAATGGCGGGCGGGCGACGCACGGGATAGGCACCCGACGGTGGGCACAGCAACGCAATATTGTACCATCGCGGGGCCTCGGCCACGTGCCCGCACTGCATCATGGTCGAGGCCCGGTAGAGCAGCTTCGACAGCGTCGACATGACGACGTGCGGCGCTACCCGCGCGACCCGATCCACAAAATGGGCGGCACTGTGAGCTGGAACATCAATTGCTGCCCCGCGAGAATGGTTCGCATCTTTTTTTTAGGTTCCGCCTGACGCTGCGACCTGAGCAGAGAGATGCTGATTCGGCCGCGCGGGCCTGCTGGACTCGCCGGTGCTGCTGATGGCGGTGCCGGAGCAGGTCCGGATTCGCATGCGCTGTATGGCAGGCGGGTACGGACACGATCCTGGTCCGCGAGACTGGCGGTCGGGTTTGCCGTCGTCGCGATCGTGAGCTGGATCCTCTTTGTTCTGCATTACGTTCGGTTTCACTATCAGTACGATGTGCGAGATCGTGTCCCAGTGCGCCATGGTTTGAGTCTCCCTCTGACGTGTGTGTTCGTATAGAAGAAACGTGTTGATGAGCCATTGGTACTGCCGGTTCAGCACGTTCCTGCAGCGACCGCCCCCAGGGCAGCTGTCGTGGATGCCGTTCGTCAAACGGCACATCGTGGACCGTTCTTTGACGATCCCACAAAGTCACCTGCAATCCTGGTCCTGACCTATAATCGACCGCAGTACCTGACCCAGACCATCCAGCGTCAGTTGCCCTTCCTGCCTACCACAATGCAGCCGATCTAATACGTTGCCATGTGTCGCGTAACAGGCCTGCACGAGCTGCCAAGAAGAGCGGCGTTCAAGGTATACGTCAGCCAGGATGGAGACCACTTGGAGACGTCGCGTTTCCTCGAATCCATAACGGACTGGGCAACTCGTTTGCAGAGGGACCGCCGGCCTTTGATCGACGAGAGGCAGGGCGGGACGGCATATCTTGCTCAGCATTACAAATGGGCATTGGATCGTCTGTTCATCGACTACAACCACTCGCACGTTGTCGTTCTTGAAGACGACCTAATCCTGTCGCCCGACTGCCTTGTCATGTTCGAACAGACTGCCGTTCTTCTCGACCAGGACCCGGTACTGGATACGTTTTAACCCAGCGATCCATTTGCGCTGACCCCGCCTTTGTCATGACCAGTCCATATGGTGCGTCTCGTCATGGAACGACCTTGGCAGACCTCGGTATGCACACGACAATCGAACCCTGTCCCGAACGGATTACTTCCCTGGACTTGTACGGTACAAATGAGTGTCGCGGGGGGTCTCGGGTGAGTCAAAGGCTCCTGCATTGTAGGGATGGATGCTCAGCCGGTCGCTGTGGCTGGAGTTGAGTCCACGCTTCCCCTTGGATCAGTGGGATCATTGGATGCGTCTCGACACTGTCAGTCGCGGCCGCTCGTGTATTGTCCCTGAGGTGCGGTTTCGCCCATTTCTGGTAATCGGTTCTCAGGTGTTCGATGTTGACGCAGGTATCACGAAATCGAAATATTGGAGAGAGCGGCACAACGGACGGAGCGTTCTTCGCGTCGCGCGTAGCATCTATCAAGTTCAACGAAGACCCGGTCGATGACTTTGGCCCTGTGGATTACCTGTTGAAGCGGAACTATGATCGGTACGTCCGCGACGTTGTTCGGCGCGGTCGGATCATGGGCGACGTGGGGGAGATTGCCGCGTTTGTCGGGGCGAACAGTCGTGGCAGCGCGGGGACAAAGCAGTACCTCGTGGCTCCTTACCTGCTTGAAGAGTATGCGTCTGTAACCGCGTCTCTCGACCTGCTGGATACCCCGCGTGGGTACTACCAGGGCGTCACTCTGCTGTCACTGGGGCCGTCTCGCGGCATTGTTCTGATTGATCGTCGTGTTTCGCCGTTCTGTCCTGATCATCTGCGCCAGCTTCCGAACCCATCCTTGTTGGCGCTGGCCGCTGAACGGAATGTCGACTGTGACGCGACCTGCGCCGGGGTGTCGATGGTTTGCGATCGATACCATTTCCAATTCATCAATACGTGCTCGGCGCTGGAGAGCGCGTTCCCCTGCGAAAGAGGGTGTCTGGGTGGCGTTGTTGGCGATGACGTGCCGAACTATGTGTCCAGTTCAGCGAAGCCGGACCTGCACGGGTTCTGCCTGACTACCGAGGGATGGCCAACGTGCACCGCCAAGCACTGGACCACTTCCCGTCTGTGTCCATGTATTCCTCGATAGGCAGCCGGTTGCGTCCCATCCTGTTATTCTTGCATTTCAAGCTCATTAAACCGATCCATCTACCTGACGCGCTGAGCCTGACGTCGCTAGGTTGTATGATCCCGATAGCCGGTTTGGACGTAGACATTCGTTTCGCCCGTGGAAAACAACGTTGCCGAGGATGTGACAGCCCTCGTCAGGCTGCATAAACAAAGGCCTACGATACACCTGCGACCTGCGTGACCTTGGGCGCAGGAGCGTCTTTTGAAAAGGCAACATCGACGGCGCAGGTCGCTCTTCTGGCATATGAACGTAAGCGCATTCATTGCCCACTGATAACCGAAGTGGTATCATCGTCGACGCGATAACAACGCCCTGCAATCCGTTGATGGGTGCTGTTCCGACAAGTACTTCGTTTTCGGTCATGACGTCGGATGCCCCATGAGGAAATTGTTGTCTCCGACAGATACGGTGTAGTTATCGAAAATGTAGAATACTGACCAGAACGTGGGCACCACGAACTGAGGGGAAGTCCCCTGATCTCAACCCTGCTCGACCTGGTTGCCGGCTTCATCCTTCTCTTTCATCATCTTGCCGACCACGAAGCTCCAAGCGTCGCGCGACTGGCGTACCTTGATGGCGTATACAGCCAACGCGGCAATGCAAATCATGAGCAGGACGGTGAACAGCGTCATTGCCAGCAGTGTGATCGTGCGTATGTCGCTGGTAACCATCTCCTTCCATGATTCATGCGAGCCTGGTGTCGATGTCGAATATTGAGCAGCAGTAGACGACCCAGCCGCCGGTTCTGCAATTGAAGCCTGCCGCTTCCCAATGGCCCTCACGACGGCAACCGTGCCTAGGGCAGCCGCCGTGCCTGCTGCAGCCAAGAGCTTAGCGTTCCCGTCTGTGGCAGTCAAAGGTGAGGCCGCCTGGGCAGTATGCTCTACCGCTACGACGTTACTCTTTGTCATGAACGGGGCTGGCGGTGCCGGATGGTCATCCTGACGGTCCCCACTAGTGGCATCGGCGTCAGGCAGGAGGAGCACGCATACGGCCAACCACACGAACGACGTGACGAGATGTTCCATGGGCAGCGGTTCGCAGGCACACGCGGCGATGTCGACGGGCTGGCGATGGCCCGCTACGCCCCGAAATAGAATCTCCCGACACCCGAAATGGCAGGGCACACGCAGCAGCACCAGACAGTGAGACCCCAACAGCTGTGTCCACTAAACGACTTCCGTCGATGACGCTGGCCGCGCCAACAGACCACAGCAGCGGGAACCGACTGACGTAACTGACGTAATATATTCGTGTCGATAGGGCGACCGCGCATGCGTCATTCCGCCTGCCTATCGATGAACTTGCTTTCTGGGTAGAACGTCGCGCCGACTAGCTTGCCGTTGAACGACCGCGTCTTCAGGACGTCCCGAGCCGCGCTGGCATGATCGACGCTGTCGAACTGGACCCATATCTTGCCGACACCGGGCGGGTCGTTTTCGGGGCCGTCCGCCGACGGCTTCGGGATCCAGACTTGCTCAACCGGACCGAACTTCTGGCACTCCTCGCGCACGTCCAGCAGAATATCATCGTACTCGTCCTTGTCGAGGAGATCGCCCCTCGAGCACATGTTAGTCAGCAGAATGACGCGAGTGGGCGCCGTGATGGCCTGGTCGACGAGGTGAGCAGGAACGGGCGGCGCCGCTGTCGAATGGGCCGGTAGTCGGCCGGTGCAGTCCGCTGGGGCGGCTGGCAGGCCGGCAATATCCATGACGAACGTGTCAAGGTGGTCCGGTGCCGGCATGTAATCCGCTGGGCGTCCCACGCGAAGCGGGCGACCGCCGAGCATCAGGCCGTCAAAGATGTCGATGCAGCGGGTCGCATCTGAGACAGCACGACATTCGCTGATTAACGATTTCAGCTCACATACGAACGGGGCCGACCAATCATACAACATGTGACATGTAACTTACACGAACTGAGAAGACGAGGTCAGAATCGGAGCACACACGGGCCAGACGCGGTCCGAACTTACACAGAAGGACCCGTCGGAGCTCGTCCAGACGGAGACGACGGGGTTCGGCGTGGTGATCCCACTGGCGATGGCCGCGTTCGTGAAGAACTGGACGAGGGCGGCCTCGGTGAACCCCGCGCCAATCGGCAGGTTGCCGCAGTACAGGCGCCGGGCCTGACGAGTGACCTGCGCCAGCTGCGGGTTCGATCCCGCGGGCGATTGCGACAGGAGCTGCTTGATGAGCTCCGGGTTGGGTCGGGGCGGCGACGGGATCGCACGGGTGCGGCTGCGGCTGCGGGTCTGGCGACGGCTGCGGCTGCGGCTGCGGCTCCGGTGACGGCGATGGCGGCGCGGCGACCTCGACGATGGACGCCGGCGAGGGTGACGCCCGGACGGCGACACCGACCTGTGCCGGCGGCGGTGACGCGACGACCGGGATCGCGACCGCGACTGCGACCGCGACCGGGACCGGTGCCGATGGCGAGGGCGTCGGTCGGATCGCGGTTCCGACATCTGTCCTTGCTGCGCGGTCCGCACCACCCGCCGCGGATTGTCCAACTGAGCCGCCACAATTCGGCGACGGCCAGATGCGACCTGTGCCGTCAGCCGCGCACGGCTGACGGCACCACGCCCCGGGTGGATACAACGATTTATATACCGAGGTAGGACAGCGCAGGCGAAACAACCAGCGGGGGCACCCTGCAGTACATGGATGGTTGCAATGGGAGAGAGACCCGTGCGAGTTACACGCCAATGTGGCGAGATCGTCATAGTAGGCGGGGTAAGGCCGTCCTCTGTTTCACCTGGGCGTTATGCTCGTCAGCAGTAGAGCGGAAGCCTGCCTGCTGAGGTAGGTAGTGCTGCTACTTACTCTAATAGTGCAGGCAGTGTGCTCACCTGTCGTTGGGTGTCCCGTTTTGGGGCGGCGGCGGCGTCGCGTGCGTCGGGGTCTCATTGCGGGGCTGTGCAGCGGCGCGGGTTGATCCTGTCCCAGTCGGTTGGGGTGCCGCCGCCATGTTCATCGACAAGCTCAGCAAGAACGCGTCGCACCGATGGGCCATGCTGCGTACCATGGCGACGCAGCTGCTTCAGTACGGGCGGATTGAGACGACGCTGCCCAAGGCGCGGCAGCTGTCCAAGGTGGCCGACCGCCTCATCACGTACGCCAAGCGCGGCACGGCCGGGTCCCGCATGCAGGCGACCCGCATCGTGCGAAGCACGGACATGATCGACAAGCTGTTCAAGGAGATCGCCCCTCGGTACACGCACCGGGACGGCGGGTACACGCGCGTCCTGCGATCCCGCAAGCGGTACGGCGACAACGCCACCATGGCCTTCATCGAATACGTTGACAGGTACGCGCACCTGGGCGGCTAACCGCATGTCAACTGATGCTGGATCTCGTTTGGGCAGACCCGGGGAATTGCGACAGGCGCGAGCGCCGCCCACGATGGCACCGCGGTCGTCTACGACGGCGTCATCCGTGTCGGACGTCGATGTTGAAGGCGAGACTGTCCAGTAGATCGGGATCGGCAATAAAGCCTCACAGGTCTCCCCAACATCTAAATATCTGTGCATCTAACAACGACAGGCACGCGTCTCTCTATCCGTGTTACGTGACGACGATGACGGATACGATGGACATGACGGTCGTCCAGCCGTTGTCGATGACAATCATGACGGAGGGGACGACGACGGTCATGGGGTCGTTTGCCACGAGTCGTAGGGACGACGGGGTGGGCGACGGACGACAGGAGGATCGCGGCCTGGAGGATCCCGTGCTGACGAGCTTCTGGGACTTGGTCCCCGACATCGTCGAGGTGTACATGCGAGGAAGTGCAGGTGCCGGTGCTGTTGGAACAGGGGCGGTATCGTCGCCATCTGTCGCACGAGTCGAGGCATTGCCTGACGACGCACCGGATTCCATTGCCATACCTTTGCAGTCCATGCGATTCGACAACAAACCCATCAGAACCAAGGTATGTACACTGAACACGGCCAGTATGGGGTAACCAGCAATGGGCGCGACCTGAGCGTCTGACGCAGATCAGGACGGCGGAGGAGAAGAGGGCCGAAATCATGGCGAAATGGCAGAACGACGCCAGGTACAGAGACTTGTTCGACTCGGCCGTCATTGTCGTCGTGGACGACGCTGACGATAACGCCAACAACACTGCATCCGGCGGCTCGCCAGACGATAGTACAAGCAGCAAAGGGTCGGTGGGGGGTATTCGACCCGTTGGCCCAGTGTTCTGAACGGCGCGCGCTCGATGGTAGGCAATCGTGCGACCTGAGCGACTACGTGGGGCAGGCCCAGTCGACGCATTCCCTGAAACTGAAGCAGCCGATGTTACTGTCGTCGGCGCACCCGCTCGCCAGCCAGGCATACAAGGTCTTCAAGAAGATCGCCACGTACATGATGGATCGCAAGTCCAGCAAGACGCCTCTCGTTCAGGTAGGGTCTGTGCGGCAGCCGCCCTCGGCGTTTCAGTTCACATGTGTGGCGTTTCAACAGGCACACGAGCTGCTCGAGGTGGCCATCAGGGCTCCAGAAGCCCTACGCGATGAGATCCTTGTTCAGGTTATGAAGCAGACGAACGAAAACCCGTCGCCTGAGTCGACCGTTCGTGGCTGGCGCCTGCTGTCGTTATGCCTCGGGCACTTCCCGCCGTCGTCGCAGCTGGCGCCCTACGTCAAATCGTATGTCGCGTCCGCGATCCAGTCATCGTCCAGCGAGGTCGTCGACATCGCCAAGTACTGCATGTCGAATGTGGCACAAGTCGTCGTCAGCGGCGCCCGGGTTCATGCTGCGTCCAATGCAGAGATTGCCGCCTGCGAACGTCGCCGACCTGTCGTCGTCAAGGTACGCCTGGGACGTCGACGGCGCGCCACTCGACTAACACATCGTGCACGGCTTGTAGATCTGGCACTCGAGCGACCCTCGCGACGTGCTGCGAGTGGCTGTCGAGCCGCATACGACTGTCCGGGCCACGGTTCAGGCCGTCTCGGTGCGCCTGGGTATAACGATGCCGGCCGCGTTCGGCCTGTCCGTTCGACGACGCAAAGGCGCCCTGCGTCAGGAGATGGCCGCGTACGAGAAGGTGCTGGACGTCGTGTCCGAATGCCTCATGGCGGGGCGGGCCAAGGACAAGGACAACGCAACGGTCAAAGGGAAAGCCCGAACGCCAAAGGCGTCGTCGTCGTCGGCCGACGAAGCTGATCTGGTGGTGGCCATGAGCGGGATTGATGTCGGGATCCTGTTTCACGCGCGTCTCCTGATTGCCAGCAAGAACGCGTCACTGTCCGATGGCGAATTGCACATATTCTTCCAGCGGTGCGTGTCGGACGTGCTGGCCGGTCATTACCCGGCCGACGAGAAGGACCTCATGGCCCTGGCCGTCATCCAGTGCTATGCCCAGCGCATCTGCAAGGACGCGAAGGACAGTGCAGGAGCCAGCCAGCAGGGCATGCCGGAGACATTGCCAAGGACCGGGAGTGGGGCATCGGCGGAAGATCAGGGGTCCGACTGGCTGTTCGAGTACCTGCCCGCTGATATCATCGCCATGCGCAGTCGCCCGTACCTGCAGAAACGACTGATGACCGATGCGGTCAAGACCATGGAGGGCAAGTCCAGGCGCGATGCCGAGATGGAATACCTCAGGTTCGAACCGCTCCATCGTGCATGCGTTCACGCCGGATGACCGATTAATGCTGTGGTTGCCAGATACACGGAGAAGTGGCCGACCAGCGGAGGGACATTCTTCGCCGCCACGCGACTAAAGAACGAGGCCAAAGGCAACGAGGACCAGCCTGTACTTCTGTGCGTCACCGAACGCGGTCTGCACTGCTGCGATCCGGGAACGAAGGCAGTCGTGAGTTGCGCCTGCTGTCGTACGGTATTCCCGCAATGTGCTCATTGTCGTAGAGGCAAATGTTCCCGTACGCTCGCATAAAGACGATGGGCGACGTGAACGGGAACCTGCTGTCCGTGGTGGCCGGGTCCGACCTACACGAGTTCCGCATGCAATTCCTGACGGATCAGGCGCCTATGATCCACGACCTCATGCAAGAGTATATTTCCGTCATGGCCAGCACCCACTCGAACGTCATCCAAGACGTCATCACCGAATCGTGAGATGGCAAGCAACACCAGCATGCATGCATGCACGAACGATTGTACATCAGTCCATGTCCCGCCAGCGTTGACAACGACATGCTAGTTTGGTAGATCAGCGGTCGTCGAGACCGACAACCTTGTTATTCAGCGTCCGATCCTGCATGTATTTATACACGATGCAGAATACAGGACTACTGCCCATATGTGTATGGCTGCTGTAGACGTACGTAGCGTTCTTGTTCGCAGTTAGGCGGCGAAGTCGACCTCTGTTAGCATTCGGCCTTACCACATTCTGCAAACTGTTTACAAAGAAGGAGCGGAACAGCCCAAGTGCTGCAGGGAGGGAAGAGGCCCGCGTCCAGCTCTAACAGAGCACCGAGGTCACCAATCCTGGTCCGATTCAGAGACGCACCATGTAGTAGTAATAACTAGCCCAGCTTTTGATTGTCAGAGGCGGCGACCGTCTGGAGGTGTAGGTACCTGCGGAATGCGGCAGGCCAACACGGAACGAAGCTCGTTTCAGGCTAGAACGATCAGCGCGTCGGCGAATTGCTCTCTACGAAACTGTAAAATGCCTCAGTCTTATAACGTACAATGCAGCACATGAGCAGTATTATAGACGTCTTGGGGTAAGGATAGATCAAGATGAAAGCATCCACGAGGGCGGACACTGAACATCGGGATCGTAATTTGGCAGCGGTCCGTTCGAGGACTTACGCCTGCCAAGCGTTCCCGCAGTCATAACGGTTGGCGAGACGCCGATCCGGATCCATGCCGTTTGCTATAAACGCTATGGGCAATGGCCGTCCTGCCCGGTACACGATAGCAACCCGCGTCGTCGCGCTCCTTGTTCTAAATTGCCTGACTGTGGACATGGGCCATGGCAAGCTTGGTGGTCATTTCCGAGATTCATCACTAACAGGAGATCGGTCAGAAACAAAATACACAGGTCACCGGATCCCGACATGTGGATATTGTAATATTGTAATGACGAGATCACTCGAGAATGGTATGAGAGCACAGGCTGTGGACCCGTGGTGCATTGTCACCGGAACACAATATTGTTACTCTTTGACCATGGCAGAGGGTGTTGCTGTGATGTGCCGCCGGATTGTGTCGAGGACCGTCGCAGCGGTATCGATCAAGGCCATGTCCGTCGGCTGCTGTATGACGGCTTCGAGTTTGCCGATGAACGTCGTGTCGAGCGTTTCTGGGAACGTTCCGGCGCCGATTTGCACACGAACCAATGGCCACCATGTAACCATACACTGCAACAGGCGAAGCAAATTCGCACGATGTATCATCAGTGCGCGATCAGCAGGCGGTGGTGGCCCAGGCGCTGCAGACGGCATGCCCAGAATCAGATCTACGACAGGATCCGAAGGCTTACTGGTCGGGTTGACAATGTGAATGCGATGCAGAGGGTGCATGCGTTTATGCGCACCCTGGCACAATTCGCATTCGTCGAAATCGTCGCAGTCGAAGCAGTGGTAGCGGGTTGACGAGAAACCCAGGTCCTTCCGACATACATCACAAGAGAACTGAACCGATACGCCCTGCAAGCGACTGATAGAATGGTGCAACGCATCCAAAGCTGACGGCGTCGTCGTTGGTTTCGACGTCCGGCAAAGACCATTAGACCTCTCGACGACGTCGGCCCATGATATTGGTGACTCCAACCGCACCGGGGCCCACCTGCCGGGGAAAGAGGGTGGGGGTCCACCCATGGAAAATGCAGAGGATGCAGAGGACGCTGCGCGGGTTGACGATCCACCAAACAGACTTGAAGGCGGCACAGGCGGTGCTGCCGCGGAAGGCGCCGGTGAACCAAAGTACACAGGTACTGGCCCCACCGTTTGCGACCCACACCCCGGCCTGGCTGGCGCTGAAGGCGCACAAGGCACATTGCGAATCGGCAGGCTTGCCGGATTCGGCGAACCGAAGAACCCGTGTGCCTGAGCAACAGCCGGAACCAAATGCGGATTCGGTGGGCGGACCAGACAAGGTTGTGGGTCGGGAGCCGCGTGCTCCATATCGATTGGTTCGTGAGGAATCGTGGTCTGCGCACGGCCAAGGTACGATGTCGAACCCGACGGCGCCGGCACGTTGAACGCGAACGACACGTCGTCTTCGATGCGGTCGCGCATGCGCTGGACCGCGACACTGCCGTTCCAGACCACGTACTTCGAATCGGTCATGGCTGACATCCATTCGTATGCCAGATCTGCACCGGATAACGTTTCGTCAGCGACGCGAACATTCGTGCGGTCGTCAATGTTGCCGTTGATTACAACCCGGATCCGGCGAGATACCTCCTCAAAGTCGGGCAGGCGACTCACGACGTAGAGCATCAAGTCTTGGTCAACATCGGCCCCGACAATCTTCGCACCCACAGAATTCACGTCTGTGACGACGTCGGGCTTGTCGAACTGAAGTCGATTCCCAGCTTGAGCCGCGAGAACTTGGACGCCTGATACGGTGATGTCGATCGGCTGTCGACGAAGAGCGGCAACCCACGCTGCAAATTCGATCCTGAAGATACGGTCCAGGCCAGGCTCGTCGACCTGCATCGACAGCAATGCAGGGCATGGGCCTAGAACGCGAGCCACTCGCGATGCGGTATCCTGACTGACCCAGGCCCCAAATCCGGTAACAACGCCACCACAGACCTGCAATTCCCTGCACACCACTTCCAGGTCGTCCAGTACGGCATCAACCGGGCCATTATGCCCGCCGTCCGTATCAAAGTCGATGAACGTCTTGAGGTTCAGGGACTCGCCGGCGGCTTTAGCGAGCAGTGGTCGTGCCAGTTGCTTTGCACCTCGAACAGGCACCACGAAATCTGTGCCGCCGTTAGGACGAAGCCCAGACAGCCAGGCAAACAACTCGTTGACAGAATCGAGCGCCTGGCGCGTGGCGTCGTTCGTGAAACTGGACTGATGCAGAGATTCGGGGGCGTCTTTGACCCGAAATGACACAAGACGGTGGCCCAGCAGCGTATGGTCAAATGCAATGACAAGTTCTGCCCAGATATCGTTGCCGTCGATGAGACCTGCATTCAGCAATGTCTTGATTGCGCCCAAACGTTTCTCGATGCGCGTGCGCGCCATCTTGTTGAAACAGTCGCGAACAGTGCCCGTCTGAGACCAAACCAGGCCAGTGCTCCCCGACGAATCCGACATTGTCAGGTGCAGAAGCAGGGCAGGTGACCTTCGGCTCGACAGCGACGTCGGCGTATGAATCCGGACGCGCATCAGCCGACCGGGAACCGACACGGTTACACGTTCGCGATCCAGGTCGTTGTTCGGCGCTAGGATCGTGCATTGCGTCGAGAGGCTATCGTTGACAGATGTCTGCAGAAGACGGTCGGCCTTCGGATTCGGTATTGCCAACCATGCGACCAGGAACGTCGGTTGCGGGGGCAAGCACGCCCACCGGTATCCACGTTCCGATATTGGCGACGCCGCCAGCATGCAGTAATTGGTCGGGAACTGGGATTTCAAATGGTGATACGCTCGGCTGTGGGTGCTAACGGGCAGAAGTTCCGCCGAAGACGGCAGGCGCAGGGAAACAGAAAGCAACGTATTGCCAGATCCATCGTAGACCGGTGCCCAGGGTAGGAACAAGGCAAACGGAAGCAAACGGCCGGTGCCAAGGTCGCTTCCGTCGGGACGTGAACCCATCATATCGTACAGAACCGGGTTCAACGCTGACAGACGAAGCGTGACGCGACCCTTGTGAGCAACGGGGCCGATTTCGACGGTGATGTCGTCGTCGACGGCCGCTGTCGCAATCCCGGCGGTCTGATTCGTCCCGGATTGGCGAACGGCATCGACAACGGCCTGCGCTTGAGCGGTGTACGCGATGGACGTCGGGATATCAATCCAGGACTGGGTCGTTTCGTCCCATTCGTGCAACGCTGTCGAGATGAGATTGAGCAGAGATTTGTCGTGCGAGGAGATTCTAGTGCGGGCCAGGCGCAGACGCACCGACATGGACTCCCCCGGATGCGGGTTCGTAAAATCCAGTGTCAGCGTTACGCGCAAAGCGTCCTCCGATACAGTCACATCAAAGGACATCGCAGACGGATGGATGACTGGACGCGGCGGCGCACGTGACCACCCAGCAGAAGCTGAACACTGTAGCGCCAAAGCGTTCAGATTGGCTCTGACGACTCCTGCACATCGCTGTCAGTTCTACCGACGGAAGACGGATTCCGGATCACCATTGGGCGGTGTTGTGTCGTCCCCTGGCCCAGGTGCCAGCTGCGCCGAACTGATCGCCTCCTCTTCGCTGGGAGCAACCATGCCGCGGACGCTCCCATCGGCGCCGATCGTGTAGCAGCCGGTGACCGCATCCGAATGCCGGTCGCGAAACCACTGCATCTGCTTCGCGCCACGAAACTTGATGGCGGCGTTCTTCAGGCCCTCCCGTCGCACTCAGGTTTCCGTTGACAGAAAGAATTTTGCTTCAATCACGCCGGAGGCCGCTCTGAATGGAGAAGATCCCAGACATAAGCCTGTCGTCTTGCGAATCGCCCCAAGCGCCGTAACGCCAGCAGAGTGTTGCGTGAATCCGTCGCGCACGGCAACGACGTAAGCGGATGATGAGTAGACCGTGCTGACAGGTGTACGCGCGCCTGGTCTCCCTTACAAGGGGTTGTTGCGAGATCGAGCCACAGTTAGCTAAGAAGACGTTGGAAGGAGCATTAAAAATTAGAGGCAGCGGGACAGTTTTCATCGACATAGATGCTACTGTTCTTCTCGTATTGCGAAGATGTAGCACAAATTGGTTAGGTGTGCTCGTGCCATATATAAAGTCAGGAAAACCCGTTCGGGGATGCTGAAAGACGAGCGGGATGGTATCCTTGCCTTCAACATGCACGCTGGCTTCGTTCGCCGTTAGCAAGTTTGGCCAACAACGGGTTCATGATGTTTGAACCAGGCCACATTGCCAGCATCATGCTTCGTTGCGCCACTATCGATCTCGAAGCGGCAGCAGGTAGTGCTTCGAGCAGACGCCGTCCTCCATGCAGGGCGAATCGGGGTTATCCGCCCCGCAAGTGCCGTGCATCATGTGCGACTTGACCAAGTCGTATAGAAGTGGCTGCCGGTCTGGGTCAGGGATTTCCGCGCACACCAACGAATCGACCAGGCCGACGTCATCGGTCCTCATCTCGAGCCAGATCACGATGTTTGCAAGCGCAGCCCGGTTCGTTGCATAACCGAGACCAGTTTACACCTGTCAGTACGGTCTACTCATCGCTGTGCTTATCGACAATATCCAATTCCATCTGTCATCCTAAGGTGATCAGGTGAAGGAAACAGTTTCGCCGATCGGGTCTGTAGTCGTAAACATCCGGAATTACGCTATCCAGAGCATGAAACGCAATTCGGAGGAGAGGCGACTTGGCCTTGTTTAGTATCCGCGGCGCGTCTGTTTCAGGGAGATGTCTTCTTGCTGGCCGCTCGTATCCAGAACTGTAGGTCCAGCTGCTTGGAGAATTCCTCTTTGCAGTTGTCGCAGCCGCCACCGCAATTGACGACCTTCTTTAGGTCGTACAGCGATTTCATGATCGTGTATCCGTCATTTGTTAGGATCTTCTTCGTGTCGCGATCAAACACGAAGAAGGCGGGAAATTCTGCCAAAGTTTAGTGCCAGACGGTCGTTCGAATGCCCAAGCTATTACCGATGCAGTGGTCCTTGAGCATCTTGCGGACGGCGGCCAGGTCGGCCTCCGTCTTGGGGATGTAGTTCAGGTTGAAGAACTTCTTATCCCGCATGAATTTTGCAAACCCTTCGTGTGATAACTGAATAAATCCCGAACCCCGCGACGGACTTCGCCAGTCCGTCAAAGCGTTCGTTGCATCAGCTTGCCTGATCGTGACATTTTGACGGACTAACCAACGGTCACCGCCGTCCCGCCCGCCCCGTTCCGCCCGCTCCGTTCCGCCCGCTCCGTTCCGCCCGCTCCGTTCCGCCCGCTCCGTTCCGCCCGCTCCGTTCCGCCCGCTCCGTTCCGCCCGCTCCGTTCCTGCCGTCCCGTTTCCTGTCCGTCTACCGGTGTGTTCGCGATGACAACGAGCGAGGACCAGATCGCCGCACTGGCAGATCAAGTGCGGGACCTCACGCTCACTGTCAGCGACATGCTGCACCAGCTGAAAGCTATGCAGTCCGTAGTGGCCGACCGGGTCGAAGATGCCGTTGGGACAGCGATAAATCGCTCGCTGCCCGACAAGATGCCGCCGAGCGAGCCGTCGCCGACATCCCGACACATCGTCGACCACCAGATCCACCTGCCCCGCTTTACCGGGCGTATTCGCGACAGTTCCACGAACTCCCGCGACTTTCTGAAGTGTCTGTCAAGGACGCTGCAGCTCCCGTCATCGACGACCCGCCTTCCGCCGGCGGCGCACAGCGCCCTTCTTAGATCGCTGGAAGGCCCGGCGTTGGAAGTCTATTTCGGGCTGCCGGACGACGCCACGATGGCCGACCTGTCCTACGCGATGTCAAAATGGTTTCCGGTGCCGACGTTCGAACAGCTGGAGGAGTGCTTCGACAACCTCACCCAGACCGAACCTGTCGAAGAGCATGTGTTGATGTTCAACAATTTGTATCAAGCGCTTCAGCGCGCGGATGCAACCTTCAAGATGAGTTCGGCCCGGCGCGCGTCGAAGTTCCGGAAGTCGCTGCATACTGCCTTGTCGGAAAAACTGTTCGAGGACATGATCACCGACTTCGACGAGATGGTCAAAAAGGCGAAACACCTCTGCCCGCGCTACCCCGTTCCGAAGGTTGTCGCCGCCGATGCCCGTGAGCGTGCCCGCAAGGACGGCCTCTGCTTCTACTGCAAAGAAGATGGCCACCGGATCGCGGATTGCCCGAAACGGCCGCCGGTTGCACGGGAAATGTCCAAGGGTGACCGCCAACGGGTTCGCCGGCCACCCAGTAAACTCTGCATTGTCATCCGAACCCGACCCTGTTCAAATAAGCGATCTCATGTTTCTCCACGCCCGCTCTGTCCCGCATCTCGTACTTCCGATGACCATATACACCGGGTCCGAAAGTATCTCGACAACGGCCTTGATCGACTGTGGCGCGACTAGCAACTTTATCGACTGGTCCTTCGCGCGGCTCCACGTTCTGCCTACCCGCCCGACGCATCGTCCGATACCTGTCCGCGTTGTCGACGGCCGCCAGCTCGCACCTATATCACAGGAGACTCAGCCGTTGAGAACGACGGTGGACGCCCAGTTCTCGTGTGAGATCGTCCTGAATCTGATCAATTCGCCGACCTATCCCGTCATCCTGGGTCTGCCCTGGCTAGCCCAGACTAATCCAGATGTGGATTGGCGCCGGCGGCTCGTCTCGCCGCGCCAGTGCCCCCCCTCGCCGTCAACGTCAACGCCGACAACTGTGGCGGATCCTGGCCATGCAGAAGCTGAGACAACCGAGGCAAGCGTGGCTGCGCCACACGACGACTGCCGTTATCCGGCCCTGGACGCCTCTAGTGCAGCTCCGCTCATCGCCCAGGCGCCTGTTAACACAAAACAACATCCAGATCCAACTTCCGCACAAGACCTGATCGTGACACCATTGCCGCCTGCGGCCAACGATGAACGCCGGGTGGCAGAGTCCTTGGCGACAGCCGCAATTGAGACTCAGGACAAAGCCGCTGGCGACCTGGAAACGGCTGACACCGGTAACACCCCTGCGAACTGCCTCGAGCTCGAATCGTTCCCCGACCAGACAGGCTGGCTAACGTCGCCGGCGCGGGAGCAGACACAGGCGGGGAGCCGGTCGACGTCTACCAGATTGTCGTTTGACGACGGTTCCAGGGCACGCCAGGTGGTCAGCCTGTTCATGTGCTCATCCATCGTGGCGGCCGCTTGGGCGCTTGCCTTCGTCACTATGTGCCGCGAACCCGCACGCGTCGACCTTCGTGCTTATCTAAACACGTCATCTGACGACGCCTGTCCGATCGCCCCGCCGAACGCCGGCCCTGACGTTCTAGCCGGAGATGCTCCACAGTCGTCGTGCGACGTACGGCCCACGGATTCTAATCAAGGCGACGGGACGCGGATCGACCACGTTCCCTTGCCGGCACCAAGCACTGAAGAACCTCTGGCGGCCAACGTTCCCATCCATCTAGTCGACGCCGAACCGTTCCTGGACGCACTCATGGACGACGCTCAGTGCTACCTCATCCATTATACGTGGACCGAGGACACCGAGTCAGAGCAGACGAAGATACCTGAAAAATACCAGGATTTTGCCGACGTGTTCGACGAGGCCACCGCCACATCCTTACCGCCGCACCGCGCCTCTGACTGCTCGATCGACCTGAAACCGGGGACGGAGCCTCCATTCTGTCGCCTCTACGGCTTGTCTCCCCGCGAACAGGTAGCCCTCAAGAAGTATTTGGAAGATAACCTCCAGTCGAACTTCATACGGCCGTCGCGTTCATCTGCCGGCGCGCCGATCCTTTTCGCGAAGAAGAAGGATGGTTCGTTACGGCTTTGCGTTGATTACCGAGGCCTGAACTCGGTCACCGTGAAGAACCGTTACCCACTTCCGCTCATCGACCAGCTGCTTTCGACACTCGGTCAAGCAACGGTCTTCCAAGATCGACCTTCGAAGTGCGTACAACCAGATCCGCATTCGCGAAGGTGACGAATGGAAGACAGCATTCCGGACACCGTACGGATTGTTCGAGTACCTGGTTATGCCCTTCGGGCTTGCCAACGCCCCGGCATCCTTTCAAGCCTTCATGAACGAGACATTCATTCAGCGACTTCATTGACCGTTTCGTTGTTGTTTACCTTGACGACATCTTGATTTTCTCCAAGAATGCTGAGGAACATGAACAGCACGTGCGTTTGGTGCTCGAACGTCTACGCTCCGCGCGCCTGACGGCCAAACTGTCTAAGTGCTTGTTCGACGCACCGGAGGTCGAATTCCTCGGCTACTTAGTGTCCAAGGACGGCCTCCGGTTGATCCCAGCCGAGTAGACACAATACTCGCGTGGGCCCCGCCGCGTGACCTCCACGGGCTGCAAGTCTTCCTTGGGTTCGCCAACTTCTACCGAAAGTTCATCCCGCATTTCGCGGAGATCGCACTTCCCTTGACGAACCTTACTCGCGGGGAAACCGAATTTATCTGGAACGAGACTGCTTCGACCGCCTTCGCAACTCTGAAGAGCGCGTTCACACGCGCCCGGTCCTCGCCCACTTCGATCCTAGCGTGCCGTGCGAGATTGAAACGGATGCCTCCGACTTCGCCATTGCCATGGTCCTCTCACAACGGGGCCGTGACGGGGACTTACACCCTCTGGCGTTCTTTTCGAGGAAACTGGACCCCGCTGAGATCCGATATGCGGTCTACGACAAAGAGCTCCTGGCCGTTGTTGCGTCCTTCGAGAAATGGCGCCAGTTCCTGGATTCGGATGAACATCAGACACTTGTGCACAGCGACCACCGCAACCTCAAGTACTTCATGACGACCCACAAGTTTAATCCGCGCCAAATCCGATGGTCCCAACTGCTTAGCGGCTTCGACTTCATGATTCAGCACCGACCGGGCCGCTTGCACGGTAAACCTGACGCCTTGACGCGCCGCCCGGAGTACGTCCCGACGGCGTCTGAAGAAGGCATCCTGCAACAATCTCTCCAACTGCTCCCGCTTCATCGCCTAGTTCCGTCCCCCGTGGTGGACGCGTTCACCGTCCACGCGGAGGCGGCTCCGTCCGAGCCTCTCCTAGACCGTATCCGACGACACCAAGCGAGTGATCCGTTCGTCGTCGCAAGATTGCCGGTCTGCTCGACCGACCTCAAGGTAGGAAGTATTGCCTGAGAGACGGCCTCCTGTACAAAGGACGCTCCTTGGTCGTCTCCGGAGACGAATGCAAGATCGAGATCCTCCGGCAACTCCACGATAATAGGGCCTCTGGTCACTTTGGTATCCGCAAAACGCTTGGGCTTGTCCAGCGTGAATTTTGGTGGCCTGGCATGAGGGCCTTCGTCAAACTGTACGTCTCATCCTGCGACATTTGTCAGAGAAGCAAGTCTCCGCGCCACAAACCGTCCGGGCTCCTGCTGCCTCTTCCCTTGCCGAGTTCTCTGTGGTCATCGATCTCAATGGATCTAATTGTCAAGCTTCCAGTTTCCGACGGCTACGATTCGGTCCTCGTCGTCGTCGACCGGTTTTCGAAAATGGCCCACTTCATTCCGTGCAAGGAGACCCTCACAGCGGTCGAGCTGTCCGACCTGTTTTTGCAGCAGATATTCGCCTGCATGGCCTACCGGACGACATCGTCTCCGACCGGGGGCCCCAGTTCGTGTCGGCCTTCTGGAAGCACTTACTGGACCGTCTTGGTATCCAACGGAACTTGTCTTCATCCCGGCACCCGGAATCCGACGGCCAGACGGAACGCGTGAACCAGATCCTCGAACAATACTTACGCTGCTATGTTAGCTACATGCAGGACGACTGGCTGCAACTTCTGCCTATGGCCGAGTTCGCGTACAACAACGCCGACCATTCGGCCACCGGCATGTCGCCGTTTTTCGCCAACTACGGGTTTCATCCAAGGGTGACGGAGCCTCGACCCAGGAATGGCCAAGTCTGTAACCCAGCCGCCGATGAGCGTGCCGAATTCCTTGAGAAGGTTCGCCGCTACTTGAAGGGCCAACTGCAACGGGCGGTCGACGCTATGAAGCGCTCTGCGGATCGCCGTCGCCGCGAACCACCACCACTGCAGGTGGGCGATCTCGTCATGCTCAGGCGTGGAACCTTATCGACTGGCCGCCCGTGCGGGAAACTGGATGACCGTCTGCTGGGACCCTTCCAAGTTGTTCGCACAGTTAACCCCGTCGCATACGAAGTGAA